>CM076933.1:0-470000 GCA_039566165.1 Maruca vitrata
CGAAACAGGAGATCAGGTACTGGACCACATCCGAAAGGCGGTAAACGCTAAAGACGGATGGGTTACAGTGGAACGCGTGAGGAAGGCGAAGGACCGCAAGGTGATTCTGGGTTGCAAGACCAAAGAAGCGAGAGACAAGGTACAAGAGAGGCTGAAAAAAGCAAACCACCTCCAGTTCGAGGAAGTAAAGAACCACGACCCGATGCTGGTGCTAAGGGGCGTTTTGAAATGCCACAGTGACGAGGACGTCAAAACGGCCCTTAGAAACCAGAACGAGGACGTCTTTTGCGGCCTCGAAAAGGAGGAGGACAGGCTGGAAATCCGCTTCCGAAGGAGAACAAGAAACCCACATGTGGAACACGTTGTCCTCAAAGTTGCGCCAATTCTATGGAACCGAATGATAGCGAAGAAATCGGTTCACATTGACATGCAGAAGATAGCGGTGGAGGACCAATCACCACTAGTCCAGTGCTCCCTTTGCTTGGGGTACGGACACGGTAGGCGGTTCTGCAAAGAACAGACGGCAAAGTGCAGCCACTGCGGAGGGCCCCACATGAAGTTTAAGTGCCCTGAGTGGATCGTAGGCAGCGCGCCATCCTGCTGCAACTGCACTGCCGCAAAGTTGGACAACGTGGCTCACAACGCCTTCAGTGGAGAGTGTCCGGTCCGAAAGAAGTGGGATGATATAGCAAGAGCGAAGGTCCAGTACTGTTGAGAAAGTCCCGACCAGCACAAGGGCAGGCAACCCCACCAGAGGATACGTAGTAGCCCAAGCCAACCTCCAGAGGAAGGAACTAGCGACTACCGAACTCATGATTGAGGCTAGTGAACGCAAAATCGCAATAGCGTTGGTCCAGGAGCCATACGTGGGTGGAATTCGAAGGATGAAGGACTACAGTGGAACGCGAGTGTACCAGAACACCAGCGGAGAGGGAACTGTCAAAGCAGCGATCCTAGTATTTGATACCAATTTGGAAGTCGTAAAGTATCCCAATCTTACAACACAAAACATAGCAGTAGCCAAAATCTGCACCACTGCCTGGGAACTAGTTGTGGTGTCCTTCTACTTCGAACCAGACCAACCCATTGGGCCATACTTGGACCAACTGAAATACATCAGAGAGGAAACGGGCACTACAAAACTGCTGATAGGAGGAGACACAAACGCGAAGAGTACCTGGTGGGGTAGCACCATAGTAGACCACAGGGGAGAAGACATGTCCGGGACCCTGGAAGAGTCTGAATTGCAGGTACTCAACCACGGAGAAGTTCCAACCTTCGATACCGTGAGAGGAACGAGACAGTACAGCAGCTTCGTCGACGTGACGGCGTGCTCAACGAACATGCTGGACCTGGTGGAGGACTGGAGGGTCGATCGAGACATGACGAGCTCGGACCACAATTGTATACTTTTCAAAATAAACCTGAAAAGAAGCAAAAATATTAAAGTTATAAGAACCACACGTAAATATAATACAAAAAAGGCCAATTGGGAAATTTTTCGGCAAAAATTAGAACAGAACAAATCAGAACAAACAGTAAACAAAAACACAATAGAGGCAATAGATAGTAAACATGAACTTAATAATTACATATATAAATACACTAATATAATTGATAAAGCGTGTGAGGAAAGTATACCTAAAAAGAAACACGCCGATGTACTTACCGTGCCGTGGTGGTCCGAGGAACTCGCCAAGCTGAAGAAGGAAGTCACCACCAGGAAACGCAGAATCCGTTGCGCAGCGCCGATACGAAGAGCTAAAGTTGTCGAAGAGTACCTGCAAAAGAAAGAAGAATATGAGTGCCAAGCCAAGAAAGCCCAAACCAACAGCTGGAAGGACTTCTGTAACAGACAGGATAAGGAAGGAGTTTGGGAAGGGATCTACAGGATCATAAAAAGGACCGCCAGGAGACAAGAAGACGAACCTCTAACCAAAGATGGAGAGCCCCTGAAACCCAAAGAATCAGCGACCTTGCTAGCGGAGACATTTTACCCCAGAGACGACCCAAAGACGGACAACGCCGATCACCGCCGCACACGAGAAGTAGCCGAACTAGTAAATGAAAGGGATCATGATGAAAACCATGACCCCCCATTTACAATGCTGGAACTGAAGATAGCGGTGGAGGGTTTTAATCCGAAGAAGGCGCCTGGAGCGGATGGCTTCACGGCGGACATCTGCCGCCGAGCTATACACCAGGATCTGGACGCATTCCTTGCCCTGTACAACAAGTGCCTACAGATAGGACACTTCCCGGACATCTGGAAGGAGGCCACAGTAGTGGTATTGAGAAAACCGGGTAAGGACGACTACCGGAACCCCAAATCGTATAGGCCAATCGGCCTACTGCCGGTTTTGGGGAAGATCCTGGAAAAGATGATAGTAGCAAGGATAAAATGGCAGCTAGTACCGAGAGTAAGTACTCGCCAGTACGGCTTTATGCCCCAGCGAAGCACCGAGGACGCCCTCTATACTCTAATACACCGAATCAGGAGTAAGATTGAGCTGAAGAAGCTGGTAACTCTAGTGTCATTGGACATAGAGGGGGCCTTCGATAGCGCATGGTGGCCAGCTATTAAAGTCAGACTGGCTGAGGAAAAGTGCCCGGTCAACATCAGGAGGCTACTGGATAGCTACCTCGACGGCAGAAAAGTCAGAGTAAGGTACGCTGGGGAAGAGTGCGAGAGAGGCACCAACAAAGGGTGCGTACAAGGTTCGATCGGCGGTCCGATCCTGTGGAACCTTCTCCTGGACCCGCTGCTGCACGGCCTAGCGGCAAGAGGCTGCTACGTGCAGGCGTTCGCGGACGACGTGGTGCTGGTGTTCGACGGAGACACAGCCCTTGATATCCAACGACAGGCCAATTCGGCGCTAGAGTTCGTACAGGAGTGGGGTGTCAGGAACAAACTGAAATTCGCGCCACACAAGACCTGCGCCATGCTTCTCACCAGGAAGCTGAAGCACGACACACCACTCCTGAGAATGAACGGGGTCGACATCGGCATGTCGAAGGAGATCAAGGTGCTGGGTCTCACCGTCGACGAAAAGTTGACATTCAACACTCACGTGGCAAACACCTGCAAGAGAGCCCTGGACATTTACAAACAGTTGTCCAAGGCAGCGCGTACGAGCTGGGGTCTCCACCCGGAAGTCATAAGGACTATTTACACAGCGGCGGTGGAACCGGTGATTATGTACGCAGCAGCAGCATGGGCACCCGCATCCAAAAAACTAGGCGTTCGGAGAGTGCTAGATGGAGTGCAGAGAGGATTTGCGCAGAAGCTCTGTAAAGCTTACCGCACTGTTTCTCTAAACTCGGCACTGGTACTGTCCGGGATACTGCCTCTAGACCTCCGCATACAGGAAGCAGCCGCTCTGTATGAAGCGAGGAGAGGGTCATCCCGGACTGTGCTAGGAGATAGAGAAACCGAGCGTGTGGCGGAGTTTACGGAGATTCCTCACCCGGCCAAGCATAGGGACCTGGAGTTCGTGCTGTTGGCGGACCAGGCCATGGTAGACGAACACAACGTGCAGACAGTGCAAATCTACACTGACGGCAGCAAGATTGAGGGCAAGGTCGGAGCAGCACTTTCCATTCGGAAAGATGACGCCGAGACCAAAGCCATCAAGCTTTGTCTGTCCGCGTACTGCACGGTCTACCAAGCCGAGCTCCTGGCCATATGCAGGGCGACGCGTGAGATCCTGAAGCGGAAAGAACATAGCTACGGGATATATAGCGACTCTAGAGCAGCGCTACAAACGGTTAGTAACTACAGCGCCCTCCATCCATTAGCAGTGGAAACCAGAGGAAATTTGGACAAAATCTTGGCCCAAAATAAAGATGTCTCTTTGTTCTGGGTCAAAGCGCACGCAGGTCTCCCGGGTAACGAACGCGCAGACGAGTTAGCGAAGGAGGCCGCTTTGTCGAGTCGCAGGAAACCCGATTACGACTTATGTCCGGTATCATTCGTCAAACGACAAATCCGCAAGGACTCGTTGGACGAATGGAACCGGAGGTATCGTGAAGGGGAAACTGCTGGCACGACCAAGGCCTTTTTCCCGGATGCCATCGAGGCCTATCGTCTAGTTAGGAAGATAGAGATGCGGCAGCAGTTGGTTCAGGTGTTGACAGGGCATGGTGGATTCTCTGCGTACTTGAACCGGTTCAAGTGCAAGGAGAGCCCAGCATGCATCTGCGACCCAGACGTGCAAGAAACAGCACTGCACGTTATTTTAGAGTGCCCTGTACATGCGAAAGATAGGATGGAAATAGAAATTAAGATTAATATAAAAATAAATAAAGAAAACTTAGCTGAAATAATGAAAGATGTTAGATATAGAACAGATTTTATATTATATTTAGATAAGATAATTAAGATAGTTAACAATAGAAATAAGGATTAAGAAACATAATACTCCACGCATATATGGTAGTTTATGAAAGTGCGAGTATTAAAATAATGAGATTGTGTATAAATATAAATTTGTTTGTAGAATAAGTTGTGTAATAGATTAAGTTTATAAAATAAAGATAAGAAAAAACCAAATAGAATAAGTATGAAATAGGGCACCAAAAGGGTGGCAATGAAAATGTAAACTTTAAATAGATATTAAGTTATATAGACAGATAAAATAGAGTATGTTTAGAGATAGATATAATAGCATAAAATGCAATAAAAATGGATGTTAGTCGATAATTTAATATTTAATTTATATAGAGATAGTTTAAGGCATCAGTAGATGCGATAAAAATGGAAAGTTAGGTAAGAGTTTAGAATATTGCAGTGTTTAGAGATAAGTTAAGAGTAGGGCACAAAAAGTGCAATAAAAATGTACCCGTAGTATAGAGAGTAGATTAGAGGAGTGCAGCGACACCACGCTGCTCCCTAGGCTCCAAATTGTTTAGTCTGTAAGTAACTGGTCAAAAAAGTCTCGGACCCCCCACGTCCGAGGACCAGGAATAAAAAAAAAAAAAAAAAAAAAATCCCCTAACCTAACCTAACCTAACCTAACCTAACCTAACCTAACCTAACCTAACCTAACCTAACCTAACCTAACCTAACCTAACCCTAACCTAACCTAACCTAACCTAACCTAACCTAACCTAACCTAACCTAACCTGGCCTAACCTGGCCTAACCTGGCCTAACCTAACCTAACCTGGCCTGGCCTAACCTAACCTAACCTAACCTGGCCTAACCTAACCTAACCTAACCTAACCTAACCTGGCCTAACCTAACCCAACAACCTAACCTGGCCTAACCTAACCTAACCTAGCACAATCACAGCCTGGCCTGGCCTGGCCTGGCCTAACCACAACCTAACCTAACCTGGCACAGCACAACCTAACCTAACCTAATCTGGCCTGGCCTGGCCTAACCTGGCCTGGCCTGGCCTGGCCTGGCCTAACTTGGCCTGACCTGACCTGGCAACCTAACCTAACCTAACCTAACCTAACCTAACCTAACCTAACCTAACCTAACCTAACCTAACCTAACCTAACCTAACCTAACCTAACCTAACCTAACCTAACCTAACCTAACCTCATTCGCAAACCTAGTGGATGGGTTAGGTTAGGTTACAAACCTAACCTCATTCGCAAACCTAGTGGATGGGTTAGGTTAGGTTACAAATCACAATCCGTCCGTATTTTTACGGACGGAAGCAAAATAGATGGCCAGGTGGGAGCTGCCCTTTCCATCTGGAAAGGAGACAAAGAATCCAGAAGCATAAAGCTCAAACTGGATAATAACTGCAGCGTGTTTCAAGCAGAACTCCTGGCCATCAAAAGAGCGACAACAGAAGTGCTGCGCTCCCGGGAAGTCTCTCATGGGATCTACAGCGACTCCCAATCGGCCCTCGAGACGGTGAGCAACCCGTGCACCCTCAACATCATCGCAGAAGAGGTGCGCCAAGAACTAAAAGCCGCACGAGAGCAAGGCAAAAACGTGCACCTCTTCTGGATCAAGGCGCATGCGGGTCTCGAGGGCAACGAAAGAGCCGATGAGCTGGCGAAGAGCGCAGCCACAAATGTAAAGAAAAAGGCGGACTTTGATGAGTACCCGGTATCATTCGTCAAGAGACTCATTCGCAAGGAGTCCCTTGACGAATGGAACCGGAGATACCAGCAAGGAACAACTGCAAAGACGACCAAGCTCTTCCTGCCCGACGCGATCAAAGCCTACAAGACGCTGAGATCTATACAGATGGATGGCACTCTAGTGCAAGTCTTGACGGGTCACGGTGGGTTCTCGGAGTACCTGCACCGCTTTAAGTGCACCGGGAGCCCATCCTGCGTATGTGACCCGGATAAGGAGGAATCGGTCGAACACCTGCTGCTAGAGTGCCCTATAAACGGGAGTAAGCGATTTGACCTGGAACAAAGGATCCAGCAGAAGATGAAAAGAGAGGCATTGCAGGAGATGATGTCGGACGACAAGGTTCGACCTCATCTCCTGCAATATTGCAAAGAAATAACAATGCAATGCATTCTAAGAAATAAAAATAAGTAGTAAGTTATTATATATATATATACATATTTATTTCGATTATGTACAAACTAAGAACAAGACAGCAAATATTACAACTAGAAATAAAAACGTCTCGGATAACGTCCGAGGGAAAAAGACTAAAACCCAAAAAAAAAAAAAAAAAAAACCTAACCTAACCTAACCTAACCTAACCTAACCTAACCTCATTCGCAAACCTAGTGGATGGGTTAGGTTAGGTTACAAACCTAACCTCATTCGCAAACCTAGTGGATGGGTTAGGTTAGGTTACAAACCTAACCTCATTCGCAAACCTAGTGGATGGGTTAGGTTAGGTTACAAACCTAACCTCATTCGCAAACCTAGTGGATGGGTTAGGTTAGATTACAAACCTAACCTCATTCGCAAACCTAGTGGATGGGTTAGGTTAGGTTACAAACCTAACCTCATTCGCAAACCTAGTGGATGGGTTAGGTTGGGTTACAAACCTAACCTCATTCGCAAACCTAGTGGATGGGTTAGGTTAGGTTACAAACCTAACCTCATTCGCAAACCTAGTGGATGGGTTAGGTTAGGTTACAAACCTAACCTCATTCTCGCAAACCTAGTGGATGGGTTAGGTTAGGTTACAAACCTAACCTCATTCGCAAACCTAGTGGATGGGTTAGGTTAGGTTACAAACCTAACCTCATTCGCAAACCTAGTGGATGGGTTAGGTTAGGTTACAAACCTAACCTCATTCGCAAACCTAGTGGATGGGTTAGGTTAGGTTACAAACCTAACCTCATTCGCAAACCTAGTGGATGGGTTAGGTTAGGTTACAAACCTAACCTCATTCGCAAACCTAGTGGATGGGTTAGGTTAGGTTACAAACCTAACCTCATTCGCAAACCTAGTGGATGGGTTAGGTTAGGTTACAAACCTAACCTCATTCGCAAACCTAGTGGATGGGTTAGGTTAGAGTTACAAACCTAACCTCATTCGCAAACCTAGTGGATGGGTTAGGTTAGGTTACAAACCTAACCTCATTCGCAAACCTAGTGGATGGGTTAGGTTAGGTTTACAAACCTAACCTCATTCGCAAACCCTAGTGGATGGGTTAGGTTGGAGTTACAAACCTAACCTCATTCGCAAACCTAGTGGATGGGTTAGGTTGGTTACAAAACCTAACCTCATTCGCAAACCTAGTGGATGGGTTAGGTTAGGTTACAAACCTAACCTCATTCGCAAACCTAGTGGATGGGTTAGGTTAGGTTACAAACCTAACCTCATTCGCAAACCTAGTGGATGGGTTAGGTTAGGTTACAAACCTAACCTCATTCGCAAACCTAGTGGATGGGTTAGGTTAGGTTACAAACCTAACCTCATTCGCAAACCTAGTGGATGGGTTAGGTTGGGTTACAAACCTAACCTCATTCGCAAACCTAGTGGATGGGTTAGGTTAGGTTACAAACCTAACCTCATTCGCAAACCTAGTGGATGGGTTAGGTTAGGTTACAAACCTAACCTCATTCGCAAACCTAGTGGATGGGTTAGGTTAGGTTACAAACCTAACCTCATTCGCAAACCTAGTGGATGGGTTAGGTTAGGTTACAAACCTAACCTCATTCGCAAACCTAGTGGATGGGTTAGGTTAGGTTACAAACCTAACCTCATTCGCAAACCTAGTGGATGGGTTAGGTTAGGTTACAAACCTAACCTCATTCGCAAACCTAGTGGATGGGTTAGGTTAGGTTACAAACCTAACCTCATTCGCAAACCTAGTGGATGGGTTAGGTTAGGTTACAAACCTAACCTCATTCGCAAACCTAGTGGATGGGTTAGGTTAGGTTACAAACCTAACCTCATTCGCAAACCTAGTGGATGGGTTAGGTTAGGTTACAAACCTAACCTCATTCGCAAACCTAGTGGATGGGTTAGGTTAGGTTACAAATCGTGGGGCCGCGCGTGAGCGCGGACCCCGTGCGGTTGAAAAATTTTAGCAGCCTGCACGCGTGTGGTGGACTCGTGCGGGAGCCCGGCCTTGCTCACCACATCACTCGGAGTCAGACGTCTTGATGTTTTCTGTTAAAATGAAACATGATTTTAATGTTTAATGGTTATTTATTTGTTATAGGTATATCACTACATTTGTTTGTATTCTTGCATAATTTTTTATTTTATTAATGTTTTAAGAATATCCTTTACTTTATAATTTTCAAAAACATTAGGTTTATTCATCTTATACAAATTACATATTAATAACAAACTACACTCTTTATAACAAATTAATTTGTATTTCATGTTAAAATTTGTATTTTACAAAACAATCAACAGAATGACATTCATCGACTCTTTATTAAAAAATGTTTTTGGGAGCAGTTTTATGTTCTATTAATTATTCATTCATTACAATCACAAAACGAGTTTTTATGTAATAATTTATTGTATTATGCTTGCGCTTATTTAATTAAATTATTAACGTTTACACAATCAACACTTGGATCGATAACATTATAGCAAATCAAATCTTTGACCCTCGACACTAAAATGAAGTTTTTAATTTCATAATGTATTTTTGACGTACGTTCGTATCGATCCACCTGTTGTTTGTGTTAACCTTAATAATTTTATTAAATAGGCGCAAGCATAATACAATTAATTATTACATAAAAACTCGTTTTGTGATTGTAATGAATAAAACATAAAACTGCTCTTAAAACAATTTATTAATAAAGAGTCGTTGAATGTCATTCTGTTGATTGTTTTGTAAAATACAATTATTAACATGAAATACAATTTATCCTTACTCCTTACTAATATTATAAATGCGAAAGTAACTCTGTCTGTCTGTCTGTCTGTCTGTCTGTCTGTTACGCTTTCACGCATAAAGTACTGAACCGATTTAAACGAAATTTGGTACAGATATAGTCCAGAGCCTAGAAACGGTTATAGGCTACTTTTTAACCGACTGCGCTATAAAGAAGTAATGTTTTACCCGTTAAACATCTCTTCGCGGACGAAGTCGTCACAGCCACTGGTCGGATGGAGATGAAATTTAGCATGCAGGTAGATGTTATGACGTAGGCATCCGTTAAAAAAGGATTTCCCGAAATTCCCACGGGAACGGGAATTAACGGGAAATTCCTTTAGTATGAAAAATTTTAACCGCATAAGTTAGACGCTTGAAATTTGGCATGCAGGTACCTTAATAAATTAAAAGCTTAGTTGCAACTGGATATTGTAAAATTCCCACGGGAACGGGAGTAATAGGGAAAAAACTTTTGTATGAAAAAATCTAAACCGCGTAAGATAGATGATTGAGATTTGGCATGCAGGTACTCTATTGAACGCAAAGCTTACTTCCAACGCGATATTATAAAATTCCCATGGGAACAGGAGTAATTGGGAAACAACTTCTGTATGTAAAATCCCTTACGGGGTTGAAATATATTATATAGAGATAGAGATATACCCGAAGCGAAGCGAGGGCGGGTCGCTAGTTTTTTTATAAAGAGCGTTGTTTATTATCAATGTGTAATTTGTATGACATGAATAAACGTGATGTTTTTGTTAATAACAAAGTTGTTGATTTCAAAACAAATAAAAATACATTTAGGTCTCCTATCACATGAGTAAATGAAGCTCAGTCGCGCTCGCTCGACGCTCGCCGGGGCTTCTCACTTCACCGACTTCGACAACCAGCGTGTAGATTGATATTTATTTATTTATTTATTTATTAATTATGGTACACAAACAGAAAACTGTCCTCGACATATAAATTAATCAAAAAGACTTTTAGGTATAAAAAATATTCAATATCGAAATTGTATGTGTCTCGGTGGTAGGTTAAGAGATTTATAGTATTTAAGTAATTTTAGGAATTCGCAAAAAGGTCGAAGATCAACAAGTGAATGTGATTCACTCGTGAAGCGAGCGACCGAGAGCATCTGGGTGTATATAAATTCCGTGGCAGAAAAATATATTTTTAGTTATTGAAGTAACAAATCTGTTTTAGTACAGCTTTCATTAGTTCTAAAAACAAAGGCCTTTCAATTCCAAATATTTTTCATAACAGCTCTTAGAAGGAGTTTTTGAAGACTAATGTTTTCTGCGACGGATTTTATTTGGCCCAAACATACCGAGGATCACCGTCACCGCGCTCCGCCCGCCGCGCTCCGCCCTGCGGACCTGAAACACGAAAAGAATCGTTATGAAGCCAGCTGCTGTCACTAGCCTATACTGTTCTCGTTTCACCTCGGGTAGGTAAATATACCTACTAAAATATACATAATGTACAAACATTCCCCTTGAATCAGTGTACCCATTAAAAAAACACATCGAAATCTATTGAATAGTTTTAAAGATCTTAGCATACATAGGAACCACTCTCCACCCGCGCCCCTGCAATACATCGTATGCTGTTGAGTAGTAACTGTATATTACAATGAGTTGCATAAAATTATTATAATCAAGTTCAAACAGATTAAAAAGTAAGCGTCAATAATAATTAACTACAACTACCACAAGAACCAAAACTAAATCGATGAAATCAATTTCAACTTGGTAAGATAAGACTATCTGAGTAGCATGACGAGGCTGTACCATAAGGGCGTATTGACCTATGCGAAGAACAACTACAAAGCTAGTAATATTGTAACCTTCAGATCCCTCGCTGTGCGTCGGCCGCGCCGCGTCCGCTCGACTCGTCCTGCAAATTTATTAAATTTCATAAAAATAACTGCAAAGTAATTGTTACTTATTATTCAACTCGAACTGTTATTGGTTTTCGTTGTGCATCAGTAATTATTTGGGATTATGGTGTTCAGTAAAACCACCTGTTTTTACTGGAATCCATAATATATCAATATTTAGGAATAGGCCAGCTTAGGCAGTAGTCGCATGATATAAGCATTATGGAATAGTTTCAAAAGATCTTTAGTAGACCGTTAATTACCTAACTACTAATAAAACAATAATAATAGCAATAAGTTACGAGTACATACCCGTCAGCCGCCACCGCTCGCCCGCCGCTCGTTCGCCGCTCGTTCGCCGCTCGTCTGCCGCTCGTCTGCCGCTCGCGCCGTCTATATTTGTCAACTCATTATTATTCTTGATATTCATACATCTTAATCGTCATTAATTCAAATTTTTACCAAATAATATAAAATACAAATAATTTAACAATATTTTACAAATAGAAAAAAATTCAAGTAAATCTTTTAAGAGTATACCTGCAAAGTATAAAGCAGGAGCGTGCCGGAGGCTGAGCACTCTGAGCAGCCCGAGCGCGCCGGCGACAGCAGCGACATCATCTAAGTAGGAACGATCAAAACGATCAAATACAAGTGTGAGAAAAATAAAAATATATTTTAATTTAATTAATATTTAGGCATGTCAATGTTTTCCTATAGTTGCCGATCACGCTCACGGGGCATTGCTTAAACTTAATGACGATACTCATTGCTCATGTATGTACAAGGAATTCTCAACATCGGTTTCTAGGGTGAACCGAATAATTCAGATAGGTAATTATACAAATTTTGATATTCAAATGATATTAAAATAAAAACTTACTTACTGGATAATCGTCGAGTTATTTACCTACACTACACACACACAATAATCATAAAATAAGTTTCAATTAATCGCGTTCGCTTAAGGTACAATTTACAATAAAAGTTAGGTCAATAAAAATCAAGCAATGGTTTTTACCGCGGTAAAAAAAATTACTTGTTTTAACTAGCAAAGACATAAAGAGCCATACAGCCGCCTAAGGCAGTGTACAGCCAACGTCAGTGTATAAACAGCTTAGAAAACTTCCTTTTTTTCGGTGCATGTATTAGAAACAGCAAAAGTATTCTATGTATACAGCCAATGTAATATTTATCGACGTTCTTTCTACACCTAGCAATTTTGAAGGAATGTTCGTACGACTAAAGAGCCTATAAAAGTTTCTCCCAATCAGCCGCGCGCCGGTTAGCGCCCGGTGCGAGTTGTAACGCCGCGCGGCTTCATTCAGCACTAAAAGCTTTTATTGAGGCGTCTCTTTGTCCGCACCCAATTATTGTTCATTCGCCTCTTTTATCTTTACACTGAAAGGCGCAATCTTTCAATTTAAGCTGATCAAGCCGAGTACTCTTCTATCGATCGAGGCTTTGTTCTTTTAATACATAATTAGGAAAATCCGAATTTAGTCGAAATTGATTGGTCGCTAATTAGAAACTAGTGTTTTGGGAAAATCTTCTAATCCGTACTAATATTTAAAATACGAAAGTACTCGTACATCTGTCGCGCTTTCATTAAATAACTACTGACTGAAATTTGGTACACAGATTGAGATGGAATGGGTTATGAGCGTTTAGTTTAGATAAAATATACACACATATAAAATGCTTTTAATCATATTTCTTAGATACAATCCTTTAACGGTACAAAAAGATTATGAATGCGGTGCCTTTATCATTATTTGTTGTTATATAAGAAGAGGTAAAGATAAAGATACTGCTAATAATCGTGTCATAAGGTATTGCTAATCAGCGGTGGAGTTTGTTTACGGCGGCCCCGCCCGGGCCGGTTAGTTCGGAGAGTAAACGAAACTTAGTCAATTTGCCGTTATTAGGTATGCATTAGGCGGACACGCGCGGCGTCGCGGCACGCAACTTTGTGCATACGTTGAGCGAGGGTCCTCATTATTGGCCGCTTGATTGATTACTAACTACCTGCTGGACGGATATAGGTGCCCCGAACTATCACAACTCCCGTATATTGGTGGCTCATCGAAATATAATCACAACGGGAAAATGCATAATAATACATATTATCATGCAGTGACTGACTCGTTCAAGAAATGTGCATTTTGGGATTTTGCGAAAATAAAAAAAAAAACCGCCTTTGCGAAGCCAGGGCGCAGCGCTACCCGATAACGCACGGGTGATGTCTGAACTGAACAAACAAATAGCGACAGACATAACAGGTATCGATGTAAGCATCAACGTCACTCAGGTGTTGCACTATAATGACCGAATAAAATAAGTTAACTTTTGGAGCATTTTAAATAACTGAATAATGCATTTGCTTTGTGATTGTAATTATCTTTACTTATTCATTCATCATATTATTTATATTCCCATAAAATCACGCATATCATTTTCCTATCAGTCCACGAAAAACATCACCATATAGCGGCGTAGAGAGCAAGTAGTTAGTTTTGTTTGGAATAATAATGTTTGAAACATTATTAGTAATTTGAATCAAGGTTGTTTGTGCCCCACGCGTTGTTTACTCCGAACTATTCCGTGATTGAGATACCATGTTATCTCTGACGAGGGCAAACACCTGTGATTACGGACTTAAACTGGATGTTTTGAACTGATATTGTATAGGAAAGAGACTTAACGTCTCTTCCCTATACAATACAAATGATGTACATGCAGTTATCTCACACAAATGATGTAGAGGCAGTTATCTCATCAACGTATGAATCTATACTAATATTATAAAGCTGAAGAGATTGTTTGTTTGTTTGTTTGAACGCGCTAATCTCAGGAACTACTACTGGTTCGAATTAAAAAAATATATTTTGTGTTGTATAGACCATTTATCGAGGAAGGCTTTAGGCTATATAACATCAACGCGACCAATAGGAGCAAAGATACAATGGAAAATGTGTAAAGGGGGGAAACGCGAACAAAGTCGCTGGCATAGGTTTATAAAGCTAACGTGCTTAATACCATTATGAACTAGATGTTAATCTAGTTCAATAACTACTGGTATTAAACACTATAGCTTTATAAACCTATAAGATACAGTTATGACACACGATAGAAATAGCACCAAATACATAGCTTCTTACTGCGCGACGTTTTGCCTGGGTTACACTAACTACTAAGTTATATTTATAATCCAAATAAGAAAATAATATCATATATAATTTACTACATTTTAAACGCTGAATAACTTTCACGTAGCTGGCGCAAGAATATAGAATTATATGTAATTTACCCAACTAATATTTGTCGCCTAATACATCGGAAGCTAAACAAAAACAGATAATATGTGTGAACAATAATAGCACTATGCTAGGTATTCATGTTACAATAACTACGTAAGTGGCGTTGCATAACTATGCAGATTGTCAATAATCTGTTATTTAGTTCAGAGTGAAGTTATCCGGTGGATATGACAGCAAATATACGCAATACAACTAGATACTACAATATTGTTATTATTATTATGTGCTGCACGTTGTGTGTATTTGTCTTTCCTAGGAGTTTTCTGCAAAGATATAAATTTTGTGTTCGACCTGATTTTGCTTATGTCACAGAGCAAGGTACATAATCGTGCACAAGTGCACACAAACATAAGTGCACTGATTGTGCGCACGCTCTTGCACTGTAATGTGTCCTATGCAGTTAGCTGATCGACAATGAGATCGGCCACCAAGGGCGACAAGTGCACTTCGGAAATCCGACATGTCCGGTTAGAGATAGGGCACCGGACCAACGGTTTAACGTACTTTGGGAGACATTGGAAAACCACCAACTTCCTGACTCCAGGCTGAGTAATTTCTTTACAGAAAAACTCACACAAGTTTTGCCGGACCACGGACTCGAATCGGGGGCCCCTGTCCTAACGCAGCTTGCTACCAATAGACCAACGAAGCAGTCTTAAAATAATTGTAATAAACATTGTTCATTAATTTGTAAATTTCTTTAAGCACGGGAAGATTATATCGGAACCTAAATGAATTTTACACGTTTTTTGGTAGATTTCTTGGTAGGTAGGTAAAATCTAGAGAGCAGTAGGTAGAATTTACAGTTTAAACGATGAATTTTGCATACCGAATAGTCATGTACAAAGGACGAATATATTTTTCAAAATAGGCGTTAATTATTTTGTGCATGTTGTAACCTTGTAAATTGACTGGCTCGATGGCAGCTAGGATATCTCCCTGTCTCAGGCGCCAAAAGTCGTGTGTATGTGCTGTGACTCGGTGTGTTACTAATACATTTATGTATATTTGTGTGTATCTGCTATTTCTGGTGTCCGTAACACAAGTGCTCAATTTGCTGATAGGTAATTATTTACTTAGGAATATGTTGAATATAATCTATGTAGTTCTTCTTTTCGCGTCGATGGCAAAATCAAAATGTATTCGATTCAGTATTCGGTCAAACGAATCGCGTTGTCTGATGCGCCCATCAAGTCACTCAGTGAATAGGATGCCGGGCAAGACATTAAATGGAATATGGATTGTGGCGTTAGACCACAATCGGCGAATCCCACCTAAGCATGTTTTCCTTGCTTCGACCAACCTGAGTACGAAGTAAACCCAAATGTTATGGCATTTATGTAGTATTTTTTTCTTTTTTTATAAAGAGGCTAACAAGATGACCTCACTCCACCTGATGGTAAGCGGAAGTGAGATCCAAATATGAGGTCGACAGGCACAATAGACCATATTGAGCCTGTCGCACTCACCCTGAAAGCCGTGAAAAAGGAGACCACAGCTGCGGCAACAACGAGACAAGGCGTGGAGTCTCGCATTGGTATTGAGCTGTGCGGGTCGGAGTTGGCCAGTCCGCCGGACAGAAGGGCCCCCGTGTCTACGGGTCTCCCTGGCCGCCGGGCTGACCTACTCCGCTCGCACAATACCGCCGCTAAGACTCCACTGGTCCGGCGCTTGCCGCAACAATGGTCCCCCCTGGCTCCGGTTCGTACAGTGCTGATCCCGGAACGCGACCTGACCAAGAGAGGTCAGAGTCACTTGGCGGGTTTTACACAACTGTATGGTGGTAACAGCAACCGGTCGACAAAATGTCTCCCACCTGGGAAGTAAGTTTTATGCATTGATCGTGGGGTGCTATCGTGAATTGGATTGATTTATTAATATCAATGTACAATGCGGTAGAGTCCCCATCGTGGAGACGAATGCCAAGCAAGATATAACGCTTGCGCGCGCTGCGCCGGCGCAGTGCCGCGCGACGCTCGCGCCCCGCGGCTGCATCGCTCTGTCAGCTGTTGCACGCACCACGTAAGTGTCGCCTACCTCCCATTCACTCACACATATCAGAGTGTAACTGCAATTGGGAGCATCGCAATATTGTGGTGATTTTTCTAGTCTAGATTTGAAATCTTTTTTTTTGTATTGTAAGATTCTTTAATTTGGTGTGCCACAACAGCGCACTCTCTAGAGGCATATCCAGAAGATCAGCGTCGTGGAGTCTGCTATTCCAAGACATATGCTGAGGGCATACCTTTTTTTTCTTCATTAATTTTATTATTATTGTTAGTTTAAGTTTTTTTCCAGAACCAGAATGGCCCAAGTAATATGAGCCGAAATAGTGAACCCCATAGCGAGCCCCGAGTGTTTTGGGCCCCTATACTCTATCAATATTGAATAAAAATCATAACGTCACATCTTTTTTTTAAAGTCACTTCTGATTGTTTACTAAAATTACAATTAAATCATTCTGCCTATTAACTAAGGGATTTGAAAGGGGACATTTCAATTGTCAACTAAAATAATGCAACTTGTGGTTTGGGCCACTCTGGTTCTGGTTCTGGAGGCTTTAATTGAGAGTATGTTTTTCTTTAAGTACAGGACAAACCTTCTTGTTTTCATTATCAATTTCTGTTTATTAACAACAATGACAGTGTCTATTAAATCTTTGTAAGATGCACAATTATCGCAATTGACTGATGTAGTATACCTACCTATATCTATGCATTGGTATTGTGTACGTACATGGTGACATTGCACTGCAAATAACGAGGCCAAGGCGAGTGCAGCGGCGCCGCGCTCATCATAATAACAATCGTTACCGCGTTGATGATTCCACTTCAACATTATTATGAACGATGTGGTTAGTTTATTTATTTATCTATTATTAGGATAGCCAACAAGAAAAAAACTGGTACAGATTTATAGAAATGAAAAAACAACATAAACTTAAAGCTAAGTGCTAATCTAAATTAAAGGTTGCCACGGTATGCAATGTGGACTACAATTTAGTTAAAAGGTTCTCTTAAAAACTGGTGCACGAAATCAGATGCAGCGTCAGGGTACGATCACGATTGGGCATTTAGGCTCTTGACACCAAAGGGCGAAATGGCATTTATTTATAAGCGTTCATATCGACAGCTGATATCACGAGTAACTTGTACCATGTTGCACCGACCCCACTTCACGTGGGACGAGGGCACGAAAATGATGATGATGAGGATGTATCATGTATTTAGGTACCTCACATTCAAACAAGTTATTTGTAAAATCTGAAAATATGATAACTAAGTTTTTATTTTTGATTGATTCAATTTGATTGTCAAAGGAACAGGTAAAAAGGACATTTCCTAGGAAATCTATACATTTTATAAAAAAATGGCTACGATGATGGCTTGAAATAGCCTTGTCATCATCACCGGATTTGCGGAGGAGCAGATGGTTCTCACCTCTAACCCTGGTTTTACTGTGGTTCCCCAGTAACACCCTAGCACTAGCCGGTGGACATACCGGTACGGATAGCTCCGTAAGGATCCATATTATGTAACTTAAGGAGCGTAAGTTGTATTTTGTGTACCACTGACTATCGCTGCTGATAAAATCCGCGCGTATGTCAGTTATTGGTAAAAAACTTTTGTACGTAAAATCCTGTAGTCCACGCGAACGAAGTCGCGGGCACAGCTAGTACAATAGCCCGTGAAATTTTAATGGTTGTTTTCCCGTAGCAGAACGATTTGCCTTTAGTAGTACTATCGAATAATGCCAGTTATTTCTCAAAGGAAAAAAAATAATTAAAAAAAAATACCAACTCGAAAGCGTGAGAAGCTATCGGTTTTTTAAGACATGTGTCGTAATCAGGTACTAATTGCCGCATGAAATTAATGATCTATTCTACTACTAACTTAAAATCAATAAATGCCGGTTTAACGAAGGGTTAAACCGAATCTTGAAAGCACTTTCGAACTGCTTTATTACTTAGGGCGTAAAGCTTTAGCTTTTAGTAAAGTTTCAACTGCCTCGTTGGTCTATTGGTAGCAAGCGCTGCGCTAGGACCGAGAGGTCCCCGGTTCGAATCCGGGGTCGGGCAAAATTTTTGTGAGTTTTTCTGTGATGAAATTACTCAGCCCGGAGTAAGGAAGTTGGCGGTTGAACACCCGTGCCTCTAAAAGCACGTTGAGCCGGTGGTCCTGCGCCCGATCTCTCATCGGTCATGTCGGATTGCCGTCTCACCGAATTATGAGAGTAAGGGAATAGAGAGTGCACTTGTGTTTGCGCGCACACTTGTGCACTATAATATGTCCTGCGCACTTGGCTGATCTCAGTTGAGATCGGCCGCCATGGCTGAATTCGGTTGGACGCCTTATTATTTAAAGCTTTTTTAGCTTTAAGCATCGATTTTATGCGGCAAGCAGTACCTGATTACGTCACATCTTATAAAAAAAACGATAACTTCTCCCGTTTTCGAGTTGGAAAATATTATTTTAAAATTAAAAATTTAAATAATAATTTACATGATTCGATAGTATTACTAAAGGCAAATCATTCTGCCACGGGAAAACAACCACTAAAATTTCACGGTATATATTGGTCGGTCAGTGCTAAGCCCAGCGCGGTGTGCAGGATGTCGTTCGCGGCGGTGCGCGGCGCGGCGACTCCGGCGCAGCGCTGGCTGGACGGCGCGCTGGCGGCGGCGGCGCGGGACCTGCGCCTCGACGTCACGAGCCTCTCCATGCCGCAGCTGCTGGAGTACTCGTTGCGCACGCAACCGGATCGGGTCTTTATGGTTCGTATCATTTGATATATTGTTAATTGTGTCAAACTGCACTAGGAGTGTTCCGTACCTTTCATTAATAAAACTTTTTGTTATATTGGTGTCTTAAAATATTTGTTACTTTCATGTTAATGTCAGCTTTACATTCTATCGTATTAAATATGATTAAAATTACCTATTCCGGACCAATAAAAAAAACTGATACCACCCTTTTAACGCATACGAATAACGGCTACAAAAAAATGTTGGTATTAGATTTTGGTATTAGAACGAAACAGATAATTTCAATACATTTCCATTTTCGCTAACGTTAACAAACTTTTACATCCGTATTTTAGAACATCATTCGACAGTGGCGCTGCTCGCTCATCATTATCAGCCCACATACGTCCCCACTGCTGGGGCACGGACGGGTTTAAAGCTAACTTGATTGTTATCGTTTTGTGTCCAGACGAACGGCAGCACGGGCGTGCAGACGAGCAACAGCGCGATGCGCGCGCAGGCGGCGCGTGTGGCGCGCGCGCTGGAGGCTGCGGGGCTGCGCGGCGCGCGCGCGCTGGTGGCGACGCGCGGCCACGAGCGCGCCTGCGCGGTCTACCTCGCGCTCGGCTTCGCGGGCCTGCTGCCATTCTACGCCGACCCGCTGTCCACTCAATGTGAGTTATGTAGAGTCATCTCACTCCGCCCAGTGGAACACTGGTTAGTGACCCTGGCTGGCGGTTCCGAGTCGGGTTCCCGATTCCCACTCGGGACAAGTATTTGTGTGATGAACATCGGTATTTGTTCCGTGTCTGGGTGTAATGATGTATTTAAGTATGTATTTATAAGTATATATGTATGTATATCAGTCTTTGAGGCCCATTATACAAGCTCTGCTTAGTTTGGGGTCAGATAACCGTGTGTGGAAGATTGTCCCAGATATTTATTTTATTATTTATTTATCTGTTTTTAGGGTTCCGAATCCGGGTTCCTTAAAAGTGAAACTTCTTCTTCTTATCGTGTGGTTGATGAACAACCTGGTGTCAGAGTTTAAGCCGCCCGTAGGCCTCTGACATGGCTTCACACACCGTAGAAAAATCTCTCAGGTGTGCTGGTTTCCTCACGATGTTTTCCTTCACCGTTAAAGCGTCGAATGATGGTACATATGAATTTCAAATTTGAAAAACACATTGGTACCTGGCGGGGTTTGAAAAAGTGAAACGGGATCCTATTACTAAGCCTCTGCCGTCCGTCTGTCCGTCTGTCTGTCTCCAAGCTGTATCTCATAAACCGTGATAGCTAGAATGCAGAATCAACGTACATTACATCAACAATCTTATTTGGTGCCTCACCGTTCAATTCAAATACAATGTGCCGAAAATATTAAATGTAATTTTTGTAAAATTCAATTTATGCAAAATCTTACTATCAAGGATTTGCAATATTTACATTTTAAATTGATATTTAGTTTGCGTGAACATAATACAATCGTGTTATGTTAACGTTGTATGTAAATTGAATTCTGTAGCAGCCAATTGAATTTGTCTGATATTGCATCATTAAAGGATTATTAAGCTCAAGCAAATGCCCGGGACTCTGCCCGCGTAAACACGTTTTTCAAAATTATATAATATTCCTCTTTATAATATTAGTATAGATTATTTCTTGCGTAAAACGAAATTGACATCGACTAATTTTACTTCATGTGGAAACACTAATTTATGCACTACGCATTGTAAAGCTGCAAAACTATTGAATTAATCATATTGTTTATTATTTTCACGACCATAGTGTTCATTGTATGACCATGGAACAAAACAAATTTCACAGATAATTATTAAATATGAAACTCAGAGTCGGCTGATTACAATTCTAGAAAAAAGGGAGGGAGAATTTTTTCTCGGAATCTTATCGGTAGAACCGGCATTCAGGACTCGTGCCACGGTGGTCGAATTATTATTGTTGTATTGACGATTTATACCTAAGTACGCATAAAATACATTTGAAAGAATCAATCTGGAATTTTTGATATCTAAGAAAAAGTTCTAAGGTTGTGTAGTCGACCAACCCGCACTTGGCCAGGGTGGTTGGCTAAAGCCTAGTCGCCCTAGTATAGGGTAGGCCCGTTCCCCAGCATTTGGGACGTGACTGATGATGATGATGTTAAATACATACAAACATTTACAATGATCGACAAAAATTGTTTTTTTTCTTCATCTCTGGAACCAAAGTATACTTGTTTGAATGTTTCGGATGCGCTATACGTGGTTTTCATAAACAAAATATCCCTGTCACATCATGCTTTTTGAGATATCTCATACTAAAAATTCAAAAAACGCATTTTCGGGTCACTTTGGGACCCGAAAAATGTAGTTTTTTTATTTTTAGGCCTGTTACTCGGAAACTTGTGAGGTAGAACTGTACTGCTTAAGATTTAGCAAAACCTTCACTATAAAGTAAATTGGTATCCGATACAAAAATCCTGTCGACCTGTTATTGAATGTATGTCAGTCGAGTGTTCCGTGTTCAGTCGAGCTGCAGTACTACCTGGAGCTGGTGGAGCCCCGCGTGGTGCTGTGCGACGCGGGCGCGGAGGCGGCGGTGCGCGCGGCCTGCGCGGGCGCAGCGGTGCGCGTGCTGCCCATACACGGCGATGAGCTGCTCGACTTCTGCAGCGGATACGAAGACAACGTCGATGGCTATAGGTATGGGCTCAGTTATCTAAAATTCCTACAGGAATTAGCGGGAAAGTCCTTTTGTATAAAAAATCTAAACCGACTTGGACGCTTGAAACTTGGCATGCAGGTACCTTAGTAAACTTGAAGCTTAGTTGCAACAGGATATTGCGAGGTTCCCACGGAAACGGGAGTTATCGGAAACAAACTTTTGTATGTAAAATTCTAAAGGATTCTAACCTAGACTAAAGCTAGTAGAAAAGAAAATAATTATTACATTTATTAGGCACATAACAGAGATGTTATGGTAACTTTCATCTCAAAAATAGTACCGTTCGGTACTATTTTTAAGCTATTGTAGTGACACATAATTCCACGACTCTGGTACCCTGCTACCCTTAAACTAATTAGCGTTGATCCCAAAAACTTAATTAACTAATCTTAATTACTTGTATACCCTTACTGCTAAGCTTATTTACACGAAGTTTAAGAAATTTCTCATGAAATGTTTAAGCTACGAATAACTAGACGTCGGACTTCTGGAAAATTTATATAACTGAGTTAAAACTGAGTTTAAGATGCAACAGAATGTAATTTTTTTTTCATATTTCAGTAGTCTGATTTGATGAGGACTTAATAAAAGCGTCTATGGCAGAGTGGTAAAGGTCGTTCCTTGCCATACGAATTGTCGCCAAACCCCGCCACGTAGGTACCATTTTGTTTTTTAAATTTAAAGTTTATATGTACGATTATTCGACGCTTTGACGATGAAGGAAAACATCGTGAGAAAACCTACACACCTACGAAGAAATTCAAGTGCGGGTTGGTCGACTACACAACCTTAGAATTTATCTGTAGGTGTGCAGGTTTTCTCACGATGTTTTTCCTTCAAATTTGAAAACACAGTGGAAACGTGGCGACTCTCGCATGACTACCAATGACCTTAACCACTCGGCCATCGACGCCTGATGTACCCGGGATTATTTATTATCTAGTGTCATTGTTCCAGGGTGTTGGAGTCGGATCCGCTGGCGCCGCTGCTGATGCTGCCGACCAGTGGCTCCACGGGCATGCCCAAGGCGGCGCGCTTCGACAGCCGCGGCCAGATCCAGCAGCTCGCTACCACCTGGTGAGATATTACACGTTTACTATTGGAACAGTGGTAAGTGACCCTGGCTGGCAGTTCCAAGAGTCGTGGGTTCGATTTCCGTTCGTTACAAATATTTGTGTGATGAGAATCGGTGTGTTCCGTGTCTGGGTGTGAATTTGTATTTAAGTATTTATAAATATCTATGTATGTATATCAGTCTCTGACGCCCATAGTACAAGCTCTGCTTAGTTTGGGGTCAGATGACCGTGTGTGGAAATGTACCCGATATTTACTATTAAACCTCTACCCATATACTCTACAGTGGGGCTATATTACAATTCCGTGACAATAGGCCCATATACTATTCCCTTAGGGCTTGTTATGGGCAATCGCCGGTGGCGTCGTGGCAGTGGAAGACTAGGTCAGACTCCCATGATGCGGTATTTTAGTCGGTTAACACCCAGGGCATTGCACACCGCCCAGGAAGCGCGGCTGGCATTTACCATCTCCTCGCCAGCCGCTGGGGAATCCGACACTCCACTGGGAGAGAACCCCCTCTGCGACGGTGCTAAAAGCATTTCAAAGGCGCACGTACTATAGACAGGTCCTGTCTACAGGATGCACTTCACAGAGTTCCCTCCGACGCGGCGCGCGCTGGTGCTGACGACGCCGCAGTGGGCCACCTTCAGCCTGACGCTGACGACCTGCTGCGTGTTCGGCGTGGAGCTGCTGCTGACGCCCGCGCCGCCCTCCGTCGACCACGTGCTCCACATGCTCGAGACATACAAGGTACAAAGCTGGTCAGACATTACTGTAGGTACATTCGCAGTTCGCGATATAGTTGATTGTACCTCATATTTGGGTCTCACTACCGCTTACCATCAGATGGAGTGAGGTCATCTTGGTAGCCATCTATCATCTGGTTAAAAAAAGTCATCAACTCGTGAAAAGTAGATAATGAAGGAAGCTGGAATGTAACTGAGAATAAGTAGATCATAGAGTCGAATTCTCGTGTCGCAGGCCTAAATCCACGTCAGGTATCTGATTCAGCGTTGTTTGTTTTAGAAAACTGTAACTGTCCGGGATATTTACCATGTTGTTTTGTTTTAATGAGCTCCCGATATTTCGGCACTGTTGCAAGCGCCATGATCACGAGTGAGCGTCAGTTCGGGAGCTCATTAAAACAAAACAACATGGCAAATATCCCGGACAGTTACAGTTTTCTAAGTTAAGGTACTAAGTTGCTTTACTATAGGTACATTCGCAGTTCGCGATAATTATGGTCTATTGTGCCTGTCGACCTCATATTTGGATCTCACAACAGCTTACCACCAGGTGGAGTAAGGTCATCTTGTTAGCCTATTATAAAAAAAGTTGTCAAATCGTGGAGAGTACCGAAGGAGGCTGAATGGTGGCTGAGAGTAGATCGTAGAATTCTCGTGGCGGAGGCCAAGATCCACGTCAGGTATCTGATTCAGCGTAGTTTGTTGTGCGTTAGTAATTAAGAAATGTTTCATAAAATAATTGAAGAAGAAAAAGACAGGAAAAAGTTAGAGGGAAGAGGATAAAACACTGTTTTATTTAGTAGTCATTGGATAAATTTAGTAAAACAAGGGATCAAATTGAGTTTTTTTCAGTTGAAGCGTTACGTTTATGGTATTGTTATGTTAATATGCTGTGCCACTTCAGCGATAAAAAAAATGATCGATTTCGTTATCCCACCAGCCGACCTGGACGTTCCTGGGCCCGCCGTTCGCCAAGGAGCTGCTGAAGGCGGCGGAGCGGCGGCACTTCGCCTCGCTGCGCACGCTCATCACGCTGGGCTCGCAGGCGCCGCCCGCGCTGCACGACCAGCTCAAGGTATGACTCCACCACTAATGACCAGCTCAAGGTATGACTCCACCACTAATGACCAGCTCAAGGTATGACTCCACCACTAATGACCAGCTCAAGGTATGATTCCACCACTAATGACCAGCTCAAGGTATGACTCCACCACTAATGACCAGCTCAAGGTATGATTCCACCACTAATGACCAGCTCAAGGTATGACTCCACCACTAATGACCAGCTCAAGGTATGACTCCACCACTAATGACCAGCTCAAGGTATGATTCCACCACTAATGACCAGCTCAAGGTATGACTCCACCACTACATACTACTGCAAGCGCTTCTGACCTACCGCGCGCCCCGCTACCGCGCCTATGACTACATCTACGCTACACTAAGTTTGTTTGGTTGTTTGAATGCGCTACTATCTCAGGAACGAATAGTTCGAATTGAATAATTATTTTTGTGTAAGACCATTTATAGAAAAAGGTTTAAGCTGCAACCAATAGGTGCAAAGAAACAACGAAAAACGTGTAAAAAACGGGGGGAAATACGGGAGATGTTGCTTAAAATAACGTTGTGACACCTCTTTAGACAATGCGAGTGACACGATCTCATCAACGTACGCAAATACTTTTAGTTGCATTATTTAGTCTTTCCCAAATACAAAATAAGCAACATCTACCTCCAATGGTCAACGATTCCACCCTGTACTGTGTGGCAGGAGCTGATGCCCGTGGGCAGCGCCGTGTGCGACGGCTACGGCATGACGGAGGCGCAGGGCTTCGTGGCGCTGTCGGAGCCGGGCGCGCCGCGCGGCTGCACCGGGCCCGTCGCCAACGTGCTGCACTACAAGGTCACTTTGTGCCTTCAGTTTTTACTATTGCTTACTATGTTTCCTATACATGTCTCTTCTTTTACTAAACTACGTGAGACTGATTAGTGTCATTAGTAATGCATAGGCTCTTACATTGAGAAAAATATGAAGAATAGCGCTTATAAGGAATAAACATTATGGTTATGAACGGAATCTAGCTAAATTTCCGTTTCTTCACTACCCACGCTTAATCAAATCAAATCCGTTTATTTTCAAAGACTTTGTACATTGACAAATCATTTGAATTTGTTTCCACAGCTGGTCAAAGAGAACGGGGAAGAAGCCGGCGTCGATGAAGAAGGAGAGCTGTATATTAAAGGAGACTGTATTATTTCGGTAAATACATTAATTGTTTCACTGCAAACATGAAAATACATGGTTATAAAAAGATAATTTGTTATTTTAAATATGGAAAATTAAGGTAAAAAAATCTTTAAAAACAAGCTTTTATTTAAATGCGCTAAAAAGAAAAAAATGAACTTTTACACTATAACTTTACTGTCAACTTATAACATTTCAAATTCAACATATTTGACACAATTTATATGTTTTAAAAGCTTGTCGCAGATTTAAGTACTCGTATTTACTTTCTTAGTTTAAAATTTTTAATAGGCAGGTATTTTAAAACTTGCTTTTAAAATTACGAGTAGGTACTTAAATCTCGCGACAAGCTTTTAAAACATATAAATTGTGTCAAATATGTTGAATTTGAAATGTTATAAGTTGACAGTAAAGTTATAGTGTAAAAGTTTATTTTTTCTTTTTAGCGCATTTAAATAAAAAGCTTGTTTTTAAAGATTTCTTTACCTTAATTTATTTTATACTTTTTAGTTTTCACCTTGTAAGTTCCACCCTGGTTACCATCTAGCTCCAAAGTACTCATCTAGGCGAATCAAACGAGCCCAAACTCGATGGGGTTGTGTCGTTTAAGTACTGAGTTCCTTTGGCTGTCTTCCGGCTCCATCATCAGACCCTGGTTACCATCTAGCATCTAAGTACTCATCTAGGCGAATCAAACGAGCCCAAACTCGATGGGGTTGTGTCGTTTAAGTACTGAGTTCCTTTGGCTGTCTTCCGGCTCCATCATCAGACCCTGGTTACCATCTAGCATCTAAGTACTCATCTAGGCGAATCAAACGAGCCCAAACTCGATTTGGTTGTGTCGTTTAAGTACTGAGTTCCTTTGGCTGTCTTCCGGCTCCATCATCAGACCTTGGTTACTATCTAGCACCAAAGTACTCATCTAGTCGAATGAAATGAGCCCAAACTCGATGTGGTTATGTTATTTAATTACTGAGTTGCTATGGCTATCTTCCGACTTCATCATCAGATCAGCTCCATGTCATAATAATATTGCATTGTCATCGGATATACACGTGCATGCAAAATTTCAGCTCAATCGGTTGAGGGCAAGTGCCTTAAAATTGAGTTATAAAATTCCACCCGAACACACAAACATACATACATACATACATACATACATTGCAAGTTAAATAAAAGCTTGTAATAAATAACAGAAAATTAAAACATTTCAAACAGCTATTCGATGGCAATAAATACTTTGACTTTGACTTTGAAAACTAATTACACAGTTTACAAAGGAATAGAACGCTGATGATGTTTTCAAATGTTTAGAATGACATCTCGAGCAATCGGCTTATCAGCAGGCCTATTATCCCTTAGTCTTAAAGTTTGTCTATTGGCGAAGGGATGTTTTTTTTTCCTCACGATACGATCTATTGTACCTGTCGACCTCATATTTGGACCTCACTCCACCTGATGGTAAGCGGTAGTGAGATCCAAATATGAGGTCGACAGGTACAATAGATCGTATTGAGCCTATCGCACTCACCCTGAAGGCCTGCTTAAATGCCGTTTCACGCCCCGCCTGAAGAGCCCGGGATCATAGGAGGGAGGGAAAACATGAGCTGGAAGGGCATTCCATGCCTTAATGGCACGGGGCAGAAATGAGGAGCTAAACCTCTTAGTCCGAGCCACCAGCACCTGCATTGTATGTGGATGGCAGCGCTGTCCAGGATGTTAGCTGAATGTGTCTGTGGCAGGGCTACCACAAGAACGAGTCGGAGCTGGCCAGCAGCATGGCGGAGGGCTGGCTGCGCACGGGCGACGCGTTCACGCGCGACGCGCGCCCGGCTCTACTACCGGCGCCGGATCAAGTTCAGCTTCAAGTACAACAACCAGCTCGTGAGTACTGCTTTTTCATTTTATAATAGGCGAACAAGGAGTAGACCCAGAGCTAGGATAGGCCCGAGTGGAAGAAATACACATGTTGCGCCGACCCCACTTAGCGGGAGAAAAGGCTAACAAGATAATCTCACTCTACCTGATGGTAAGCGGTAGTGAGATCCAAATTACTGACTACTGATCCTCTAAAAACTGCTAAAACTGTTGCTCTTCCTGAACAACACGAGCTGGCCGACGTTGCTGCCTGCAACGATTGCACGGGCCAAGAGGTTTAGTTTGTTACAGGAGGCTAACGCCGTCTCAGCCGTTTCAATCATATTATGGGGCCTCCGGGCTACAGGAGCTCTGGCCTCCAAAATGACCAAAATGAATCAAGCACGGCACAAGCACACCCCACTAATTTGATACAAGCCCCCCCCCCCCTCCCCCCAGGTACGGTACGCTACGCTTCTGGATAGAGTTGAATAGTATCTGTGTGACTGAGGATGTTAGAGTTTCAAAATGGTTACAAAATATATTAAACACTAAGACTTGCACTATTATTTAATTTCATAAAAAAAATGTTTTAAAGCACTAACTCTAACCACAAATAGGAAGAGCATATTGGAATTAACGATGTCGAGTAAACAATGCCCGGGCAGTGAACTTAACTTATAGCGTATTGTGAGACTCGAGCTAACAACTTGATCTGCCGCGCGCGAGCTCAAAGTCTTAAAATGTGATCTTCTCTTAATTAGAGTGATACACGATTGTCTCATAACTTAAGTGGCAAGTTTGGCTCGAAGCAAGTTGTGTGCCGAAGTTGCGGAGCGAGCGCGGATCAGCGGAGTGCTTTCTTGGCCGCTGTTCAGTTGCGAACTAACAGATACGCTGCTTCACATCGGGGCTACGGCAGTTAACCATTTTAAACTTTTTACTAAAAGGACACAAACAAAATGAAACATTGAAAAGGTTCGTTTCTTATAAAGGTTTGACACTAATTGTGGCTCCGTGAGATGCTTTAGAAATATCAAATTACAATTCGATTTCTAACGCTTTGTTTAAAGTGTGCTTTGTACGGTAATAACTAAACAATAAATATCCGCAAACAAATGAGTTTTAAAAAATATAGCTGAATCAATGAAATGATCCATATAAATAATACCATTAGCAAAAGCTTAAGACTGTTGGCGTTTATACTCAGAAACAGGAAAGAATTTAAATCTGTCTTGGCAATGAAAGTATTGTACTTTGCCTTAGTTCGTAGCCGTGTGGACTATTGTGGTTACATTTGGTACCCATTTTACCAGAACAATATTCAACGAATTGAAAAGATCCAGAAAAAAATCATAAAAAGACTATCTTATATTGATGGTAGCTACTACAAAGGTAGAGGTTATTCTGAACACTTAGACCACTTTAACATGCTCACACTAAGGCAACGTAAGGAGCAGCTTTCTTTGATGTTCTTGTATAAACTTCTCAATCACAAGGTGGATAGTCCGTCTCTCCTTTCACAGGTCAATATATTAGTTCCCAGAGTAGCAGCACGTCCACATAATTATAAACCATTCTCAATACCGCTGAGGAAAAACAATTACGGTAGTTCTTCTCCTATTTGCTCAATGTTTCAAAATTACAATATGGTATTTCAAAGTAGCGAGGTAGATATTTTTTGTAATAATATTTCCTTTTTCAAAAAGTGTATTCATAATTTTTGTAAAGAAAATTTTTAGTTTTTAGTGTTTAGGCTTTAGCTTTAGCCATAGTTTAGATATAAGTCTTAGTTTAATAATGTTTTTTTTACTTAAATGTTGTGCATACCTATAATTTAGATGCATATAAATGTAACCCCCTTATATTTGATTTTTTGTAACAGTGTATTTCTAATATGTATTTAGTTGGTAAGCTTTATTAAATAAATAAATAAATAAATAAATAAATCAAAGGAGTTTCCTCACATAATGCATTGCGAGAGCCCATCGAGATCGCGCCGAGCTTCGCAAAGCTGTTTATTCAACGATACAATTTGTGTCTCTTAAAGCTTCGCCGTTTTCCATGTTTTATTTATATGAAAACTTGTTCATCTTTTGCGATGTAATGTAACGATTTCAGCGAATTGAGTTGAGTAGTTTGATACAATTTAAATCATAAAAAACTTTCTTGGCTACGACTTGGTTTAGAGTTTCTTATTCATTATAATATCTTAACCATTTAGCTAACTAATATTTTTAGTCATTGGTGTTGTTCGTAGTCTGTAAACGTGTAACATTGCATTGCTTTAGATATAATGTATAATCAACAAAACATTTAAGTGAAGGTTGCCGTAACACTAAACCTCGTCATGAATGTGATGCTCGTTACTATTTGATCGTGTGAATTTTTTATCAGTGCCTTTGTTCGTTGTGTGTGAGATGACGTAAAATTGCACTGCTTCTACTCGTAAATGTAGATTATTTAACTCTATCAGTACAATACTCTATCAGTAATACTACAAAAAAAATACTATTGTTATTAATTGTAACTTAGACCCAGGAAAGGGCACAAGCTATTTAACCGACTTTCCTTTACTATTTTACGCGTATTACTCCTCGCGGATTTATTTATTTATTTATTATTTATTTATTTATTTAAAATTAGGTACACTGACAGATTTATATCAAAACATGACAAGTTTGTAGTTACAAAATTAAAATGGGCTAGACAGAAATCCACAAATAGTGTACACAGCATGAATAATTAATTACTTATAATAATAATAATAATAATAATAATAAAAATCATTTATTTTTCTCTCCACAATAATAATAGGACAAGTTGATACAAGTGTTCTTAGTGCTAAATTATACAGTGCAAGTTACTGGCCTATATCCTTGTGAGAGACTGGTGCCTGTGGAGGTTTTAGAAAAACCTGTAGTACTGGTCACCAGGGCCCTCCCGGAAGTTGGGCAATTAACCTTGTACAAGTGGTTGACAAATAAAGATATGTTAAATTAACAATTAGGTAAAAAGTTTAAACAAGAAAGAGGATATTACCCAGTTGGGTTTTCTTAAATGCTAAGGTGTGTTGTGGGTTGTGTGTGTGAGTGAGGTTTGTGAGTGTGTGCAAGGATATGTATGTAAATGTGTTTGATGTTAAGAGTGTGTCGGTGTGAGCAAGGGTGTGTCCCTATGTGTGTATGTGTTTGCGTGAGTAAGTGAGTTATGTAGAGCAGGATGTTTTTAGTTAGTTAATTAATTATTTAAGTAATTCTAGGATCTTCTCAGTCTCTTCGTAATTTAAAGTTTTAAGGTATGCTATGGTTTTCTTTTTACATTGGAATTTATTTAAGGGATATATGTTTAATTTTTTGTTTAATTTGTTGTACAGGTGAGGACCGAGGAATGTAAACGTCTTTTGACAAAGAGCGGTGTTTCTTTTTTTTGAGAAGCACACTGAAAATTTTCTCCGTTTACCTTCGACACCACGAGGGTTATAGTCAAGCTGGGCATGTTGTTTGGTGATGGTATGAAGGATAAACGTTTGCCTGATTGTTAAGAGGTCCCAGAATTTGTACAGTTCGAAAGTAGGTGATCGAAAGGGCAGGCCAGCACTGACTTTTAGTACTGCTCGGTGTGCTCTCTCAGCCTCGATGAGGAAAGTTTTAGCTGAGCCTCCCCAATTTAATATGCAGTAGTTTACAAGAGACTGACAGAGAGCGAATAATGCCATTCTAATGACAGAGCGGTCGGCCAGGTTTCTGAGACATTTAAAAAGGTAGATCAGCTTTCGAAGTCTTGAGACGAGGGTTTCAATGTGGATCTTAAAACTCAGGGTACGGTCTATGAGTACACCTAGATATTTTATGCAGTCAGTTTCGCATATCTGAGGGCAGTCACATTGGGGTTGATCGTCGCAGTTTGGGATGTGGGCTCTAATCGATAGGGAAGAGGGAGGAAGTTGGTCTGATCTGAGGACAAAGGACATGTATTTGGTTTTTTGAACATTCAGGGTCAGGACGTTGGTATTCAGCCAGTTACTGACTTCCATAAAACCATTTTGAGCCAAGCGAAAGACCTCAGGCCAGGATTTACCACTGAAGAAGAGGGCAGTATCGTCCGCGAAGGAGATTATTCGTCCACCTTGCATTTTGAGCTGACAGAGGTCGTTGATGTAGGTCAGGAATAGGGTAGGACCCAGTATACTCCCCTGAGGCACCCCGTAGTCAACTGGGCACTCCTCACTTATCTGGTCCTGTATTTTTACCCTCTGACTTCGGTTACGCAGGTAACTGTGAAACAGGCTCAGTTGTAGTCCTCTGATCCCAAGTCTGGAGAGCTTGTTTAAGAGGTGGGGGATAGACACGGTGTCAAACGCCTTGGCCAGGTCGATAAATACAGTGAGGCACTTCAGTCTTGTGTCCAAGGAGGTCACGATACCGGAGAGCAGTTCGTGAACGGCGTCACTGGTAGACTTACCCCGACGGAAACCAAATTGACAAGATGAAATTAAATTATTTTGTTCGAGGTAGTCCACCAGCCGCCCATTCATTAGACGCTCCAGTATCTTCGACATAGCTGGCAAAATAGAAATGGGCCTGTAATTACCGACACAAGTCTCATCTCCCGCCTTATGAATTGGTTTAATGAGGGCAGTTTTAAATGAACTGGGGAAAACTCCGGTGTTGAAGGCCAAGTTGCAAGTGTGGGTCAGTGGTTTTGTTATTTGAAGTGCATACCTTTTAAGTATGCCACTTGAAATTCGATCAAGTCCCACAGCACATTTGTCACGCAGATTATGGATGGTATTGAGGACTTCTTGTTCCGTAGTTGGTATAAGCGCGAATGAGCTAAGGCAGTTAGTGTCTCTTGTTTCTAGTAAGTTCGACGTAGCAACAGGATCATGCAAACTTTGTAGTGCCAGATTTTTACCTACGTTGGCGAAGTAATTATTGACGCTATTGAGGTCGTTGCGGGGGGTGGACGTTGTGATTAGATTTGAGGAGTGATCTACATGTTTATTGGTTCCACAGATTTTTTTTATCGTTTCCCAAAGCTTTTTTTTATTATTTTTATTTTGGTTAATTTCTTGTTTTTCATAGTTTCTTTTAGTTTTTTTTAATAAGTTTGAACAAAAGTTTCTATATCGTTTATAGGTAGTTTTTAAGATATCGTTATTGGGGTCTTTTTTTAGTTTCCTGTACAAATTATCCCGATTTCTCATGCATCTAACCAGTTGTGGAGTAATCCATGGTTTGGAAATCCGTTTTCTACTGGGATTTTTTAGTTGTTTGGTGTTAGTTTCTAATGCGTCTTTCAGCATCTTAATGAGAAGATCAGTTGCTGAGTTCACATCGGTACAGTCCAAAACGCTCTGGAAGTTCATATTATCCATATCATTATCCAGACCCACATAGTCGATGCGGTTGATGACGTGCTTGGTATATTTGGGTCTCGCAGTTGCACCGAGGCTAATTGCTGTACATTCGTGATCCGTAACTGAGGATTCGAAAATGATACAGTCAGCTACCGCTTTCGTTTTAATATTTATGTGATCAAGGCATGTTTTGCCATGGGTAGGAACAGAATGGGTCGGTAATATCCCGTGACTTGCCAGTAGGTTAAGGTAGTCGTGCGAGCGTTTGTCGGGGCTGTTTGGCACAATATCAATATTAATATCGCCGCAGAGCAAAATATTGGCGTAGCTTTGGAGTTTAGTTAGTAAGAGGTCTAATGAGTTTATAAAGTTTTGTGTGTTTGTGAAGCTGGGAGGCCTGTAAATTCCAACAATGCATGTGTTATTATTTATCTTAATTAGCAAGCAGTTGGCATCATCTACTACTGGTTCCTCGTGTGTTACAGCTAGGTTTTTATTATAGTAGATTACTACACCTTCATTTTGCGAGCCGTGGGTAGTAGTACAGATGTGGTGGTAGTTGTCTAGCGAAGGGATGGTTTTATTTGATTGGAGCCAACATTCGGTCAGTACCAGAACATCCCATGGTATTTGGGTTCTCAGGAGAAGCGTGGAAAAGTTTGGCATGTTACAGTTAATACTTCGTATGTTTTGTGCTATTACGTTTAGAGTCGAGTGTGGATTCCTAATAATATTTTTTGTACTATCGGGGTTACAAACGGATACTTTGGCTATTTGTAATGAGTCTAGTTCTCGGTTTACAATCAAGTCGCTCTCCGTCATTTTAGAAGCTACTTAACGTACGTGAATGTTGTATGTGTAGTGGTCACGGAGATATCAACGTGACCTTTTTTACATGAGGGTAGAAGGTTAAGGAGTAACTTTGAATGTAGCCCGAGTGGCGACTCTATAGCTTTTTGCAGTACGTGCCTAAAGAATTGGCTGTATGCGCATATGGTACGTTTGTAGAATAGATAGATATAATAATACATTACTAATAATTTTATTGGTTTAAAAAGTATCTTCATAATAACTCGCGCAGTGTGTAGCTGTGTGTATGTGTGTGGTAGGTTATGTGTGTTGGTTGTGACATATTTTGTTATCAGTGAGTGTGAGTGTAAAGTACATTTCAAAAAACAAAAATTGAACATTGTTTTAATACTAATTTTATAAGCATGCATCAATAGATATAAAGGTAACAAAAGCAAAGAAATATAAAGATTGAAGAAAGTGGTATTATGCAGAAAAAAGCATCTTAGTCATGTAATAAGACTTTGTAGTTCCTCTTCATTTTCGACACGGGTTGGGGCTGACCCCTCAGCCTGCTTAGCAAAAACTCTGCCGTGGGTTATCCAGGTTGCAAAGAGACGTTTGTTTTTGACGTGTTCCCTCGCTAAGTAGAAAATTCTATTTACTTTTATGGTTAAAGACTCCGCTATGTAGATCGGCCGGGGGACGCTCGTGTCGGAGGGGTTGACGCTACTCGAATCCAGCGGTGACTGCTTCTTCTCTCTTTGACGTTTATTATACAGTTTGAATTTAGAAACGAACTCATCCCTGCGTAACATTGTTGTAAAATTTGCAACAACTTTATTATTATTCCTTGTGCGGAAAATGTTACTGATTTCTGTAGTTTGCAAGGGGGTATCCAACCCTAGAGTAGTTCCTAGATTCTTCATTATGTTGATGAGGGTAGATTTGGTTTCAGTTTCTTGCTTGGGCAGGTTGCGAAGCTCCAGAGACGTGCTGCATGAATTTTTTCTTGTTGTTCGATCTTTGTTTGTTAAGACAGATATGTGCTCTTTCATCGCGGAGTTTTCTAGCTCTAAGTTAGATACTTTTATCAGCAGTTCATCATGACGAGTGCTTAGCCTTTCAACCGTAGCTTGAATGTCTAGGTTTTGTGACATAATAGTGTTAAGTGACTGAGTTATGTCATTGAGTTTCCGGTCCTGTTGTTCGCTAAACTCGGAGAACAATGATTTAATTACTGACAATGTGGAATTCCGGTTGAATTCCCAGGTCTTCAAGCGAACGTTTCTGCCTTTTTGAGTCATTTAAATAATGGTCAAAAACTGAGTTCTTTTTCATATTAAGTGCCGAGTCCGAGCTATAATGGTCACTTGTGCTAGCCGTATCAGTGTTCAGTCCTAACATCGATAATTTAGGCGGCGATCTCTGTAAATTCGGCATTGTAGAAAGAATTGTAGGCCTAAATCTCGGACGTAGGCCTAAATAATTCCGACGGCAAACGGTCAGTGTTAGGAGGCGGGGCTTGAGGGTGCGTGCGTGTGCGTGTGCGCAGTGGGGTCAAGCGCGAATCTGGGCGTGGCTTCGTTACGATTGGGCGGCTGCTGCGCGGCGCAATTGAAGGCAGAACTTACGGTGACTTGTTGACTTCGTTGCACAGGTGGTGTCTCGCTCTCGCAGGTGCGCCGAAGTCTCCTTGCGTTTATGTTCGCCTGGTAGCAGTCACTGATTTTTGTAGGAGTAATTTATTTAATAAATTAAGAAATAAACCACAAACACAACTCAAAACACGTCCGCACTCTGTGGAGGTTGCGGGGACTTATAATTAAATTAAATTAGTTTATACTTAATAATTAGTATTAGTTGTATCAGTATTAGTTGTATAATCCTTATCTATTTAACTACCACTAGGTGTGATGAATTCATCATCATTTAGGTAATTAGTTAAACACTTTTTATATTGCGAGAAACTATTGTTAAAAACATCAATGCCACTGCATTCGCTACCACGCGCCAGCTCATTATAGGAGCGACACATTCTCACCACAGGGCTGTAGTAAGATGTATTATTTTTATAAACTTGTATAGTGAAAGTATTAGGAAATCGTGATTTATATCGAGTATTGATATTCAATGATGAAAGGAGATCCGGTGAATCAATGGATGCATGCAACAACCTATGGAGATATAGAAGATCGTATCTCTTGCGCCGTGTCTCTAAAGAAAGTACCCGAAACTTAGACAGCCTCTGAGCGTAGTCTCCAAGAGAACGACACAAACCATGTTTGTAACACAAATTGTACAAAAATCTCTTCTGAACCCTCTCCAAACTATCGACGTGGACCCTGTAATGAGGTGACCAAACAGGACAGCAGTATTCCACAATACTTCTCACCAGGCTAAAGAACAAACATAGAGTGCTTTGTGGTTTTTTAAATTCTTTTGTGGTCCTCATCAAAAAGCCCATAAGACGATGACCCCTTTTTACGATAAAATCGTAATGAGAACGGAAGGAAAGTTTTTCGTCAAATATCACTCCCAGGTCTCGAACACTGTTAGTCCGCGTCAAGACTGGAGGAGCGGAGCGGATGGAGTCACGGGCGCAAAGCTAGTAGATGACTAAGCCCTTGTGTCTGCAGGTGTGCCCCGAGGAGCTGGAGGCGCTGGTGGGCGCGCTGCCGTTCGTGGCGGAGTGCGCCGTGTGCTGCAGCGCGCGCGGGCCCGCCGCCGCCGTGGCGCTGCGCCCCGCCGCGCCGCCGGAGCCCGAGGCACGACGGGAGATTCACCAGCTCATCGACTGTGAGTTTTTTTTCAACGCGGTGAAATGCTTTACGCACCTTCACCAGGAGAGGGGGTTCTCTCCTAGTGGTGTGTCGGACTTCCCTACGGCTGGCGAACAGATAGTAAATGCCAGCCGTGGCTCGAATGTGAGTGTGTGTGACATCCATGATCGATCGTTAAGAGAGTCAACAACTGCTGGGGCACGACCCTACCCTAAATTAGAGCGATTAGGCCGCGAGTCAACCACGCAGGCCAAGTGCGGCTTGGTCGATAAGAGAGTGCTAGATAACATCTAAAGGTGCTAGAAGAGTTTAGAAAAGAGTGGAATATAGCTCCATTAACAAGAGCGAAGTTCTTTTATTGTATTATTCACTTTTTTGCACCAACGTCATCAGCATTCACAGTGAGGGATCAGGTCCACATGCTTCCATTGTTATTATTACACACACTTTTTTTTTCCTAACTGACTTACGATTATGGCTTGGAGTAGCGTTGTCATCATCACCAGACTTGCGGGGGAGCGGATGGCTCTCACCCCTAAATTACACTCAAATATAATTGACAATGGATTTATTTCCAGCGACGCTGAGTGACCACAAACGGCTCCGCGGCGGCGTGGCGTTCGTGCCGTCGCTCCCGCGCACGCACACGGGCAAGCTGCATCGCGCCGGCGCCGCCGACCTGCTGCGGCAGCTCAGCGAGCAGGGCCGCTGCCAGTAGAGGAGCCATGCTGACGCGGGTGCCACACAGTCCATAATTATATTGTATCAATCATCATAACCTTTTAATGTGAATAAATATTTTGTGTACCTGAATTATATAGCTACATTTGTATCAAATTGCATAAATTTTTAAAATGTTTAGATGTGCGAATGAATTTTCTAATTCGGTAGATCCAGACATAACTTCTTACAACGTCAATTAATAATGATATATTATTTTAGAAAATAACTTTAGAGTACTTTGTAGGCGCGCCTTTTATGTCAAAATGTAACAGAGCTGCTCAATTGTATCTGTCAGTTATATCGCCGGAATGAAAGGATATACGCATCAGCGTCACAACCCCCAACAGCTCAATACTGAACCGAATGTTTTACTAGCTCCGGATAGCTTGTTGTCCAAAATGGGTAACAAAAGGCGCTAAAGCGGTACACAAAAGCCTCTATTTTGGGGAGGACTAACTGGGAATTAAACGTTTTTGTCCGACTGTTGCCTTCCGCGCGCCCGAGTCCGGCGGGCTAGATCCATAGTCGGTGCCTTACTCAATCAAACCAGTTAATTGTGTGTTATGGTTGAAAAAAATAGAGAAGCAAAATTATTCGCGCTGGTGTGGCTCAGGGAATCAAACCCACTCTCTTCGGAATCCCCAAGCCGCAATAGATCGAATGGTATTTTTCTGATTTTCTGTATACTTTTAATCACAACCTCATAAATATTAAATAATCATTATGGCAGTACCTATAAATTTCTGAACATAATATTGATGATGGCATTATCTATTGTTTGTTATATGTAATAATAAAACGCTCGGATATAAATGTATGATACGCGATAAGAGAGATGTTATTATAAACAATACTCAAGTTTAAATCTATTTTATATCAATATGCTTTCAATATCCTTGATGCACAAAGTTATTTATAGATAATTACAGATTTACCTAAAAGGCATAAGAAAACGGAAACAGCAAATATGGCAAATAATATCTTTAATAAAAGAAATAAAGCAACATGCAAGTAGCCGGAGAGCACTTATGAACTTAACCCGTATCGCTAACGAACCGACTGGCGCCGGGTAAAATACAAACATTGTTTTATTTTAATATTGCATTTTGTGTTTTACCCGTTTCAGCTTTTTATAATCAAATCAAACGCGAATGATTTTAAAAGAACTTAATTATAACTATTAAGTTATTCTTTGAGAAAAAATAATGAATAATTTCTTAACAGAAAAACTCACACAAATTTAGACCTCGGATTCGAACCGGGGTCGTCTCGGTCCTAACGCAGCAGTTGCTAGTAATAGATCAACGAGGCAGAGCAGTTTAAAGATAATAGTTGAACATTGAAAGCGCTGTTTATAAGAAGGTAAAGATTGGAATCAAAACTGATTTTCATTATAAATATCTAGGACATTTCCACACACGGTCATCTGACCCCAAACTAAGCATTATCAACTAAACCTTTCATGACCAAATAGGTCAAATCTTAAAGAAAGGTCAAATCAAAAGTACCCGTAATCGACGAGCGTGCATGAAGAGGTTGATGAATGCAGATGAAGCGAAAGTGGTGTGCCAGGACCGTAGCACATGGCAGGAAGTGATCTCTGCCTACAACTCTGGGAAAAAGGCGTGATTTTATGTATGTATGTATGATAAACTCATAGTATAAAGTGCTTTTCACGTTTTGTACTGAGTAAACTCATATTCAGCTATACTCAATAACGCATCTGTATCGTCCATACGCATCCCTTGCAGTTCGTGTGCAAGCTTTCCCGAGTTTTTATTTGTGTCGGTTATTGTGAGTCGCCGCGGCCGCGCGGCGCGTCCGGTCCGATCGCGGAGTTCCTCGACGGAGTTTAAGCTTTCCGCGGCCCTGTTCCAAACTGATTGCTATGACGCAACAAAGCTTTTAAGTGGATTTTTCTATGTTGATCACGTAGTTTCGATACGTTCTCCAGTGTCTATAACGAGCAGAGAGGCTGATATAGAATGTTTTGTGAAACTTTGTTGTCACAAATAAGCTGTACGTTTTATTTTTAATGACTCGACAAAAAAGTAGGTACACAAGAGAACCTGCTTTGTTTTTGCAAGACTCTTCGTTTTGTTATAAGTTTCACAACCATAAATAACTTTTAAAAAATCTTTCTTATTTTAGGTCCACCCAAAAGTCGTCTATTACTGGATGATAAAGTAAAAACAATAATAGTTTCAGCGTAGCAATAATCCCTCAGGCCGCCGTAGCTGTGCGCGTATTAGTAATTTTTGTTGTAAATAGTTTTATTTGTGCAACATTTGGAGTCCCAGCGGGCGGACACACTCGACCGTTAGCGCTGCTGTGTGCAGTAATAAATGAACAGTGAATGTTTAAGCGAAGGCACTCGGGGGCGCGATTTATTCGGCGCGCCATCACGGCCAGCAACGGCGCGTGACATCATTTTTGTTAATCAGCGGTACTGCAAATAACGTTAAGCGCTTATTAAGCGTAATTCGCGACGCGTTATTGAAATAACGAGCGCAATTACGCTCAGTGTTGTTATTGTATTGGTCGCACTATGCTGGGGGCTAGTGTGAATTTCATATTTCATATAAACTTTAATGTGTGGTATCATATTGCAGCACAATGTTTTGAAGTTATATGATTTACATTTAATTTTATCATTATTATTTTCATGGGAACATTAAATTGATTTCAATATTGTTTTCTGAATATGAATTTTAATTAAGGATTTAAATGTTTGAAATAATTATTTCATTTAATGTTTAACAATGTCAATGGTAAATTTTAACGAACCCTAATGAGAGCTAGCTAATCAGGCTTAACAACATTAAACAAGAATAACGGTGGTTATTTTCGACAAGTAAATATGGAACTGGCAATTGAAAATTAACTGGCCACATTCCTGGAAGGCTTGAATCAAAAGCCTTTTGAGACTTCCGCTGACACGTGGAGTCGATCGATCGGTCGCGGCCGACGGGAGGTCGACCGGGAAGAGAAACTGACGAATTGCATGCTATGTGATTAATTGACAAACTGACGAATTGCACGTACCTTTCAAGACACATCTACTCGATATTGTATTTTTTATTTTTTTTAGGAAGACCAGGATTTACATTTTTAACATAATAATATGATGATATAGTAACAATTAAAAAATCACTTATAGGTCCTCCTCAGAAATAAAAATTGAGTATACACCGTGAAATTTTAGTGGTTGTTTTCCCGTGGCAGAACGATTTGCCTTTAGTAATACTATCGAATCATGCAAATTACTCATCAAAAACATTTTTTTTTTCGATTTTTCAGAATTATAATTTTCCAACTCGAAAACGAGAGAAGCTATCGTTGTTTTTGTAGATGTGACGTATTCAGGTACTGCTTGCCGCATGAAATCGATGCTTAAAGCTAAAGAAGCTCTACACCCTAAGGCATGAAGCGGTTCGAACGTGCTTTCGAGTTACGGTTAAACCTTTCGTAAAACCGGCATTTATTGATTTTACCAAAAAAGAACTGCACACATCTTTTGTACTACTAAGATAGAATCATTTTACTGCGGGAAAACAACCACTAAAATTTCACGGTGTATAAAAGAATTACAACAGTTAAGAGCACATTCAACGTCACATTCATATTTTTTTCATAAATTATGAAAAGTATACCTGAATGTTTATACCTATTGTTGTGTCTATGTCATTCATAGTTATTAAAATATTTTCATTACAACAACCGAGGTAATTTCTATGTATTCTTCACTCGGCATAATCTTTGGCATATGACGCATGACATCTGACATTGATGGATTAGCAATTTGAAGAAATGACAGGGCACATATGATTCGCTGCTGCTAAAAACATATGATTCACTGGTTGTGTCAAGAGAAAGACAAAACTGCAAAATATATTTACGCCATTTGAAATATTAGTGTGATTGATGGGCTCCGGCGAGGGTCGCGGCCGGGCCTCATGCAGCGCGTTTACTCAACAGATTAAATTGCCAGCGAGCCCCACTCCGCCCGATGTTGTGCAAAAATTTAAGTAAACAGCTTATCTTGAAACAGCCCTAAAGTGAATTACTATCTCGGAATTCCATCAGAATATAAAATGCTTCAGCCGAGACGGAGTCATGCTCCTTTATTCAGTTGACGTTCCATTTGTTGATATTCAAAATACAGATATGATGGAGGTTTTGATAAAAACAACATCTAATAAAAGCAGTTTTAGTCTTTTTTGTACTTTACATCTAAATTGAGTTGTATAGTATAAAGCACTGAATTAAACCTTTTTAGCTTGTGGAAAATCTAAGTGCTGTCTTATTTTCTATACTTGGATGTTTTATAACAAGATTTTATAGTTCAATATTGAATTGGGATCGAGCTTTTAGTTGTTAAGATTTAAGTAGATTTTTTGTTGTTAAGGTTTAAGACAAGTAGATTTACGCTAATCAAGATAGAGTTTTTTATATACGATGCTATTAACATCACAGCTATTCCGCTTCTGTTAGGTGTGAAACGTGTTTAGCGTGACAAAGGTCCTCCTCCGGAGTGCTTTAAACTGTTAATCAACAATTAGCAAATTTTTCGCTTCTCTCATGACACAATGAATGAATTTTAAGTAAAGCAACTGATTTGGTTAAGATGAATGAGTAAGACTGTATTGATTTTGATTTATGTTTAATATACCGTTAAAATTGTAGTTTAAAAATTTTAAACAAAAATATACACCGTGAAATTTTAGAGGATGTTTTCCCGCTTCAGGTACTGCTTGCCACATGAATTTGATGATAAAAGCCAAAAGAAGCTCTACGTCGTAGGTAATAAGGCGGATCGTATATTGATTTGAATAAAAAAAAACTGCACAAATCTATTTTATACTACTAAGATTGAACCAATTGACTGCGGGAAAACAACCACTAAAATTTCACGGTGCATTAACAGGTGGTTTAACAAGTTGGCTATCACAACTTTAAGAACATAAGAAATTTTCCTTACGTGGTATTACAAATGAGACAGATGGCAATTCATCAGCAGTGCGTGTTTGAGCATCATTTGTTCTAATCCGTAGCCGCGCGTAACCATCTCATTCCGCGCCATGTTATTATTGACTGGCTCGAGGGCGCATTAGATAGTACCCCTGTCACATGCGCCGAGAGGCCTGAGTTCGGTGCTTACTCGGTACAAATATACACATGTGTGATGAAAATTTGTATTTGTTCCGTGTCTGTATACGATGCACTGTTATTTTTGATATCCATAACAGTGCTTATTTTGAGGCGATAGTATCCTTCCTCCCCTTTTCCTTCCCCCGTCAAATATCCTTGCTACTCGTGGGAACGCAATGACCTTGTTAAAACAATGCACAAGACAGAATGGCGGCGACGTGGTCCACAACCCGTCACGTCACGTTTCCCACGGAGGTGAAAAGTGGATCGCTGGAAGTGATCTCTGCCTACCCCTCTGGGAAAAAGGCGTGAATTTATGTATGTGTGTATGTGTATGTATAACAGTGCTTAAGCTTAACACGGGATCAGATCAATGTATGTGATGTTGTATATTTATTTACTAGCTGTAGGTACTATCTTCGTTCGCGTTTTCCCCCGTTTTTTACACATATTTCAGCTTTATAATATTAGTATAGATTTCAGGACGAGTGGCACTCTCTGACATAGGTAGGCCTATTTTGTTATTGCTTTTCTGAACCGATTTAAGAGTCACTAATTAATTATTTATTTATATAAGGCGTGGTTATGTCTCCTCGGGCAGGTGTCACGGGCCCCGCCGGCGCTGCGGCTCCGTAATGAGTCCCGTAACGAGGCTTCGTTAGCCTCCTGCGCGCTCGACGCGATTTTTGTTGTTGATCACCTTATTAGGAAAGGTTCTAATATTTTGCTTGAGAAAGGTAAATCTCCTTCAATTATTACGGAATTAATTAAAAAGATAATTTATAGAGTGATTTAAGAAAGTCGATTTCTGTCAATTGAAATTCAAAGTTGGAAAAATGCGCATTCATGGACTTGAATGATCTCACGTTCTTACCAATTGATTATTATTAATCTTCGATTGTTATAGAAGTAGCAATAAGATAATTTGAGTCAGGAATCCTCTTATTAGACTCATCAATTGCTATTGTTCTGCTTAGTACCTACAGTCTCAGTACTTGTAATACCCAATCAATACATCTATCATTATTTAATAGGCTATTTTGATTGCTAACAGTTTGGAGTAATTACCGATTCAATTACCGTAATACATTCACATCAAACTCAAGCGACATAATAATTAAGTTATGTTCTATGAACTGTAACATATTATCATATTTCAATTGGGATCCATTATGAACACGTGCGTATATCTAAGTACAAGGGATACACAATATGGCATCTGTATAAAATAAACAGTGGAGAAACTATGTAGCTAATTCTAGGAAAGCTAACAAACTTACTAAAGTCTATCTATACTAATTAAGAGCTTAATCTTTTGTCGGTGAAGCCATTTAGACTCTTCTCTGAATTCTACGAACACGTTTTCTTTCATGTGCTTCACGATATCAACAGCTGAAGGTTGTAGGTTATAGTAGTCTACCTACTAGTACAAGTATAAATTAAATATGTAATTAAAAATAGCAATTTTGTCCAACCATTAGGGGTGAGAGCCGTCCACTCCCCCGCAAGTCCGGTGATGATGACGAGGCTACTCCAAGCCATCATCGTATGTTAAGTTCGAAAAAAAATGTCCAACCGATTTCGGTTACAAAGTAAACTGTATCTTTCTTGGATGTTCATTTGTTTCATGGTGTATATAGGTTCAACACAAGTACAGGTCGGTTCATGGAAGTTGACCACAAATGGCGGCCGATGCGCATGTGTGCATTCATGAAGAAAATACTTAATACAAAAAAATATTTTATTGTAATTGAAATGGTATAATTAATTGTCTAAACTTATAATATACTTAATATACTCGTAATTATTGTAGGTACACTTATTTAACTTATTAACTTTAACAAAAACAACGATAACTTAACAAAACAACGAAAACCTAACATGTCACAAAAAATATGAAACAAATATCTTAAAGCAAAACACTTTTCTTTTCAATTGCACTTGACTGCGCTGACAGCGTGTCGATGCCGCAATTGACGAATAGCGATTGAGCGGCCTGCTGCAGTCCATTACGCGGCGCGCACGCACCAATAGCGTCGCTCCAGTCTTGACGCATTCCGCCCGCCCCTCACCCCGCACCTCAACTGGGACCTAAAAATCGCATTCTGCGCATTGGTCATCTTTCGTGAACCAAACTGTACATGATAACTATCTTTTATATGTGTATGTGTGTGAGCGTTCCATCCTCTCCTTATAAACAACCCCCTGGTTGCCTGCGGGCCGGAGGGCCCCGGCGATATTGAGTTGTAGCGGTTAAACTTACGGTCACCATAGGATTGATACAAGTTTCAATTGGAACTTCGTCAGTGTAACAAGTAAGTAAGTATGCAATTTAAAATTGCATGTAACGGAAATCAACCTAATTTGTAAAATATTTCACAGATAATAATATATTGAAGCTTAACAATAGCTTAAATATATTATTATCTGTAATATGTATACAGGGTGTAACAGGGGGGGTGGATCATCGTAAGTCAATCGATGGGGGACTTCAATACCTATCGATATCATCATCATCATCAGCCCATATACGTCCCCACTGCTGGAGCACGGGCCTACCCTATACTAGGGCGATAAGGCCTTAGTCGACCACGCTGGCCAAGTGCGGGTTGGTCGACCTATCGATATAACCCCCATGTATGTTCAGCGATTTTCAATAGTTCCAAAGTTATTGAGATCTTTGTGAAATTTTTGTAAGAAGCCGGAATTCAGTATAAAAGTCTTCACTGTAGCTTAACTACTGGACCTGTTTGCATGATTTTTTTTCTAGAAATAGTTCAATAGTGGGTCTTTATAATTACGATACCGATTTGTTTCATTACCCTATCATTTTGGAGTAAAAAAATAATTCTTCACAAAAATTATACGAATCGAATTGTGTCTACCAACTTTCAAAGCCTCCAGTGAAAAAAAAGTGCCTGTGTTTTTTTTCTATAACTTATTTTAAAAACTACCTACATTCATGGATAGTATACCCTGAAAATTTCATACCGCTACTGCCAGAGCATCAAATCGAAAATTGAACGCGAATGGCACAGGTGCCATAAATCAGTGTTTTTTTTTTCATGTAAAACTTTAATTTAAAAAATAAATGGATATGTTTCAGAAAATTTATGCTATGTTAGTAAGATAAGTAGCAGTAATTTTACAGAATTGCAAATTGAAGGGGTGAAAATCAAACAAAGAAAAATTACATAATTATTGATAATTATTTTTTTTACAGTAATTGTTCATAATCGACATTATTATTGGCTATGCATAGCTTAGACCTTCTTAAAAAGCTTTTTTAGAGGTTGTGGAATGCTTCTTTTTTGTCAAATTTTTCAGGGGCCCAAATTGTGATAAGGCAAAATGTAGTGGTAGCATTTTGCAACATCCGAAAAACCTTTGTAAAAAGGTGTAGTATATGCAAAGCCAATAATGGTGCCCATTATGAACACTTACTGTAAAAAAAATAATTAACAAAAATTATGTAAATTTTCTTTGTTTGATTTTCACCCCTTTAATTTGCAATTCTGTAAAATTACTGCTACTTATCTTACTAACATAGCATAAATTTTCTGAAACATATCCATTTATTTTTTAAATTAAAGTTTTACATGAAAAAAAAAACACTGATTTATGGCACCTGTGCCATTCGCGTTCAATTTTCGATTTGATGTTCTGGCAGTAGCGGTATGAAATTTTCAGGGTATACTATCCATGAATGTAGGTAGTTTTTAAAATAAGTTCTAGAAAAAAAAACAGGCACTTTTTTTTTCACTGGAGGCTTTGAAAGTTGGTAGACACAATTCGATTCGTAAAACTTTTGTGAAGAATTATTTTTTTACTCCAAAATGATAGGGTAATGAAACAAATCGGTATCGTAATTATAAAGACCCACTATTGAACTATTTCTAGAAAAAAAATCATGCAAACAGGTCCAGTAGTTAAGCTACAGTGAAGACTTTTATAGTGAATTCCGGCTTCTTACAAAAATTTCACAAAAATCTCAATAACTTTGGAACTATTGAAAATCGCTGAACATACATGGGGGTTATATCGATAGGTATTGAAGTCCCCCATCGATTGACTTACGATGATCCACCCCCCCTGTTACACCCTGTATATTATGCAATTATTAAGAATAGTTATTAAGTCTCGTTAATGCGAATTTTAATAATGATAGTGATATAACTCTTAAAATTTACGGTACAGGAATATTTATGGTACAGGAATTATCATTTGGAAATTAAGCTAAATCAGTCGTAAAATAGAGCAAGAAGTAATTATTGTATTTGCTTCCAATTTTATCGCTAGTAGACCCCTAATAAGTTATATTTACTTTTTTTTATAAAATAAGCGTTCAAAATGTCTTCACTTCATCTGATGTTAAGCGGTTGTGAGATTCACATATGAGGTCGACAGACACAATAGATCATATTGAGCCTGTCGCACTCACCTTAAAGGCCTTCCGTTTCACGCCCCGCCTGAAGAGCCATTACTGTGAGCAAACGCGTCTTAAATAACTATCTCCATAATCAAAAACGTAATACTGTTAAGTAGTCAACAGTACCCATTAATTATCACCACTCTACCATCTACTAGCTTATCCATCAAGTCCAGAGCCGCAAGCCCTCACCCGCACTCCGCCTGCAGCGAGGGCCCGAAGAGTCCTCAAACATTCATGGCGATAAACGTTGCACCGGCGCGATGCATCGGCTGAGTTGCGCTTCACTTTAATAAATAAATAAATAAATATTTCACAACATCACATACATTGATCTGATCCCGCGGTAAATAGCTTAAGCACTTGTGTTACGGGTATCAAAATCAACGGTGAATACACAATATCTATAATATAAAAATAAATTGCAAAATGTGTATGCGCATAACTCAACAACGCCTGAACCAATTTGTCCAATTCTTTTTTTAAAATGTTCGTTGAAGTCCAAGGATCGTTCTTACGGCGAGAAAAAATCGAATAATTGCCGGGAAAATCCTAAAAACAGCCCTTTCCTTTTTCACATACGAACGTTTTCTAAATAAAAAAAGGTAGGAACAAAACACTGCTTACAAACTTACAAATTTTTTTGACAGGACGAAGTCTGTCGGGTCAGCTAGTACTTAAATATATTTAATAATACAACCCAGACACGGAACAAACACACAAATATTTGTCCCGAGTGGGAATCGAACCCGCGACTCTTGGAATCGTAGGTAGTAAACCTGGGTCACTAACCACTGCTCCACCGCTCACTTCACTCACCGGCGTTCACTTCGCCTTTTACATTAGTAAGTGCGCATCAAATATGCGCAGGTTTGCTCTGGAAATGTGTCTGGAATCACGTAAACTCTTCTTGGGCGTATTACCTAACCAGATTTTGCTTATTCTTGGTATTCAAGTACCTAAGTGTAGATAAATTCTAAGAGAAACGAAAATCTGTCTGAATATGACTTGTGATGATATTTGATGGGCAGTTTTACTAATCTAAATATACAAAAGGAGAAATTGACTGACTGACTGACTGACATATCAACGCACAGCCTAAACGGCTAAACGTAGGCATTTGAAATTTGTATGGGACGTAGCATAAGTACAGATAAGGTGAGTTAAAAAAAAAAAAACGTTTATTACCAAGAATGTTACATAACAACAGACAGTTAACAATAGCGCCCAAACTAGGTATATGTATTTATTTATTTATTCATTTTATCTTATAAGCTAACAGTACATGACCAAAACGCTTAAAAGACTAATTAAATTAAATACAAAATAAAAGCATGCCAGATAACACAAAGCAATACAACAATTTGATGATTATGTCAACAATTCATTAATACACAATGCATGTCAATGTCAGTGAAAGTATAAGTTATGTCATATAATTAAAATAATAATAAAAAAAATATATAATTAGTCAAAGAAAAATAAAAACTACGGCAGTTATACCAGTACAAAACAGAAATAGAATAATAAATAATGGAGTCATATAGCAACAAATAAAATTAGTTAATAACAATGCATGTCAGTAAAAATATACTGTCAAATAGTAAAGATAATAAAATGTAAAAGTAAAACTAAAACTACGGGCAGTTATCACTAGTCAAATATATTAGAGCTTTGTAGCACAATAGTCCAAAGCTGTCTGCAAAAAGATCAATATTCCAGTCGTGGGCGAGCATATCCCCAATAAGACACAAGGCACGAGTGGTAGGTGCATGCGCAGCGTATCTGGTGCGCGGCTCGACCATTCCATCCTCATTCCAGCTTAAACGCTTGGGAACGCAGGATATTCGGACTCTCTACCTTATTGTGGATAATAGACAAATAGTGTCCTATTATCTGTATTGCCCTCCTAACTTTTAATGTATCAAATCCCACCATACCTGACACAAATAAAGAAGGATACAAATGAGGATAGTAACCGTACTTCCTCTTATACAGCCAACGTGCAAATTTACGCTGAATTCGTTCAACCAAGAGGATATATATAGTAGTAGTCCTGTCTTATGGGGGCTGAAGTTTAATACAGAAAGTATAATTATTTTAACAATGTTGTGTGTGTAATAAAACGTACAAAGAAGATTATTATAGAATAGAGAATACATTATATTATTAGTTAAATAAATAAATAAATAATTACCCGAAATTCCCGCGGAAACGGGAATTAGCGGGAAAATCTTTTTGTATGAAAAACCTAAACCGCGTAAATAACTATTCCACGCGGGCACAGCTTTATACATTGTTTGTTGAAGTCAACGTTTAGGAATAGGTATAGATCATAAACTGCGACTTCGTTGGCACACTATCACCCAGGCTATAACCTAAAATTAGGGTCACAATTTATCCGATTTTATGCTATAATACAACCATTCATAACTTAACCCAAAGTACAGACGTCCCAAGTCAGATACTTGCGTGTCTCAGACTTAAAAGGCTCACTAAATATTTCAAGCCTTAGTGGTTGCAGCTCGTGAGCTAATTGCAGGAGTGCAGTAGCGCTACCTTGAGTTTAAAAGTGACAGACTCGATATCGCCTATGTAAATATTTCTATGAAAAACTTGTACAGCGCCCCTAGCGGTTACGCAAAGAACTAACATCGGAACGAAGATTAAATTATATTTACTTTAGCTAGTACTAAACACTAACTAACATTGTTCATAGTTACGTTGTTCGTAAAGCTTTGGCGATCAAGGCGTATCAAGAAGAAAAACATGTTATTACTGTAGATTTCACAATTATTCAAGTAATAACTAGCACTCAAATACACTCGCGCAATTTAAATTAAATTCGTGCGCTCTTGCTGGCGCGCCGCCGTGGGAACTGGAGGCCCAGCAAATGGCGTCGCTCTACGAGTGGCAGGTAGAGCAGCGCGAGATGGGCTTCCGTCCAGCGTTGCAGGACCGCAGCGAATTTGTGCGCGATTCGCGCGAAGTATTAGTAGCTGCGTGGGCTAATGGGCTGAGGGTCGAGTCGGCGAGCCGTCGCCTGCTGGATGCGCTCGGGCCAATTTTGGATATTTGGCTCGAGCGGGCGCACGGCTTTTTGTCGTTTCGTTTGGTGCAGGTGCTGACCGGGCATGGTTGTTTCGGCCAGTTTCTGCACCGCATCCAGCGGGAGGACGTGCCAATGTGCCGGGAGTGTGGGGCACAATTTGACACGGCGGACCACACACTATCCGAGTGTCCGTCGTGGTCCGAGGAACGGTCGGCCCTAACATCCGTGGTCGGCCGGTCGCTCTCCCTACCCCAACTTCTGCGGGGGATGGCGGAGAGCAGGGAAGTCTGGGCGGCGGTCTCTACCTTCTGTGAGATCGTCATGTCCCAAAAGGAAGCGGCAGAACGGGAGCGGGAGGCTGACCCCTCTGCTCCTCCGCACCGAAGGCGCAGACTGGGACGCGCCAGGCGCGCATTTGTGCGTCAATTGCCGCATCCCAGCGGGGACCAGCGGGTGGCAGGTGTGGGGACACCGCCGCCTGCATTGCATCAGTCCCCGTTGATGGTCGGGGTGACTCCGTGTACCGGGTTGCCTCGTCGCCCTCCTTAAAGTGGGAGCCTGTGAGGAGCCCGCTGGGCTGTCCGCCGGCGGTGTTGTGGGTTAAGGGCTATGCCAGAGAACCACGACTTCGTCAAGGCGATGAGGTATACCGCGGTGTTTTAGTCGGTAGAACCCCTGGGCATTGCACTCCGCCCAGGAGCAGCGGCTGGCAGTTACTATCGTTTCGCCAGTCGCCGGGGAGTCCGACACACCACCGGGAGAGAACCCCCTCTCCCGGTGACGGTGCGTAAAGCATTTCACCGCGAAAAAAAAAAAATTTAAATTAAATTGAAACATAACAGAGTATTATTTCGTACGTCAGGTAGCAAAACATGCGACGCCAAAGTTTCTCTCCCAAGAGTCGTTACAGAGTCAAGTCATCCCGGGCGCTCTAGTACCTGTCCTTAAGTACATAGTTCGAGTAACTTGTCATATGATGTGCATCGGCATTAGTCGAGTGCACGCTTACGGCCCCTCTGTAAGGGCATTCCAGTGGCGGACGTTATAAGCAATCTCACGCGTTGTTGTCAAAGTTTGTGCGAGACGACCCTTTGTCCGGTGTCTCGAGGAGCTGCTGCAATAATTGACTTAGTCGTTACCTATGCAGGCTATCCGTGAATGAAATGTTAAGCAAACTGTCTACCCACCATACCTATCATAGTTTAAGTATTTTTTAGTAGCAGCTGTTTTTAACCGCCTCTTCTTTTTTTCTCCTACTTTATAATCTTCTTATCGCATGGTTGATGAACAACCTGGTGTCAGAGTTTAAACCGCGCGTAGGCCTCTGACATGGTTTCACACACCGTTGAAAATTTCTCAAGTGTGCTGGTTTCCTCACGATGTTTTCCTTCACCGTTAAAGCGTCGAATGATGGTACATATGAATTTCAAATTTGAAAAATACATTGGTGCCTGGAGGGGTTGAACTGGCAACCTCTCGCATGGCAAGCAACGAGCTTAACCACTTGGCCATCGACGCTTTTAAATGAAAACAGAACTTTTTTTCTAACCGACTACGATGTATGTTGGAACGGATGGTTCTCACCCCTAATTAGCATCACGGGAACGGAAGGCTCTCACACCTATAGAAAACAGAACGTATTTTTTGGGAAGAGACTTAAATTGGTTTGTAGTTCAGTGATTACTTTGCTAACAGCATACCTAATACCTAGGCGTATTTTTAGGTAAAAGAAAACCTGTGTTTCAATCAGCAGCGAGTTTCCCCAGTAACATTTGAATCAATCCGGTGACAGCTGCTATATGGCGCCTCAAATCGACTGAAAACTGAAAAGTATAATCGCACTCGACGAATTATTCGATGAAACGCGTCACTCGACTGATTCGCGCGCCATTTCGCCTCGCAACTTCGACTTTTGTTCCCGGCCGATTGAAAATTCAAGTATGAATAAAATTTGCAGCGCCATTGAGAGATTGAATAATAAGTAAAATCTCTTAACCTCATTTTATCAGGCAGTGTTGAGTTATACCGTTAATGATTAAAACCTATAAACTAATTACTCATAACTGATAATTTTCCAAACAAGTTGTAACTTACCGTTTTATAACTAAGAGCCCTGTAAAGAGTTCGAAACGTCAGTATTTCAAAATAATTTGTAATATAAGCCAGTTTAATCTGAAAAATTCATTTCCTTTGTTTCAATCAATAAAATGATTACTTAAAAATAGTTATTCGCTACTATTTATAAGCCGGAGTGACGTCTGCTTCACAATATTTATTCAATACGTACCCATTGTTGTATCACAACGTATTTTCAGCATAAATTAGGTATAGGTTTCGTAGAAGCGTTACTTCTTAGAAATCACCACATTCGAACTTGTGAGAGGCAGCCAGCTGTTCGGAACATGTCTCTCCGTCGAGGTTCGTTCGCGCAATTTGCGATCGTCTCTCCGGGGACACAGCTCGTGCCATCCTAAGGCTGCAAGCTGGACTCGGGCGGCGGCGGTAGCGGTGTCAACGGCAGTGACCAGGGAGGTATAAATATCTGGGACATTTCCACACACGGTCATCTGACCCCAAACTAAGCAGAGCTTGTACTATAAATGGTTCTCTGCCTTTTCGCCGAAAAATATTTGCCAGATTTTTACTAGCCAATCAACGTTTCGCAAAATTTTATTTCAAATACATACTTAAATACATAATCACACCCAGACACGGAACAAACACCGATGTTCACCGCACAAATATTTGTCCCGAGTGAGAATCGAACCCACGACTCTCGGAACCGCCAGCCAGGGTCACTAACCACTGTTCCACCGAGCCAGTCAAAACATTTTTATGACATGCCTCCTTACACCGTTGCATCGTCGCGCACGACGTTTTCACGACGTCACGTCACGTTTCCCACATAAGTGAAAAGTGGATCGCTGGAAGTGATCTCTGCCTACCCCTCTGGGAAGGGGGCGTAATTTTATGTCAAAGCATCATATTTTTTATGTTTTTATGCATGTATAAATAAAAAAAAAATAAATAAATAAATATTTCACAACATCACATACATTGATCTGATCCCGTGGTAAGTAGCTTAAGCACTTGTGGTACGGGTATCAGAATCAACAGTGGATACACAAATAAACTTAAATATGTTTAATAATACACCCAGACACGGAACAAACACCGATGTTCGTCACACAAATATTTGTCCCGAGTGGGAATCGAACCCACGACGGGTGAGCAAACCTGGGTCACTAGCCACTGTTCCATCGAGCCAGTCACGTATGTATGATGAGTTAGCTTGAGCTGATGTCGCTACCGCCTCCGCCGCCGCGTGCGTCCAGTCCCCAGTCTACCGCTGTATCTCAGCGTGCAGCGATGCGTCACTCTGTTGCACTTCGAGCCCCGAGGACCACCTCAGGTGGCAGTGTTAACCTTTAATACTGTACATACGGAAATTACTTTAAAGTTCATGGAGAGATAACACGCCTCCTGGGTACTTATCATACTACGCGTAAGTGCAATGTCCTTTATATTTATAGCCCATATCTTTAATAGAACTACCAGTAAATCATTGTTATGTATACTATATGCAGAGTATCTAATGATATTTTCGACGATTCTGAAAGTACTTAAGTGGACATGTCTTCTTTATTGTGAACAAACTATAAAGCTGATAGCTAACATCTAATTTTATGTTATCACACATTTAGAATATGAAAAAAGAATCGCCACTGATAACCACTGAGCTACCCAGGTTTTCAAATTAGAGCTTTAAATATCACTACAAACAAAACAGAGGTACAGTTTTAAAATTATACACCTTATTAAAGATGATTGCGAAGGCATAATTATAGTATGTACATATGTTCTTTAAGTCCTTCCTTCAGACTACGTGTCACGATTCGGATGCAATCTCGACGCTAGTGCAACATCCTACGGTGCAGTTCATCGACACCGACTCCAACCCGTAGTCTCGTCTTTTGAGGATTCTTACGACGCCTTGTTAAGCTGCAAGTCATTTAGCTGAAACATAAGTTGGACATAATATAACCTATAACATGTAAATCTGTACATGTAGTACAATTAGATTATGTTTTCGATTGATTAAATTCAGTCGATGGCGTCGATGGCCGAGTGGTTAGGGACGTTGCTTGCCATGCGAGAGGTTGCCAGTTCAAACCCTGCCAGGTACCTACTAATGTGTTTTTCAAATATGAAATTCATATGTACCATCATTCGACGCTTTAACGGTGAAGGAAAACATCGTGAGGAAACCAGCACACCTGAGAGATTTTTCAACGGTGTGTGAAGCCATGTCAGAGGCCTACGGGCGGTTTAAACTCTGACACCTGGTTGTTCATGAACCATACGATAAGAAGAAGAAGAAGAAGATTAAATTCAGTTCACAAAAAAGGAAGGCGGACATTTAAAATATATCGTTCAGTCTCCGAATGTGATCGAGGTATTATTTTGGGTACTCAAGTGTATAATTCCTGGTGGATTCGATTACTTTTAAAACCTACTTCATAAAGGTTATCATCAATTCGTCGGATTGGTGCTTTTTTAAAACAAATTTAATGTTTCTTGTTTTTAACCCCCGACGCAAAAAGAGGGGTGTTATAAGTTTGACGTGTTTGTCTGTGAGTCTGTCTGTGTGTCTGTCTGTGGTACCATAACTCCCGAACGAGTGGACCGATTTTGATTTAGTTTTTTTTTGTTTGAAAGGTCATTATTATAACCCTAGTTCATGAAGTTGTGATTGAGATTTTTTGTTGTGATCTTAACAAAACTATTAGTTTTAGCTGTAACGCGAATATGTTGCACAAACCCAGATAAATTGTGAGCTATTTACTGTTCGCTCGTTTTGATATCGAGGCGGAAAAGCAAACAAATGATTATTGGTCACAAGCGACCGTAAAACCAATTCATTCAAAATCAAAATCAAAATCAAAAATGTCTTTATTCATATAGGCAATTACATGCACTTATAAATCGTCATAATACTAATAATAAGATTCTACCACCGGTTCGGAACGCCGATTCTACCGAGAAGACTCCGGCAAGAAACTCGATAGTTGCTCTTTTTAACGACAATCATGTTACAAAATGTAAATGAGCCAAGTCATACAGTCTGGGTTTGCCATAGCAAAAAGTACCAGTTCAATATTTACTACCTTAAAAAATAACGATAATTAAAATAAAAAGCAACAGAGCAAAGATAACAATGTTCAGAATACCATAACAAATCCAGTCTGCATGACAAAGCTTACATAGGTAGAATTTTATTAATTACAGCCATTGCCTTATTAAAAATAAGACTAATATAATAATAGGAACAAAAAGTTCATGATAAATGTCAAAATTAATAACAATAGAATGTCATCATATTTAATGTCAAAAATTTAATTTAAACTATTAGTCCATGCATATTTATCATTGAGATAATCTTCTACTTTATAGTAGCCTTTTTTAAGAAGACCATTCTTAATACATGATTTGAATTGCTGTATAGGTAGTTTAGTAACACAATCAGGTAATTTATTGAACATTTTTTACACCTAGTCCAACAAAGGAGCTATTAACTTTACTTAGTCTAAAATGTGAAATAGCAAGTTTATGTTTATTTCTTGTATTGAATTGGTGATTATCAGATTTTTTAGGAATGTATTGTATATTTTTATACACATACATTAAGCAGTCAAGAATGTATTGGGAGGCCACTGTGAGAATATTATACTCTTTGAACCGATCTCTGAGAGAATCACGTCGTTTGAGATTATATATGGCTCTTACTGCTCTTTTTGCAATACAAATATACTATAGATATCAGCAGCTGATCCCCATAAAAGCAAACCATAGGACAAAACGCTGTGAAAGTAACTGAAATAAACTAATCTTGCCGTTTCAACATCAGTTAATTGTCGAATTTTTCTAACAGCATATGCCGCAGAGCTAAGTCTTCCTGCCAGGGTACCAATATGGGGTCCCCATTGCAATTTAGAATCTAGAGTGATTCCAAGGAACACCGTTGAGTTTAGGACTTCAATGGGTTCATTGTTCATTTTGATAATGGTGCTGACTTGTCTTACATTGGGCATTGAAAACTTGACACATTTAGTTTTTTTGGCATTCAACATTAGATTGTTAGTAGTAAACCAGTGCAGAACTCGTGAGAGAGCCTTGTTTACGTCGTCAACATTTTCTTGCTGTCTGTCCATCTTAAATAGAAGTGATGTGTCATCTGCAAACAAAACTATCTCACATGTGTCTTTGGTAAAGAAAGGGAGATCGTTAATATAAATGATAAATAATAGAGGCCCCAATATCGAGCCCTGGGGCACTCCCATAACTAATGGGGCGCCAGAAGAACTAGTCCCATTTACATTAACTTTTTGGGTCCTGCCTGTCAGGTATGATTGAATTAGACTAAGTGCGTTACCCGAGATGCCATAATGGCGTAATTTAAGTAGCAGGGTTTGATGGTTAACACAATCAAACGCCTTGGATAGGTAATACACTGTCTCTTTGTTTTGTTTTAGTATTATTAGAGACAGATGTGCATGTGGTTATGACACTGTCTTCTTTTCCATTTTCCTTACAAATAATTGACTGGTCAGATGGACCCGACTCTAATATACAACTATTTTGTTGAATGAGCACATTTGCTGCTAATATGTGCTCATGGATTTGTGCCTGAGCAGACTTATATTTGTCAGTCAAACTTTCAAGATTGTTGTGCAACCGTGAAATATTTGCATTCAACTCTGCTGTGTCAATGTCATACTTACATCTACATTCATCTAATTTTTTACTATATAATTCTAGGCTATCTACCAAATCTGCCCGTTGTTTCCTCAAGACCACATTTTTTTTAAAACATTTCTGACGTTTAATTAATTTGTCAGTTTTTTTAATAAAGTTATTAATTTTAATATATTTCCTTAATTTATTCCTACTACTTAATCTAGGCACACTAATCACTAAACCTGAACAATCTGCATCAGGAGGGTTACAGACTGTGTGGGCTGCCGGAGACCCAACCAACTCTTCATATAGGCTCTGTGTATGAGTCATCTCTTGACTCCGGATGTCCTCTTCATACTGCTGTATGGTCCTGTTGGCATCACGGAGATCCACCTCGAGGTCGTGGATGCGCTCCAGGGTCCGCTCATACTCATCACTGCACTGGTCAAAGTTCCTGACCGTGCCAAGGAGCTGGTCCCGGTGATCCGCTACATCCACCAATTGCTCATGCAGTTTTGAGAGTTCACTCTTTAGCTGTTTGTTACAGTTGAGAATCTTTAAAGATTCCTCCTCATTGTCTTCCCGCTCCCGAAGAAGTTGCTGGTTTTCTTTTTTTAGTTGTTCAATTTCTTTAAGAGCCCGTCTTAATTTCAACTCCAAATCTTGAGTAGTGGCCTTTCGGGTCATCATTTTAGTTTCCTCTGTATGTTATCTTTCCTGAAATTGTTAGATTTAAATAAGTTATAAACTAAGCTTAAGAAGTAAGTTATAAAATGTGTACCTAACCTGTATTAAAGATTAAATTACACAGAAGGTATGCTTAAGGCAAGTTACTTTATGACTTATGGTCTTAATTTCGAGACTAGTTGTATTGAGGTCGTGTAGTAGGTGTATGTGTAAGGCAGGGAGTTGGTTAATCTCAACTTTTATTGACTTTCGTCAAGTAAAGAGAGGTACAACAATGCCGGTGTCTTGATATTAGGCGAATCTCGCGTATGGGCGAAAAACACAATATCACTTGTCTGTAGTGTGTAGGTCTGTTATTAAATGTTGTGTATAACAGGTCAAATGGAATAAAAAACAAGTACTCCCCCGGTTTGAGTGTATAGAAGTCCGCTGTGGGGCCACTGGATCGCCGTTAAATTTTGAACTTAGACGAAGATCACGTAAAACTTGCACTATATCGTTGCGAACACTGTCACTTATAAATTAACGTACAATAAGTATATTTACGTCGAATTCACTAATTATTTTCTATATAAAACAATTTATTTCAATAAATTTAAATCAGCTGAGACATTTGACGTCTACTTTGGCCAGTGTTGCCAGCAAAAAAAAAAAAAAAAATTGATCCCGCATAGAGCGTAACCCCACCCGCGCCGGCGCGCACTGCGGGGAAGTATGGGAGCTTTGATCACACTGAGCTTAATTTTCATAGAACGGTGTAATTGAAGGATTTTGCTTTAAAATCAAAAAGTTCACATGGCAATATCAATGCCACTTGTACAACGCATGACACAAAACTGGATGTGATACGGAAAAACAATTCAAACCTAAGTAGGATTCGTCTAGATTTGTAATATATCAAAATGTCTTTATTTATATAGGCAATTCACATGCATCGTCACATTAGTAATAATAAGATTCTACTAATCAATACTTTGCACTAGTCGTTGCAAAACCACCTTTGACTACATTGCCGCCCGCGACTCTACCTACAATTTTTAGCCATATCGAATTCATAATCATATTTACACCTACTGATAGATAAGACTGCGAAATTTTATTCTTAAATAGTCTAGGCGAATAAAGTTTAGACAGGCCAGGTGGTGTGACGATCTGCGCAGGACGGCTGGTAGGAGCTGGATGCCAGTGGCCGAGGAGAGAGAGAAATGGCGTGCATTTGGAGAGGCCTATGTCGAGCTGCGGACAGGAATGGGTTGTTCATGATGAAATTGTCATAGTTTTGGTAAGTTTCTATAAACTTACATATAAGAAGAATAGGCTAGTTTCCTAAGTCTGATTTTAAATAAAATTTCGCAATTAACAGTTACATATGGGTAAATCAATAACATAAGTGAAATCGAAATTAAAATTTCTTACGAAATGAGACAATTGTAGGCATTTGAAGTTAGGTGGGAAAGTCCATTTTTAAAGTGCGAAAATTCAATAAAAATAGTATGCCATCTTATAAATTACAGAATTAGTAGTAGCTTTCACTATGAGAACATATTCGTAAAAGCAACATTTGATATAGCTGCTGAACAAAGCTCTTACGATATTCATACAGTATACAGAGGGGTGACGTCATAGCTCTATGCGACATTTGTATGAAGCGTTTTGAGCTCGCCCAAATGATGTGCTATTGAAACTGTTTTATCTCCGGGAGTTTTCCAAATATCAAACCATTCTTTTAACAGCACCCTTGCAATTGTGTTGTTCATCCATCTATGTAAAAATTAAAAAATAGGAAACTACCCTATTCAATCATCCTACTTTCGCTGTTGTACTCTTTGTCCGCCCCTCCCGCCGGCCTAGCGAGCCGGAAGTGCTGCATGTGACTGGCGCGACGAGACTTAATAATATTTCACGCGCCGGTGCGCCGCCCAAATTAATGCCAATACAGGAACCGACATGTGGGGTCGCTGGCTGAGTGGTTAATGTCGTCGCTTGGCATGTGAGAGGCCGCCAGTTCAAACCCCGCCACGTACCACTGTGATTTCAAATTTGAAATTTCAATGTACGATAACCAAATGAGGAATACCACCATCCGCACACTGACTGATATAGGGGTCAAAACTGCGAAGTTGAAGTGTCAGTGGGCATGACGTGTGCAGAATGAAAGACGACAGATTGGCCAAAATCGTTACACAATGGGTACCGGAAGCGATTTTCGACGAAGAGGAAGGCCCAAGAAAAGATGGTGTGACGATTTGGTCCAGCTATCAAGGTATTGGCAAGCCCAAGCCTTTAATAGAGAGCTGTGGACAAGTTTGGAGGAGACCTATGCCTAGCAGTGGGATGACAGGGGTTAGTTAAAAAAAAATACGATAATTCGATGCTTTAACGGTGAAGGAAACCTACGCACCTAGGAAGAAATTCTAAGGTTGTGTAGTCGACCAACCCACACTTCGCTCTAGTTTGAGGTATGCCCGTGCCCCAGCAGAGTGGGACATATATGTGCTGATGATGATATCCACATATCCCCTTGGCCCCACGTCCACTCGTATGTCAAGCTACGGGTACACCAGGGGACCGATGTCAAATCACGTGTTGGCGATATCGAAGGCATCGGGTATGCACTCGCCAGACGTCGAGCGACATGTATCTCAGGACCTCTATCCCCTAGTGTATCCTTGGCATAAGGCGGGAGAGCGTCCTATGCTCAGTTCAGACAAATGCAAATTGAGTCTGCGACCTCGCCATTCGGAAGCCTTTGCATCTCTAGTCGATATCAATACGGATGCTTCATGCTACTGCTATAAAAAGTTTTATGACTTATTTCAATTCTCCATCTCACTCATTTTAATGATTGTGTTAACAGTATAATTCGAATATCAATTTTGAAGTGTGTATATTTATATGCTTAACACAGAACGTGAGACGTGATAGATCAAGATTGTAGGTTAAAGACCCCGTCCATGAGAGCATGGCTCATTAATACACAAAAAATATAGATACAAATCAAAACTACTATTGTCTATTATTTGCATGAACACTACACATTTGAAATAAAATGAATGTTACGGATAAGCTAAAATTAGTATTATTTCAAAAATCATTCTCCAATCTATCGTAATGTAATAGATTTCAAATTGAACAATGTCTCAATACATAAGCAATACATCACCCCACCTAATCGCATTTGTGATGAAGCGACAACACACATTATGGTTAAACTAGTTAGTATTTGGCGCACAGCCACGAATATACACACCGACCCGCCGACGCTCCGCAAGTTTCGATGCGAAACATACTCTTACTTGTTAAAATGTTAACCATGTATTTGTTTAATGTAATTATGATCCAATCAAAAACATAAATGTGAAATGAGAGCCAAGTTCAATATTATGATAATTGCCTTGGTTGTTGACTTCAAAGACAAAATAAGTGAGATCTAAATGGGTGCCAAGTTCAATGGTCAACCCAGAAATTTATTTATAAGTAACACTATAACATACCTATCATATCTTCTTATAACATAAGATAATGTATGGTGGTAGCCTATGAAGGTCTGTCTGGGCTAGTTTCTATAAACCTACCAACGTATTATTATGTTCGCTTGCTAGTTTCTACCAACAATCCAAATTTTCGGAATTATAAAATAAAAACCGACAAATACTTGTAGGCTTAGAACTTGCGACGGCTATAATTAATATATGAAAACTAGCCAAGACAGACCTTCATAGGCTACCACCATACATTATCTTATGTTATAAGAAGATGTGATAGGTATGTTATAGTGTTACTTATAAATAAATTTCTGGGTTGACCATTGAACTTGGCACCCATTTAGATCTCACTTATTTTGTCTTTGAAGTCAACAACCAAGGCAATTATCATAATATTGAACTTGGCTCTCATTTCACATTTATGTTTTTGATTGGATATCATTAATTTTTGTAGAAAAGTATATATCATCGTAACGCCGTGGGTCCTTTGAAAAGGACAAATTCAAAACTAAAACTAGACTTTATGTAGGTACCTACCCTAAGTAATAAATATGAAAACCGACTATAAGTACCTACTCTTAATTGTAAATAAGTAAGTATACCTAAATATATACTTAGTGCTCTGCCTTCCCCGGTATATAGGCGTTATTAGGCACTAATTAGGTATTTATGTTAAGCGTTCATAATAGAACCTAACCTAATTATTAAAAAATTGCCAGTTTTTTATTTTTTCCTTTGTATTCATGTAATTACCTATCTGCATACCAAATTTTAACTCTCTAGGTCATTTGGAACCGGGTTAGAATTTTGATCTGTCAGTCAGTCAATGATAAAAATGACGATTTTTGGACATTAATATCTAAATAACTGTTTGAGATAAGCTTATGAAATTTAGAACACGTATTTATCTTGCAAGTCACAATATATGAGCCAAATTTGATACGTTTATGTGAAATAGTTTTTGATTTATTCGGGGTTCAAAAGTGGTTCCAAATGGTTCGTGTAATATTACACACGGTGCGGCTCGCCAGTTCTGTTTCTTGAACCTTGGCTTGACACGCTACCGCGTGTCTAGATGCTTCATTCGAATAATCGTTCATAAGAATTTCAAATTTGAAAACATAGTACGTGGCGGGGTTTGAACTGGCGACCTCTCGCATGGCAAGCAACGACCTTAACCACTCGGCCATGGACGCTTTTTTACGCTTTTGTACGATTATTTGACGCTTTAACGGTGATGGAAAACATCGTGAGCAAACCTGCACACCTACAAAGAAATTTTTAGATTGTGTAGTAAACCAACCCGCCCTGGGCCAGCGTGGTTGACAAATTAGGGGTGAGAGCCATCCGCTCCCCCGCAAGCCCGGTGATGATGACAAGGCTCCTCCAAGCCATCATCGTTAGTCAGTTAGGAAAAAAAAAAAAAAAAAAGTGGTTGACAAACTAAGGCCTTATCGCCCTAATTTAGGGTAGGCCCGCGCCCCAGCAGTAGGGACGTTTATGGGCTGATGATGAAGCTACATTATTCAGAACACTAATATTTATGACGATTTAATTTTATAGAGATATACACCGTGAAATTTTAGTGGTTGTTTTCCCGTGCCACAACGATTTGCCTTTAGTAATACTATCGAAACATGCAAATAACTCCTCGAAAAAAAAAAATATTTTTTCAAATTTTCAAAATAATAATTTTCCAGCTCCATAACGAGAGAAGTTATCGTTCTTTTATAAACTGTGACGTAATGAGGTACTGCTTGCCGCATGAAATTGATGCTTAAAGTTGAAGAAGCTCAACACCGTAAGTCATAAAGCGTTTCGAACGTGCTTTCGAGATTCGGGTAAACCTTTCGTCAAACCGGCATTTATTGATTTTAACAAAAAAGAACTACTCAAACCTGTTTTACTACTAAGATAGAATCATTTTACTGCGGGAAAACAACCACTAAAATTTCACGGTGTATGTAAGAAGATTAAAACAATTGTGAGTGAGTGGGTACAATAAAAATATAATTCACTGTAAATTATGACTGTTGGTTATAAACAACATACACATTAAATATGATTAATTGCTAAATCATTTTGTTCATAAATAATTTAAAATTAATACCTGATTACCGTCACCTATTAATTTAAAATCAGCTATAAACAAATTTCCTACTGTTGAAATACAAAATCATTTTGAATGAGTGGATATGTGGGAAATATAAGGCTTTCGACCGATTTCAGCCATGGCGGCCGATCTCAATTGACATCAGCAAGTGCACAGGACATATTATAGTGCACAAGTGTGCGTGCAAACACAAGTGCACTTTCTATTCCCTTACTCTAATAGTTCGGTGAGACGGCAATCCGTCATGACCGATGAGAGATCGGGCGATGACTAAAGAGAGATGTGGGAAATATAATAGCAAATAAAAAGATTCGTGGGTTATATCGTTCAGTATAGAGCAGGAAAGATCTTGAAACCGCGAGTCAGTGAGGATTACCTACGCCTGACGATGCGTCCGCGAGGTATCGCGAACTTTGCGAAAGTTGCACAAAAGCTCGCGTCGGATAACGTCGTTTGGCACCGCCCTCGGACTCACCAGGTAAACTTCAAACTTAGTCTATTCATCGAGACTCACAGGTTTGATTTTAGCTTTATACTCTAAAAATATAATAATATGTTGTATACACCGTGAAATTTTAGTGGTTGTTTTCCCGCGGCAGAACGATTTGCCTTTAGTAATACCATCGAATCATGCAAATAATGCCTTGAAAAAAAAAAATTTTTTTATAATTTTTAAACTGACTGACGGACTGGCTCGGTGGAACAGTGGTTAGTGACCCAGGTTTACTACCTACGGTTCCAAGAGTCGTGGGTTCGATTCCCACTCGGGAAAAATATTTGTGTGACGAACATCGGTGTTTGTTCCGTGTCTGGGTGTATTATTAAATATATTTAAGTATATTTGTGTATCCACTGTTGATTCTGATACCTGTAACACAAGTGCTTAAGCTACTTACCACGGGATCAGATCAATGTATGTGATGTTGTGAAATATTTATATTTATTTATTTAAAATAATTACTCGAATACAAAAATAGCGTTCTTTTATAAAATGTGACGAAATCAGGTACTTCTTGCCGCTTGAAAACGATGCTTAAAGCTAAAGAAGCTCTACGCCCTAAGTTATAAAGCGATTCGAACGTGCTTTCGAGTTTCGATTAAACCTTTAGGCATTTATTGATTTTAATAAAAAAGAACTTCACAAATCTATTGTGCTACTAAGATAGAATCATTTTACTGCGGGAAAACAACCACTAAGGTTTCACGGTGTATAAGGGATCTCTCTACTCCAGAGATCAAGTTTCAAACGGATTTTATTTACCGGTAAGTAGCTAGTGTATGAGACTAACAGAAAGAAAATAATGTGACAGGAAACAACTTGAGCGCCACAAGTTACACTTTACAAAACTAAACGTCGTATAAAAAGTACATAACTGATTGATGTTTATTATTCCAACATAATTTTAACTTGATCTGAAATTAAACTTATTTTACAAAGTTTTATTTAACTTGCTATGTAGGTATTAATGTTCATATGCTTGTTTGGGTAGATCCCATCCATTCACCCATTGGTGGAAGTCTAAATAACCTTATGAGTTATTTTATTTTCTATTTGATTGACTAGAAACCCCCGTAAAGTTTCATTGTATTTCATCCTTACTTAATATTATAAATGCGAAAGTAACTCTGTCTGTCTGTCTGTCTGTCTGTCTGTCTGTCTGTCTGTTACGCTTTCACGCATAAAGTACTGAACCGATTTGAACGAAATTTGGTACAGACATAGTCTAGAGCCTAGAAACGGTTATAGGCTACTTTTTAACCGACTGCGCTATAAAGAAGTAATGTTTTAGCCGTTAAACATCTCTACGCGGACGAAGTCGTCACAGCCACTGGACGGATCGAGATGAAATTTAGCATGCAGGTAGATGTTATGACGTAAGCATCCGTTAGGACAGGATTTCCCGAAATTCCCACGGGAACGGGAAATAACGGGAAAATCCTTTTGTATGAAAAATACTAACCGCATAAGTTAGACGCTTGAAATTTGACATGCAGGTACCTTAATAAATTAAAAGCTTAGTTGCAACAGGATATTGTAAAATTCCCACGGGAACGGGAGTAATAGGATAAAAACTTTTGTATGAAAAAATCTAAACCGCGATATAGATAGACGATTGAGATTTGGCATGCAGGTACGTTAAGCTTACTTCCAACGCGATATTACAAAATTCCCATGGGAACGGGAGTTATTGGGAAATAACTTCTGTATGTAAAATCCCTTACGGGGTTGAAATATATTATATAGAGATAAAGATATACCCGAAGCGAAGCGAGGGCGGGTCGCTAGTTTATTTATAAACCACACTTTATTTCTGCACCCATTGACAACATTTTTTAATTATATGACTTCTCATTCCTAGCTTACAAACAAGTTTTTCTTAAGAAATGTAGATTTTCTTAACGTGAAAATTGCATTGCAAATTTTATAGCATTTAACAAGTTGACTGGCGTGGCAGCTGACGTCACCTTTAGTATTTCTCGATCCCGTTCCAATGATTGTATCTTCAATATTCCGCGCATTTTTCCGCCCCCCGGGGCCGTGAATCAACATTGTTTCACAGAATTGCCCCGCTGTTTATTGCTTGTTTGTGACGCCTGATAGTTTTCATTATTCAATATTTACGTTGTTTAAAATATAACGGATGAATATATTATGAGCGAAATAAAATTGGACGCAAAAGGATGCATAGAATTATAAAAGCTCATATACAATACGATTTTAAACACACATTAATAATGTAAATTGATTAAATAGCAAATTGGATACGCCTGAAGTTTGAAGCTTGGATTAACAATCGTACCATTGAAACAATAAATGTAACACTCTTTTTTATGTCGGGCATAAAACAAACACATTTTAATAATAAAAATAACATCTATCGCTCAAATTGCTGGAAGTATACTGTTTGGTATTTAGTTTGTGGTTGGACCTATCCTCTTTGAATGTTGAGAACGCCACCAGACTAATGCGCGGAAGAATAAAACAGTCCCTTGACAGTCGGTGTCAAACGATTCACAATTGAAGATTGCTACGAATTTTCCTTCTCTATAAAGTGATTTGGACAGAGTGGTGTGTGTGGTGCGGCATATCCTCAATTACCCGGAGGCCTCCGTGAGGGACTGGGAATCTGCCGTGCAGAGGAAAGGTGAGTCGTACTCTCATTTCATTGGGGATTTGTTCAACCCGGACAACCACACCGCATACCGACCTACTTCCATCTCTCTTTCGTCTATTTTATAATACAGTCCATTCTTTATCCCACATTTCTGGTCCTTCGAGCCGGATTTCTTCTTCTTTATTTCTTCTTAATTCCTTAATTAATTTGAGCCATACTTTTGCTTTTTGTCGAGTTTGTTAGGTACGTAGTTTGCCGAACATCAAAATGGCGGAAAGCGAAAATTTGCAAATTAAAATAAATATAATGTTAGCAAAAAAAGAATATCTTTTTATTAAAATGCAACGTTTGTATGATATGTCTGGAAATATTGAGAGCGACTTAGATCGATTACCTTCGTTTTTGGTTCAATTCTCCGATATGGAAAGTGTTCGTAGGCGATTTGAAACGGCCATTTTTGATTTATACGAACTAGAATTACAAAGACAACCGAAGGCAAAAATAAATAATAGTGAACTCGAATGTTTCGACGAGATGTACAATGCGTGTCAATTAATCGTAAATAAATACAAGACTGATAAATCTGTAGTAGATTATTCAGTAAAAAAGGATTTAGTAGTCCCAGCATTACCTAAAATACAATTATTTCAATTTGACGGGCAAATTGAAAATTGGGCAACCTTTTATGACACGTTTGTATCTTTAGTTCATGATCGAAACTTTTCAGACATTGATAAATTTCATTATTTACTGTCATGCGTTAAAGGTTCAGCTTTAATTATAGTGAAGCAACTACCTATTACATCTGCTAATTACGCGGTTGTTTGGCAAAGTTTAATCGACAAATATCACGATAACAGAACTCTAGCGTGTAGGTACTTTGATAAAATGCTTAACTTTACGCCGCTTACAAGAGAGACGACAGCTAATCTCACATTATTTATTGAAACTTTTGACTATTCATTAAAAGCTATTCAAGCTTTGAATATAAAAAACTTGGATGATTTCTTAATTTGTCATTTAGCATTACAAAGGCTAGACCCTCACACAAGAAAATTATTTGAGGAAAGTAGGGATCAAATTTCTATACCTATATATATATATGTATTTTTTATTATTTTATTTTTGATTTTTTTCTTTCTGTCTGTTCTTGTTTGTGTTGTTTGTTATAGGTAAATATGTATTTTTTGTATTGTTTTCCTAAAACGTCACTCAAATAGGCTCCAGCCAGAATACCAGCGCCACAGTGGCTTCATGTCGTTGTGGCATATGCTGAGGCTGGGACCTAGTTGACCACTTATAAATGTTGTGTTCCATGTTGATTTTTTTTTTGTTTTCTTTGTTGTTTTGTGGTCAATAAATATCTTTTATTATTATTATTATTATTACTATACCTACTTTTTCCGAGCTTATTTGTTTCGTAAACAAACAAGTAAAAGTTCTAGAACATACACTTTCTAACTCGCCAAACACCTCTGTAATACCTAAACCTACCAATACGCATAAAAGTAGTAATTATGTAAATAAGACATCGTCTTCAAGATCAGTACTTACTACCTCACGTGTTCAAAATAGTAACAATCGTAATAATAATAACTTTAATCTAAACATGACTTGTCCTCATTGTAAACAAAGTCATATGATATATCGATGTGACCAATTTCGTAAATTGTCCGTCGTTGAGCGTAAGGACCGTGTCCGTTCATTGAAGCTCTGCACTAATTGCCTTAAACCCGATCATGAGTCTAATTTGTGCAAAAGTACAATTACTTGCGGAGTGTGTGACTTGTCGCATCATTATTTATTGCATCAAGATGCAGGTAAAGCGGAACGTAAAATCGCAGCGGCCGTGCCGTCTAGTACTTCGTCCGTGCAACCGCCTCCGATACACACGCAGCAAGCGCTCGTTTCTTCTCACTCCGTGAGTGACCAAACGAGTCATCACGCACTTCAATGTGTAGATGAAAATAAATACGGTGTAGTATTAGGAACTACACTTATGCACATTACTGATATTGATGGACAATATCTAAACTGCCGTGCAGTCTTAGATTCCGGAGCTCAAAGTTCGTTCATCACTACAGAGTGTGCTCAGAAGTTAGGTTTGCTTCGTAAAAAATGCCCATTTACTATTAATGGTCTAGGTGGGAACGTAGTGAAAAATCAAGGGATGATTTCATGCACAATCAAACCAAAACATTCAGACGGTCCTACATTTAATGTCATCTTGGTCGTAGTATCCAGGGTCTCATCTGATATGCCTAATGTCAATTTTCCTAAACATGTAATTAATGAATATAATTCCTATCAACTAGCAGATACATTTTTCTACAAAAAATCGCGAATTGATATTTTGTTGGGTAATGATATAGTGCCAGATCTTATCATGGGTAAGCCGACATTAATAAATTCAAACATTTCAAGCGTAATTGAGACTGTTTTTGGTTTTGTTGTAAGTGGTAAATTAATACCTCACAGCGAGAATAATTCCCAAAATTTTCATTTATGTGTCTCAGATAATGAGGAATGTTCATTAGATAAAATATTGCATAAGTTTTGGGAGATGGAGGAAGTGCCGTGCACACCTGTCGTTAGTTCCATGGACCAACTTGCTGAGAATATTTTTGTTAATAATCATTTTCGAGAATCGAACGGGCAGTATGTTGTACCACTACCGTTCGTAACCGACCCCGCGCCACTGGGTGATTCCCACGCCGCGGCCGAACGTAGGTTATTGTATACCGAGCGTAAACTTGCGCGTACTCCTGAGTTACATCAGTGGGGCTACCATGAGTTTAAAACTTACGCGCTCGATATCGACTACGTAAATATGTCTATGAAAAATATGTACAGCGCCGGCTGGTGGTTACGCGAAGAACTACAATCGGCCATATGAAAAAAACAACTCGATAGGTTTTTAACGTACGTAAGTTTACGATAGCCAACTCATGGTAGGCCCTCAGAAGTATAACGAATTTATGCGTGAATATGAAAACCTTGACCACATGGAACGTTATCAAGGCGAGATTCCTAGTAAATACATTATTCCACATCATAGTGTTTTGCGTCCAAGTAGCACGTCAACTCCATTACGTGTCGTGTTCGATGGATCAGCTAAAGGTAGCAACAACGTTTCGTTAAACGATAATTTATTGATTGGTCCGAAGTTGTATCCTGACATTACTGCTATTATATTAAAATTCCGTTTTTTTGAATATTGTTTAGTGAGTGATGTTTGCAAAATGTACCGAGCTATATTGTTAAGAAAGGAGGATAGATGTTATCAACATATTTTGTTTCGGTATTCGCCTAACGATCCCATAGACTTATATGAATTAAAAACGGTTACGTACGGACTTAGCTGTTCACCCTTTTTGGCGATTCGCACACTGCACCAATTAGCGGAAGATGAAGGGAAACGTTTTCCACTCGCTGCTCAAGTTTTACGTGAATGTGTATATATGGATGACATTTTGTATTCTTGTGAATCTTATGAAGAAGCATGTATAGTCCAGGACCAATTAATAGGTATTTTTGAAAGCGCAAATTTCACTTTAAAGAAGTGGATGAGTAACTGCAAGGATTTACTGTTGAGAGTTCCTGAAGAGAACAGGGAAGGTTCTGTAACATTTACCAAAGATGATATCGATAGTAGTATCAAGGTATTGGGTCTAAAATGGATTTTCACTTTAGATTGTTTTATTTTTTCAGTAAATAAAACAGACAACGTTTCTACTAAGCGATCAGTTCTGAAGTTATTAGCGTCTATATATGACCCCGTGGGTTTTATCTCGCCATGTACTTTCTTAGCTAAATTAATAATGCAAGATCTCTGGAAGTTAGGTATTGGTTGGGATGAAAAGTTGCCTGATAATATTAGTAAAACTTGGCAATGTTATATTTCAGAGCTTCCATTATTGGCGGAGATACGCATTGAACGTCATATTATTATGTTATTACCGGGGCAATCGGACTGTGACTTAGTGGGCTTTTGCGACGCGTCGTCTAGTGGCTACGCTGCCTGCGTTTACGTCATCAGTCGCGATCGTGAGAATAATGTTAAAGTTCGCTTAGTTACCGCCAAATCTAAAGTCGCTCCTATAAAACCCGTAACAATTCCGCGTTTAGAATCAATGGGCGCTGTTTTGTTGAGTAAATTAATAAAATCTGTCTGTGATATTTTTACACGAGTAAAAATAAACAAAATTACTGCTTTGTCAGATTCGACAATCGTGTTGTCGTGGTTACAAACGGAACCATATAAATTGAAAACTTTTGTTTGTCACCGTGTGACACAGATAATAGAAGTTTTACCTCCCCATTATTGGCGTCATGTTAGTAGTGAAGATAACCTAGCAGATATTTGTTCCCGCGGAGCGTCTCCGTCGCAACTTATCAGTTGTATTCCGAATTGGTTATACGGACCAGATTGGATGAAAAAGGATTATAAGGATTGGCCTATTTCTACTTTCGTTATCGAAAATAATAGCAAACTACCAGAAGTCAAAGTAGTAAATTTAGCTTCAAATAATAGCTCTTTGCAAGAAACTAAACAAGAATTTTGTATACGAGTGTTTAGTCTGTTTTCATCTTTCGCTAAATTACAAAGATCGTGTGCTTGGATTTTAAGATTAAAAAATAAGGATAGAATATCCACATCTTTGTCGACAGTTGAGTTGAATGAAGCACTGGACAGGTTAATTCGTTTAGTTCAGAGTGCATATTATGAATCTGAATTACAGCTATTAGAGAATAATAAACACGTAGCTTCGCTTCGAAAATTATCTCCATTTATTGATGCCTCTGGCTTTCTCAGGGTAGGGGGTCGTATAGGTTATTCTGAACTTCCTTATAATGCTAAGCATCCACGTCTCTTACCTAAGGATAGTCAATTTACTAGATTATTAATAGAATATTTACATAAAAAATACTTACATGTAGGTCCGCGTACCTTACAAAACATTATTAATGAAAATTACTGGATTCCATCCGCTCGTAGCGTAATTAGATCCGTGTTATCCAAATGTAAAACTTGCTTTAAATGCAAACCGTCTTTGTTACAACCTGAGATGGCACCGTTACCACCTACCAGGTTGTTACCCCACAAAGTATTTGCTCACGTAGGAGTAGATCTCGGTGGTCCATTCCTAATTAAAACTAGTTTCAATCGGAATTCTAAAGTGTCTAAAGCCTATTTAGCATTATTCATCTGTTTTTCTACAAAATCAGTCCATCTAGAGGTGGTATCTTCTTTGTCCGCAGAATGTTTGATAACTAACTAGTTTCTTAAACTTTAAAATCTAAGTATTTTAATTTCTTTCAAGTATATAATTTTAGTTGTCAATTTTCATGGCTCATGACATAATCTTTAAAATTATAAAAATTAGAAACCATAACTATGGTTTCGGTAGGGGGTATGTTTGGTATTTAGTTTGTGGTTGGACCTATCCTCTTTGAATGTTGAGAACGCCACCAGACTAATGCGCGGAAGAATAAAACAGTCCCTTGACAGTCGGTGTCAAACGATTCACAATTGAAGATTGCTACGAATTTTCCTTCTCTATAAAGTGATTTGGACAGAGTGGTGTGTGTGGTGCGGCATATCCTCAATTACCCGGAGGCCTCCGTGAGGGACTGGGAATCTGCCGTGCAGAGGAAAGGTGAGTCGTACTCTCATTTCATTGGGGATTTGTTCAACCCGGACAACCACACCGCATACCGACCTACTTCCATCTCTCTTTCGTCTATTTTATAATACAGTCCATTCTTTATCCCACATATACAAAATCCGAATGTAGTAGTTTCTTCATCCCAGGAGTAGACCGAAAATGATGTAATGACAATAAAAAAAGCAATGAAGAACATTAACTTCCAGACTCCGTGGTACTAAATAAATTACCTAGTCCTATATTATTAGGCAGTGTTACAAATCTGGCCGTATGAAGTAACTTAGCGCTCGTTTGCAAAATGCAAGACCGGGTCTGAATAAGTGAGTGGGGGCGTCCTTTAACCTGCAATTAGCCCCGGGTTGCCCCAAAGCCCCGGAGGGCGGGATGCCACTTTAAGATTAATATCCGTATATCTATCTGAATATATATAACTCAAAGGTGACTGACTGACATAGTGATCTATCAACGCACAGCCCGAACCATTGGACGGATCGGACTGAAATTTGGCATGCAGGTAGATGTTACGATGAAGGCATCCGCTAAGAAAGGAGTACCCGAAGCGAAGCGAGGGCAGGTCACTAGTATACGTATAGTTTCGTCAATAGCAACTACTTTTGGATAGCGTGGACGTTTCAGCAAGAATTGTTCAGTGCGTTAATGTAGAAATAAATACTATCTAGTAAATGCAACACGGTTTTATTTATAGAAAAGTAATTACAAGGTTTAGAGAGCAAACAATCAATGTGACCGACATGAGAGGAAGAGAGTGGCGCCACGCAGCGGTTGACAGGGGCAACAAGTTAACTTTTTAATTTTGACCCCTGCCCAAGATAGTTGTCTTTATACTTCCAACATCCTCCCTTAAGGACAATCCCATCATAGACGAGCAAAATTGTAGCTTGGGTAGCGACGTTGCCTTGGTGAGTATGTCTGCAACCATCAGATTTGTTTGAATGTATTGTACTTCAATCAATCCTTCATGTATCTTGTCACGAACGAAGTGATGTCTCACATCAATGTGCTTGCTTCTGGAGCGGTAACCTTCAGTCCCTGAAAGCTTAATTGAACTTTGATTATCACTGAAAATCAATAGAGGATTTCCCTTAAGTTGTGGCCAGATGTCCTCCTGAAAATGTTTTAGCCGCAAAGCTTCTTGAACACATGCTGATAGAGACATATATTCCGCTTCAGTTGTAGATAGAGCCACAGTGGGTTGGCGTCTCGAATTCCAGCTAATCGATCCTCCCTGAAACAAAAATATGTAACCCGTACATGAGCGCCTATCGTCTTCAGAATTCGCCCAGTCAGCATCACAGTAGCCAAGAGTAATTACTTCTTCAGGATTTTGCTTATAGGTGAGTTTATAATCCAGTGTGCCTTTTAGGTATCTCATAACCCTCTTAATTGCCAGCCAATGCTGCATCTCCGGTTTGTTGTTATATTTACTTAACAAATTAACGGCAAAGCTAATGTCCGGTCTAGTAACTTGTGAAATATACAACAAACAACCAATTGCTTCCTGATAAGATATGTCCTGCAAGATTTTATTTTCATCATTATTTGTCTGAAATTTCGAATTCATATCCAAAGGTGTTTTTACAGGTTTGCAATCCGACATACCAAATTTCATCAAAACTTCTTCAATGTATTTTCTTTGATCCAAATAAATGATTCCTTTTTCTCTGTCTCTTTGTAGATGTATTCCAAGACAATAAGACAGTTCTCCCAGGTCCTTCATTTGAAATGTTTTATTCAGTTCCTTTTTAATATGGTCACCCAAATATTTTTTATTTGTAAATAAAATTAAGTCGTCCACATAAATGGCAACAAATAATAAATCACTCCCTCTGTGATTTTGTGATAAATGCAAGGATCTAATTTTGATTGTTTAAGACCCATACTCTTCAAGCTAGAGTCTATTTTTTGTTCCACTGGCGGCTTGCCTGTTTGAGGCCATATAGTGATTTTCTTAGTAAACATACTTCTTCTCCTTCCTTAAAAACTCAGGTTGTTTCATGTATATCTCTTCCTCTATGTCACCCTGAAGGAAGGCTGAAATGGCATCCATTTGGAAGATGTCTAAATTATATTTTGCCGCCAGGGCAAACAAGTAACGTAAAGATGAAAAACGAACTACAGGTGAAAAAACTTCCTTGTAGTCTATTCCTTTCCTTTGAGAGCATCCTTTTACAACCAGCCGAGCTTTATATTTTGTTACATCACCTTTTTCATCTACCTTTGTTTTAAAAACCCACTTGCAAGGTATGGCACGCTTGTTAGGCGGCAAAGAAGTCAGCTCCCAAGTTCTATTCTCCATTAATGACTTGTACTCTGCATCCATTGCATCTCTCCACTGCCTTGCTTCAGCACTAGATAAGGCTTGTTCTACAGTAAGTGGATCTGAAAACTGAGCAGTACATAAAAAATTATTATTTTGAAAAACATTATTTTTCTGACGCGGTCTCAGTGTGACATTTCTAGTGAAAATCTCATTACTGTCAAACTCCTCACTACTGTCCGGTCGATAAGTCTCATCCTTGTCATCATTAATTGTCACGCAACTATCAAAAGAGGTGTCCATGCTCTTAGGAGATAGAGTACTATTTTGTGTATGATCCGATGAATCCTCATTAGTATGTACAGTCTCCTCTGTGTCCTGGTCCGAATCACCGTCAATGACATGATCACTCTGAGAAGTGAGTGGTATTGTAGTGAACTTAGGCAATGATACAGATTTTGGGATATCTTTTGTGTCTGTTGATTTTAAGTTTTCAACAAAAATCACATCTCTGCTAATTACAGTCTGTTTAGTGATGGGGTTATATAGCCGGAACCCTTTTGTATTCTCACAATATCCTGTAAATATTAGCTCTCGCGATTTTCGATCCCATTTCAAACGATTTTGTTTAGGTATATGTACCATGGCTTTTGAGCCAAAAATTCTTAAATGTGAAATATTTGGTTTCTTACCAGTCCATTTCTCATAAGGTGTTGCATCATCCAGGACCCTTGTTGGTGACCGATTAATTATGTAAGCCGCAGTAGCCACTGCCTCAGCCCAATACTTTTACTTAACTTTGCATCAAAAAGCATTGATTTGGCCCGCTCCACCAATGTTCTGTTTCTCCGTTCAGCAAGGCCGTTTTGCTCCGGAGTATATGGAGTGGTGGTTTGATGTTTGATGCCCATATCTGCTAAAACTTTAAAAATATATTATTACAAAATTCAGTACCATTGTCAGTTCTAAGTTTCTTTATTTTCCTGTTTGTTTCATTTTCAACTTCATTTTTGAATTTTTTAAACACAGACTGTATGTCTAATTTATTTTTCAGAAAAATATACATAAATCTTTCTAGAAAAATCGTCCACAAATGTTATGAAATATTTTGCTCCACCTGCTGAGGCAGTCTCCATTGGACCACAGAGATCCGAATGTACTATTTCCAATAATGCATTTGCTCTAGAGCCAGAATGAGGAAATCGACGCCTAGTTTGTTTTCCTTCACAACATGGGATACATACAGTATTTTCACAGCCTTTTGTTATATTCACACCTTCCGTACAATATTCTAACTTTTTGACATCTGTCAAATTTAAATGAGCCATTCTCCTATGCCAAGTATCAATATCAGCTTTGCTCTCATGAGAAGAAACTGCATATGCATTGCCAGTAACCAAATTTAATTTATACATATTGTTTGTGAGGCTTGCCGTTGCAACAAGATCCCTATTTGCATTGTATATATGGCAGCCTGTATCTGTAAATTGTACTTTGCAACCATTTTTGGTTAACTGACTGACTGATAATAAATTAGCACTAATCTCAGGTATAAATAAGACATTTCTTACCTGGATGTGATGTTCAACATTGCTTGCAACTGTTCCAATGTTTACCTTACCCATCTGTTGCACAGAGACTGAGTCACTATTGGCCACCATTATCTTTTGGATCGGAGGTGGTTGTAAATCGTACATCCAATCAGATCGCCTCGTCATATGCATTGTTGCACCGGAATCTATATACCAGTCATCTTCATTTAATGTGCTATATGCTGAAAAAATTGCTGAAAAAACATTATCATTATTAGTGTTCTTCTTCATAGTGCATTGATTTTTAAAATGCCCATATTTATTGCATTTGTAACATCTTGGTCCCTTTGCTTTAGGCTTAGGCTGACTGTTCAAATTGTTTTTGTTGTATTTGTGTCTTGTATAAAAGGCTGTGGATTCTGAAATTTGCACTTCTTGCAAAAGTTTTGTTTTGATTAGATCTGATGATATTTTTACTGCAGAACTCTCGATTCCCATGATCATGGGTTTGTAAACCTCCGGTAGACCAGCTAACATTAGAGTTCCCAGCCACTCATCATCTACACTGAAACCAATGTTTCTTAATTTGTGCGCTGTGCTCATGATTCTGTTCACATAATCTTCCACGTTTGCACAGTTATCCAGGGATGTATTGATTAGATCTTTCAGCAAACCAACTTTTCTTGACAATCCGGAGTCTTCAAATACTTTTTCTAGCTGTTCCCATACTTCTCGGGCCGTTTTGGCACTTTGAATGTGGACATAGTTGATAGGTTCAACTAACAAGATGATTTTCGACTTTGCCTTTATATCTTTTTTGGTATCAACTGATGCGGTACTCGGATCAACACACTCCCAAAGCTCTTCGTGCTCCAAATAAGTTCTAACGGCAAATTTCCATGTACTATAGTTGTCTCTTCCAGACAATTTTTCAATTTGTAGGTTATTTGAAGCCATGTAACACGTGATTTCAAAAAATACTTTTCTCGGTAATAAAAATTGTTGATTTCGCTAAATAGGCATGGGGCGGCCCATAACCTGTAGAAATAAATACTATCTAGGAAATGCAACACGGTTTTATTTATAGAAAAGTAATTACAAGGTTTAGAGAGCAAACAATCAACGTGACCGACATGAGAGGAAGAGGGTGGCGCCACGCAGCGGTTGACAGGGGCAACAAGTTAACTTTTTAATTTTGACCCCTGCCCAAGATAGTTGTCTTTATACTTAATGATTAAACGAACTTACCTGTACGTGAAGTTCTATCATAATTATACGAGCTGCTTTGTCCGAAGAGATTAGCATTAGATAGTTATTTACACATGTAGTATCACATACGGTGACGCCAGTTTTGCACTGATAGTTGAGATATTAAAAGAAAAAATAAAAAAATAATTAGTGGGTAGTTCCGCTTACCTGTCAGCCTACATCGCGGTAGTTCGTCATTTAGTTCAGAGCGTAGTAGACAACCAAAACAACATATTGTTATTTTTTAACCGACTTCAAAAAAAGGAGGAGGTTCTCAATTCGTCTGTATGTATAATATTTTTTTTTATTTTTTTTTTTTTATGTATGTTCACCGATATTTTCGTCAATTATAGACGGATTTCAAATATTTTTTTTTGGTTGGATACAGTTCACTTCCGAGGTGGTCCCATTTTCACCAGTCCCGGATCTGATGATGGGATCCTGGAGAAATCGAGGGCAACCCTCAAATTTTATAGGGACATGTACCGCGTTTTGCATATTATCTGAAGTTATATTGGCATTTGCTTCTGGAAATCATAATCTTATGAGGCTGAGCTGATGATGGAAGGTCAACTCCTTAATACTTAGGAGTAAAAGGAGTAAAAGGATAATTCTTTCAATACTGTATACATATTAAGACTACTAGTTATAATATCAGTAGCATTATAGGTGAGCTGAACTAATAGGGTGACCAGTCTAGGATCTGATGATGAGATCCAGGAGAAATCGAGGGCAACCCTCAAATTTTATAGGGACATGTACCGCGTTTTGCATATTATCTGAAGTTATATTGGCATTTGCTTCTGGAAATCATAATCTTATGATGCTGAGCTGATGATGGAAGGTCAACTTCTTAATACTTAGGAGTAAAAGGATAATTCTTTCAATACTGTATATATATTAAGACTACTAGTTATAATATCAGTAGCATTATAGGTGAGCTGAACTAATAGGGTGACCAGTCTAGGATCTGATGATGGGATCCAGGAGAAATCGAGGGCAACCCTCAAATTTTATAGGCACATGTACCGCGTTTTATATATTTTCTGAAGTGATATTGGCATTGCTTCTTGCAATCATAATGTTATGATGCTGAGCTGATGATGGAAGGTCATCTCCTTAATTGTTTGGAGTAAAAGGATAATTCTTTCAATACTGTATACATATTAAGACTTCTAGTTATAATATCAGTAGTATTACAGGTGAGCTGAACTAATAGGGTAACAAAAGATTTAACACTAAAAAGTATGAAAAAAAATTGTAAACAAAAAAAAAACCGCCTTCAAAAACCCGACTCACTAAAAATTACAAAATAATATAATACGAACATTTATAATCATCTGGGTATGAATTTTATATGTTTTTGAAGGCGGTGCCAATCAAAATTTTAAGGAAAAAGAAGCACTCTGTGCTTGTCTGTTTGAAATATAAACGGCACCGCCTTCAACAACATATAAAATTCATACCCAGATGATTATAAATGTTCGTATTATATTATTTTGTAATTTTTAGTGAGTCGGGTTTTTGAAGGCGGTTTTTTTTTTGTTTACAATTTTATATTGTTTGGCATAATCATTTTTAATTATAATGTTTAATATAGTTATTATCTTTACTAATGTGGTACATATTTCCTATCGATTTTACATCAACTAAACAAATCAATCTGAATTTTATTGATTCCACATTCTTTTTAAAATTTATTGTCTTGACATTATTGCATTAGCAAAAACTTCATGATCATCAACCTCATTTACAATATCCCTTTGTTAAATTTTATAAAGGTCTTGGAGCTAGCGCTCCATTATTCTACCTTCCTGATCAGATCAAGATTCTATTTGCGTTCGAGGTGCTAGCGAGTCTCGTACCTACTATGAGTGGCAAAGGTGGCTAAATTTAGTTAAGCCGGAACTTTATAAAATCGGGTATATTTATGATTATTTTGTATGAGTTAAGTTACATTAAAAAAATATTTTCATGTTTTATTTAACTAAGCATATTTTAGGTTATTCTGAAAATATAGCAATAAACTGGCTGAATTTAGTTAAGCCGGGACTTCTTTATAAAATCGGGTATTTTTATAATAACTGGGTCGGGAAAGCATTCTACATTTTTGATGTTTATAAATAATAATGTCATCAGTCTGTCTGCATTCCATGAGCCGTTACAAGAGCTAGCAAGAGCTAGCAACGTAATAAGTTTTTTGGAAATCGTCTCCAAGTCCAATGATTCATTGGGGTGATGATTTAAAACTAAAGAAGTAGGTATTCCATAAGTCAAATTGGATTTTGGCATGGGTGGTCGCAATTGGAAGATTCCCTTGAAGAATCTTTTTTATATTTTATTTATTAGTGATTTTGGGCTGTATATAAGCGCTAATGCAGATCTGCAGATTTTATCTGCTCTATCGATCTGTAGTTCATTCATTGTTGTAAAATTCTGTATGAAAGTTTAGAATATTTTAAATAAATGTTTAAAAGAGATTTAAATTATTATGTATACCAAATTGAAACCACTTCTTTAAGCAGGAATCATAATGATTAATAGAGTTTTGAGAAAGCAAATGGGAAACATTTCTCCTTAGCAAGGATGTCCTGACAATACTCCAGCAATCAGGATATACCGTTGGTGTACGATGAGATTGCTGGAATAAGATAATATAAGTGTCTCACATGACTTTAAAATTAATGACTCAGAAATAAGAAGTCTATTATAATTGGGAAATCCCAGTAGTGTGGGCCACCATGGGCCACTACTATGCAATTATGCATGTTGCCTTGTCTTTAATTATTTTACGTAAAGTCTTTTCAATTATGGAAACTCGTGGAAAAGTTATGCCTTTCCACCAGTAAAAGAATTTTGACCAGGATGCGGTGAAGGCATTTATTGCAACTGCATCGGGGTATCTTTTACACTTTTCATTAATTCTGCTGGAAAATAAATAAATGTAAGGTTCACCGAATTAAAAGGTTGTCTTCTAAAAAGCATAGTCGGCTAGTTCCCATTCAACATCAGGGGGTTACTCCGAGATTCCGCGTCTGCAACGGTATATTCTCTGCTGAGCATAAGCTCATAAGCATAGAAAAATATGAAGCAAATACTATTATTGCTCACACCATTGCAATAAATCTCATCATCTGACCAAATACCGGTAGCAGTCTCCCTGCCCGCAAGCCGCACCCCACCCGTAGTTGAAGCATCACCAAAGATTGGTAATACATATTTGTCATTTTTATACTATTAGTTAGTGTATTTATGGCTTGAGTCCACAAATCGAAATAAGATATGAATGCATCTGGTAAGTCATGTACCTTTCATTATTATTTGGATCTTTTAGTATATTTAAATACTAGCACCGTTCAAAGTTTTTAGTATACAACTAGCCGCATTCGACGGCGGGGCAAGCAGATGTAAATAAACCAATCAAGCGAGCAAAGTATCTTATTTTGTAAGTCTTTAAGTATTAAAATGGTTGATTTGATATTTTATTTTATTAATTTGATCCGGAGGTAAAGTAATTAAAAAATTTTTAGTATCTATAATGTATCCTAAGAACTTGCAATATGTACCTGGACATAAATTGCTTTTCTCGTAATTTATTATGATACTGACTTTAACAGATTTACAGGGTGATGTGGTCTAAGCATCCCTTATAATCATCATGCTTTAATAAAAAACATGTCTAAATAACGGTCAATATGTAGCTACAAGATCTAGAGGTTCACGATTGGTTTCATTATTTTCGTACACACGAAGGGCGCCGTGCAGAGGCCAAACGGTAACATATTGGACTCAAATAACTCGTTATTACCGCCAAACTGAGATCGTACATATTTTTTAAAATCTTCATGAATTTTAATTAAAAAATATGCATCCTTAAAATCTACCGTACATCATGATCAGCACGGGCTATATACGTCCCCACTGCTGGGGCACGGGCCTACCCTAAACTAGGGCGATCAGGCCTTAGTCAATCACGCTGGCTAAGTGCGGTTTGGTTAAATAAACAACGTAAGAATTTCTTCGTAGGTGTGGTGCAGGTTTCCTCACGACGTGTTCACCAATGTCGAATAATCGTACATAATATGAATTTCAAGTTGAAAAAACACCGTGGTACGTGGCGGGGTTTTAACAGGCGACTTCTCGCATGGCAAGCAACGACCTTAACCACTCGGCCATATCTGCAGTACACATGATGGAATTTTGTGAAACTAATTTCATTGCAGTACGTAAATCCTCTTATTTAAAAGAGTTTCAATGAACTTATTAAGAGTTTTTAATAAAGTATAAATCACATCTTCCGATTTTGAGTTTGCACAAGAAAAAAAGTGGGTATAAAATTGATTTTTTTTTTACACTGGGAAATAGCATAAATCATCAATACATTGTTTGTGCTGCAATTTATCTGATTCCGTGTGAGTACTGTGATTACATAATAATATGAGGGTAAGTTTGTAAAACAGGTTAAGAAAAAAGTATCCCTTGTAACCCGAAATCCAAGACAGTATTGTCTGGTCACGAGTGATAGAAGACCATTGTTCGTAAAAATGACTAAGTCTGCCAGCGTACCTCATGTTCTACTGCCGCTGACGATTCCGCGCGGGGTTCCCGGGCGCCGGTGTCGATATGACAGTCATTTTTGAATCCGAAACCGTTTAGACTTCGAAATTGACTTGACCAAAGAGGCAGTTATCTACTTAAGTCTTCGTAAACTGGTTCTTTATATCTATTTTTATATTATATAATATGAAATTACGGCGCGCCCTTAAGTCGGTATTTTGACAATCGCGTATAAGTCGAGTAACATCCATGAGTGGCTTAATAACATTATTTTTATTTTGCTCCTCAAGCAAAATAGTAATTGCTTCTCCAAGACATGATAATGGCAAAATCTAGGACTTTATGTTTGCTTTCAATCCCTTTATCTATCTTTATAACGATATCCGTTACCGCAGCCTTAATTTATGGATTAAGATAAAGAGCATATATATTTGGATAAAATTTTTTGGGGGTAGATATTTCCCCTGTAAGTCCTTACGGAGGTCTTTTGACAAGCCAACTGTGGCTACTTGTGAAGGCGCACAGCCAGATCAGCATTTATAACCTTGCCGTACAATTTAGTGATCGACGGATCATACATAAAAAAAAAAAATTGTTGACACTACGGCATCGCTTGGTTTTGATATTTAACACCACAAATGATTAGTGTTTATCACTCGTAAGTACGAGTACCATAAAAGATATATTAACGTATACTATAATCTTCAATTTGTATTGTTTACAGCAGCCTTAAGAAATAACTGCGTGAAAAGGTAACTACGCATTCTGAAAATAGCCTTAAAGACTGATAAGCCTGTTAGATAACAAGCTGTAGGTATATACATACAGTGTATCTCAGATCACTGTATTTAATGATCCGGAACGATATTTTTTGCCGGTTGCATAAAATTATTATGGTATACAAGAAAGGTAAGTGACATGCTATTTAGATAAGTAACAATCCCAAAAATTGTTCGCAAATCTAAATTTATACACGTACTTTTAACGTTACAGTATTGTTGATGAAAATTAACACCAACTTATCAAGTAACATAGCACTACATATAGTAGGTATTATGGAAAATTCCTAAAGTAGGATTATTTTGTTACCGTATTGTCAGTAAAGTGATAGCCCCATAAGCTAACCGCAGTACAGACTTATCATGTAACAATATTGGCAATAGTCACAAATTTTATATTAAATTGGTACCTTCTCTGTCTGGCAGCATGTCAGGATAACCCGATAACATTTCGTCATGCTCAGACGAACCAGAAGACGACGTTGAGTCACTTCGTTTTATTTTGCCATATTTAAGTTTTCTTTCCAATTGTTTTAACTTTTTTGCGATAAATTCGTAATTTTCGTCCTTTAAATGTTTCCTTTTACCCATTTTTACACTCTAAGAACACTTTTAACCTGAAAATACGGACACTTAAACAAAATCGTGCGTACTGGCGGAGCACTGTACTTGTGAATGACGAACTACCGCGATGTAGGCTGACAGGTAAGCGGAACTACCCACTAATTATTTTTTTATTTTTTCTTTTAATATCTCAACTATCAGTGCAAAACTGGCGTCACCGTATGTGATACTACATGTGTAAATAACTATCTAATGCTAATCTCGAGGACAAAGCAGTGAGTATAATTCCAACAGTTAACGTAAAAAAAATGTTACGTCCGTTTTAAATAAAAAAATACTCTTTTTTTGTTAATCTAAAATATCATAATCATCATCATTTTCCTGCCCCTGTTCCACGCTAAGTGTGGTCGGCGCAACATGTATATTTTTTCCACTCGGGCTTGTCATTTGTCAGCTACATAACGCCATATAATACATCAGTCTTCAAATATTTCAAACGAGTTTTAAATAATAATATTGTGTAATAACCTTTTTATCTGTAAATTTAGTGCTATATCAAAAGTAGTCCTTCGGTCATTCCTCCCTGAGGGTACTAGGTGAGGTCGTTCAATCCCTAATTTGATATTATAATTAAGTTCAAGTTAAGTGCCGAAAGGCTGAACTTTATAAGTGACCGCTGCTTTAAACAGAGACTAATATTCATAAAACAAACACAGGAAGTTTAAAAGGTTAACGACCTTGTTAAAACGATTTGAACATATTTCCAGGTTCGTTGAGAACGATAATGATTCGGCTAATACAAATTTTAGATATTTGAATAAATATATATCAAACAAAAGCGTCGATGGCCGAGTGGTTAAGGTCGTTGCTTGCCATGCGAGAGGTCGCCAGTTCAAACCCCGCCAGGTACCAATGTGTTTTTCAAATTTGAAATTCATATGTACCATAATTCGACGCTTTAACGGTGAAGGAAAACATCGTGAGGAAACCTGCACACCTAAGAAGAAATTCTAAGGTTGTGTAGTCGACCAACCCGCACTTGGCCAGCGTGGTCGACTAAGGCCTTATCGCCCTAGTTTAGGGTAGGCCCGTGCCCCAGCAGTGGGGACGTATATGAGCTGATGATGATGATGATATCAAACACAGTCAAGAAAACTCATAAGACAATATTGAACTACATACTATAATATGTATGATTTTAGACTTTCGCGTTCCATTACACTAAAATATGTCTTTATGGGTCTACACGCGATATTAGGAGTAGCAAATTACATAGCTACTTACTGCCCGACGTTTCGACTGGGTTACACCAATCGTGGTCGCGAGCGACCACGATTGGATATATTCTAAGATGTTTCATACAATTTCTTAAATTTTGACGTATATTAAAATTTATTAACTACATAAATCGCCTGTGCTCCTACTACGCTTTTTAGTTCTCATAAAATTGCTAATGCATTTCCAATAGAATTCTATCAAGAAAAGCGCTGTTTAAGAGTAAGTTTGCGGGACCTATGCAATGTGAAATATTTACCATAGTAATAGAATATTAAGATCTTAAGCTTTGAACGTAATTAGCATTTTGCAGATTTGTTCGCAACTACACCGCAAACAATCTAGATCTTTTTTAGCAAAAGTGAAGTAAAAACCGCGAAGGAAAAGCTCTATGTTTCGTTTATACTAGTTTAAAGGCCATAGAATAGTTCTTACCAAAAATCGGATTAAAAGATAATAATTAAACGCATAATATAAATTGGATATCAAAAACAGAAGTAGTAAACGAAAATACACTTAAATTATTAATAACATATCCAGACACGGAACGAATGCCTATGTTCATAACGCAAATATAAATATAATTATATCTTAGCATGTATAAATAAACCAATTCGCGTTATCAACTACTTATACATTATTGTACATGTAAATGGTTCTGTAGTACCTCTTTTGCGCATTAAACATTAATGTATTCAGCATTATATAAGGCTAACAACATCGATTTATGTAAAAGTCATGCTTATGACGACAAAGAGGGCTCTCTGAAGACGCATTACCGCGCTATCTTTTCTCGGAACAGTCTTGTGTTTAACGAATGCGCCTCCGGGAACATTGCCGAGCAAACGCGGTCTTCATATCTGGGAAAAATATAATTCTTTAAGAAAAAAAATCTAGACACTTGAGTATTTCAGTATTCGCTCTTAGCTTTAGACTGGTCTACCAGACCAGACTGGTCCGGTTGTCTAGACAAAATCCACTTTGCTCATCCAAAACCATTGAATGCTTCCCACTGCTGGGCAAAGGTTTCCTCTAAAATTGTCCAAAGCTCTCTGACGATTTGATCCAGCTATCAAGGAATTGGCAAGCTTAAGCCTTGAATAGAGAGCTGTTGATATAGATACAAATACGTTTTTGTATTCAAATTACACAAAAACAGCTAGGGAACAAAACATAAAGAAAAAAAAAGCAAAGTAAAAGGGCTATTACTGACGTCAGAACGAGGCTTGACAGTGGTGATTTTCAGTTCTGAACTAGACCAATTAGTTTAGAGAGTTTAGTACGAGTATAATGTCAACCATATTTATAAGAGTAATAAAATGAATTACATATCAGTGCTGGGCTTGGTATTGATGTACTTTATCAAGTCAGTCAATTAATTAACACCTCTATTTAGATTTTTTTTAAGTTAACAAAATATCTGAAGAGGTCAATACGCAGTTTGCCGAGTCGCGCTAAGTTTTTAAAATTTATTAATTTCAAAACATAACAAATCTTGGTTGTGAATTGTACTTCCTTACCCTCCGAGTTACTTCAGCTTCTCGTTTCTCGATGTTGTTTTAACAAAAACACCAATTAACAAAGTTCAATTACTTAACTCGCGGTAATTATGATTGCGAGTGGAGTTGGAATAACTAATAAAAACTGGCTGCAGCCGTAATGTGGAGGATTAATCCTAACTTTGACTTGCGCTACTTTGAAAAATTACTTACTCTTTGCGTTTGACCACTGCTTTTGCAAGTGAGCATTATGTCTGCGGATCCATTAGGTGTCTCGGGGAACTGCGCCAATTTGCTACCGTCCTTTTTCTTTTCGATTCCTTCTGTGTCTTATGTTAGATTCTTTATAAAGTTAGAGTTGAACACCTGACGCTCGCTGAACACTCTTGATCGCAATGCAGTAACCCAATTACTCTGCTACCCATAAGTTGAAAGTTTCCGCTTTCAGTTAATTTAAAGATTGCAATGAAACATTGCAGTATGAGAATACCACAATATGTTTATTCTACCAAAGTATAATGTAATATAATGTGTTGAACATTTATTACAACCTAATTACAACTCATTAGAAAACTGAAACTGTCCGGGATTGTTACTATGTTGATTTGTTTTAAGGAGCTCCCGATATTTTGGCACTGTTGCAAGCGCCATGATCAAAGGTAAACTACAACTACTACTTACAACTCTCATGCAACTATTATTTTCCTGCAAGTGTTTTAAATTACACAGGATTACAAAGGAATAAAGAAAGGTCAAATCAAAAGTACCCGTAATCGACGAGCGTGCATGAAGAGGTTGATGAATGTGGATGAAGCGAAAGTGGTGTGCCAGGACCGTAGCACATGGCAGGAAGTGATCTCTGCCTACCCCTCTGGGAAAAAGGCGTGATTTAATGTATATATGTATGGATTACAAAGGCTACCGGAAATAGAACTTAAACTAATTTTACCTAGGAACTGAGTAAAGTGTATTTCACCTAATCCAGTGTCCGCTCAGTATTCGGGCTCCGGCGCTCAAGGAAGCGCCTCGCACGACACGTATTAAATACAATTGTCGGAATCAATCGCCGCGCGGGCACGTCCTGCGTCGTTAGCGGGCACAGCACTCGAAGACGCCGTAAGTAAACAAACATATTATTGTGTAAAGGAGGGAAGTAATTGAGTGGATTGTATTTTTATAGGAGAATAAGTATATTGAAAATTTAGGAAAGTACAGCGGTTGTGCGGATGGGACGCGAGTGTCACGGAAGCCGCCGATGGTTGGAATGACGATTCGTTTTAGTTCGGCTTCGTTCGGCTCCGCGTCTGCCATCTCATGCATGCCGGTCGGCGCGCCCGATGCTTGGACATATTGTATAATTAAATTCTGAGAAGATAAACAAGCAAGCTGCAGTGACAGTTGGCTGGCCACATCAGCCGTAGAACAGACCACCGCTGGGGTAGACGAGTTCTAGAGTAGAGACCGCGTCTCGGTCTTCTTCTTCTTCAAAAAACGGGCGACTAAACCAGCGGGATTACATCGAGAGCGTCATTAGAACAGCCTCCCGCAAACTGGGGATCCTGAACAGAGTGCGGCGATTTTTCACACCGGTGCAACTCTGCCTTCTTTATAAGGCACAAGTTCGCCCATGTGTGGAATATTGCTGTCACCTCTGGGATGGCTCCGCAAAATACTTGCTCGACGCCCTCGATAGGTTGCAGCGACGTGCTATCCGTATTGTCGGTGATGTAGAGGTGTCCGAGATCTTAGAGCCTCTCCAGCTACGTAGAGACATTGCCGGTCTAAGTGTTCTCTACCGTCTCTATAATGGGGAATGCTCTGAAGAGCTATTCCAGCTAGTCCCTCCCTCCCCTTTCCACTCCCGAACGACACGTGCTGGACAGCGCTGCCATCCACATACAATGCAGGCGCTGGTGGCTCGGACAAAGAGGTTTAGCTCCTCATTTCTGCCCCGTGCCATTAAGGCATGGAATGCCCTTCCAGCTCATGTTTTCCCTCCCTCCTATGATCCCGGGCTCTTCAGGCGGGGCGTGAAACGGCATTTAAGCAGGCCTTCAGGGTGAGTGCGACAGGCTCAATACGATCTATTGTGCCTGTCGACCTCATATTTGGATCTCACTACCGCTTACCATCAGGTGGAGTGAGGTCATCTTGTTAGCCTTTTTATAAAAAAAAAAAAAAAAAAAAAAATAAAAAATAGCGTCGATGGCCGAGTGGTTAAGGTCGTTGCTTGCCATGCGAGTGGTCGCCAGTTCAAACCCCGCCAGGTACCAATGTGTTTTTCAAATTTGAAATTCATATGTATATGTCACCGGAAAATAACAAGAACCGCAAATTTATAACTTTCCTAGGAAAATTATAAACTTTCGTAGGATTCTACACGAGAGATAAAATGTATTATTTTACGCCTAAATTCTAGGAAGTTTATCAATTTGCGACGTCGTGTGGTAAATTTATAAACTTACGGATATTCATTCGTAAGATTCTACGCGGTTCGGCCAATCACAAAAGAGTGTTTACTTTTACGCTTTTTATAAAACGGAAAATAACACACAGCTCTCTGATTGGTTGACGCCAGCAGTGGCAATGTTTTTTATGTCCATAGACTTAGGTAATCTTTGACATGTTGCAATAAGTAGACAAATTCAGGAATCTACTTATTACGTTTGATTTGTTAAATGTTTGTATATTTTAGAACTAGAGGACGCCCGCGACTTCGTCTGCGTAAAATCTGATGTAAGATGTATTTTGATTGTAGAACCTGACCGTGTATTCCCGCTGTCCTCGCAAAAGTAATCCACCACCCGTTTTAAAAAAATCTATAAACACGTAAAAGTTCTCCCATACTAATTTTCACCCCCACCCATTACCGCCATGGGGGTTAAATTTTCAAAAAAAATAGTGTTGGTATCTCCCCGGAGTGCCAGCTACCTCCATACCAAGTTTAAAAATGGACAAACACGTAAAAATTCTCCTCATACTAATTTTCACCCCAATTACGTTACGATTCTGTTTCGGTAAAATTTATTTTAAAATAAAAACACTTTTTATGACCCTAATAGTTCTTTGTTTTTTTTCCTAATTTGGCATGTCTGATTTTACCTAAGTCTATGGACTTAAGCATCGCCACTGCTAGCGTCAACCAATCAGAGAGCTGGCGTAGAATCTTACGAATGAATATCCGTAAGTTTATAAATTTACCACACGACGTCGCAAATTGATAAACTTCCTAGAATTTAGGCGTAAAATAATACATTTTATCTGTCGTATAGAATCCTACGAAAGTTTATAATTTTCCTAGGAAAGTTATAAATTTACGGTTCTTGTTATTTTCCGGTGACATATACACATTCCACTACAAAAATTTTTAAACGGTCTGTGAAGCCATGTCAGAGGCCTACGGGCGGCTTAAAAACTCTTGACACCAGGTTGTTCATGAACCCTACGATAAGAAGAAGACCATCACATTCGTTGATCTTAAATACATTAATAACACACCCAGATGAGATTAGAAAAAACAAAAGACGTGTGGCACTCGGGGACTGCCGCGGTATAGCTATTGCATAGCATCGTCCGATTTCGGAGCAGCTCGTCTCGATTCGTGCGAGTTTCGTAGAGTCGTACAATACGTCTAACCGCACGCACACAAACACCGTGCCGAAGTCTACCGAACTGAAACGACGTTAGACGATTGTGAGGTTTTTTTCGTTACGGAATTTCTTGGTTCGGTCGCCGCGCTCAAAGCCCGCGATAAAAGCTATGTAATAGCTTAACAAGACAAGACTCGACTCAGGTCGTTCGAAGTAGTCTCACTGTCTCCATCAGACGTGTAGGTTTTCCGGAGCGCAGTATCACACGTACTCGGCAAATTGGGCCCGCGCTGAGACACAATTACGGCGACGAGCCAAGACAGTGATCACACTTCTGATAGGCTTAATTAGGTTTGGCTCCTTCCGTAGACAATGGTCGGCCGGGCGATTTGCAGGGGAACATTTTGCCCCAAAACCAAGCCCTGACTTATTCATATATTTAGGTACATATAATACATATAATGCATATAAAAGCGTCGATGGCCGAGTGGTTAAAGTCGTTGCTTGCCATGCGAGAGATCGCCAGTTCAAACCCCCCCAGGTACCAATGTGTTTTTCAAATTTGAAATTCATATGTACCATCATTCGGCGCTTTAACGGTGATGGAAAACATCGTGAGGAAACCAGCACACCTGAGAGATTTTTCAACGGTGTGTGAAGCCATGTCAGAGGCCTACGGGCGGCTTAAACTCTGACACCAGGTTGTTCATCAACCATATGATACGATAAGAAGAAGAAGGTACACATAATGATAGGAAACTTTCATTCTTACTTTGACTTGCTCGGTGGAACAGTGGTTAGTGACCCAGGTATACTACCTACGGTTCCAAGAGTCGTGGGTTCGATTTCCCCCCGGGATAAATATTTGTGTGATGAACATCGGTGTTTGTTCCGTGTCTGGGTGTGTAATAAGTATTTTAAGTATATTTGTGTATCCACTGTTGATTCTGATATCTGTAACACAAGTGCTTAAGCTACTTACCACGGGATCAGATCAATGTATGTGATGTTGTGTAATATTTATATTTTATTCATTTATTCGTAGAGTGAAAATTATTCCACCAAAGCGATTTTCTGATAAAATAAAACGTGTGCTAGCTTAATTAACGAGTGGTCGATTTCCTCTCACCGACGCCTATGTAATTAATTATGTTAAAATTTTGTCTCAAATTTAGTGAAGATTCTTCAATGGCGTCGCTTCTTAATTTTTCTTAATTTCTTAATTTGCGGAAGCTCATACATAGGGCAAACGAAAAGGACGATTTCGTGCCGGGTGAAAGAGCATATCAGGGCAGTCAAAAACAACCAAGCACAAAAATCGGCAATCGCTCAACATCTTTTGGAATCGGGAACGAACCACTGGATTGAGTTACATAACCCAAAGATACTTTCGACAGAACGCCATTACATACCACGACTGGTCAGGGAAGCAATTGAAATTAAAAAATTCAAAAACTTCAATCGTAAAGACGGGTTTCAACTATCGAAAGTATGGCATCCGGTGATACGTTTATGTAAAAATAAAAATGTGTCCGTTTTCGAGGATAAAAGAAGTGATACCGTGAGTGTAGTGTGTCGGGATCGAATTCTGAGTGACAATAATGTGAACGAGGGTAGTGGTGTTGTGCGTAATAAAAGACTGAGGAAGAGGGTAGACCGATATGTCTGCCCTTAGACCTACCGTCATTCTCGCAGTCCTACAGTTCACCCGTGATCATGGCGCTTGCAACAGTGCCGAAATATCGGGAGCTCATTAAAACAAAACAACATGGTAAATATCCCGGACAGTTTCAGTTTTCTTAATTTTTCTTCCTGATTTGCGTGGTATAACAATGCGTGTGGTTCTCAGTAGATATTTTTACAAAACGCTTATTGATTGGGAACTAGTGTGTATATTTGTTATAAGTAAAATAAGGAGAGTTTACCAGTCCTTTTCAAGCTGATCAGACTCCAGTAACATGTTGTTAAACACTGTTGTTTACACATTTTATTATCTTCTCAGCGATTCAATTCGTCAGGTCCGCCACAATAATTCCCGTCAAACATAAAGGAACGCCCACAACTAGCTTACAACATAAAATATTCATGGAAAAGTATGAGTTTCGTGTAGAAAAGTGGAATTGCGTTTTGGGAATCGCCTCAAAACTCCTGATTCATTGTTTGGGGCCAAGATTTATTAACATTTTATGCCCCGAACACAAATACGGCAGGTCGTGTGCGCCTTTTGCCGAGTCATGCAAAAATTTTAATTTCCTCTCCCCCCCCCCCCCCTCCCGTACAGCCTCCCCGCGCCCTCAGGCTCCGGCCAGTATTGTGCCGCTACAACCTTACCAGTCATCCTTAATGCTGAAACGCCGTTGGTGTGACGCTGGTCATATAAGAAAGAAAGAAAGAAAAACATTTATTGACCACGACATAGAAATAACAAATACAATGAGACATAAATACAAAAGACACAAAAACTCAAACTAAGAAATAACACATGGACAAGGATTATAAAGTGGTCAACACGGTACGGGCCTCAGCATATGCCACATTAGCCCGAAAGCCACTGCAGCGCTGGTATTCTGGCCTTACCCCGATATACTTATAAAGCTGAAGAGTTTCTTTGTTTGAACGCGCTAATCGCAGAATCTACTGGTTCGAATTGTGAATTTCTTCTTTTTGTGTTGGATAGACCATCGAGGAAGGTTACATAACATCACGCTGCGACCAATAGGAACAAATAAACAATGGAAAAAGTGTAATAAGGAAACGCGGACGACGTCGCTGGTATAGCTAGTTCTAAATTTTTTTATTGTTATTTTATCAGTAGTAGATACATACTTGTACATAGTCATAGTTGATGTTTTAAACAAAAAGTTGTGACGATGAACAACATATCTGGCAAGGAATACCTTCATATTGGGCAATAGCTGTGGCCTATTTCAATATGTCCGTGCCTACAAAGGCTCAGGAAATTTGACATGTCTTTCAATTATTAAGAACAAGAATATTTAAATGCACACGTCATGTAAATTTTACATAATATGGCACAAATCAGAAACCAAAGGTTTGTAACCCAGTCGAAACGTCGGGCAGTAAGTAGCTAAGTATTTGCTACTCCTAATATCGCGTGTAGACCCATAAAGACTTATATTAAGTGTAATGGAACGCGAAAGCTTAAAATCATGAATCACTTTTTTATTTATGAACCAAACACTAATTTTTAAGTACAGCTTTCCACAATATATTACTAATCATTACAGGCTTAGAATTGATGGAACTTTTTTCAGTCAGTGTTTGAATATGGCAAGTGACATACGTTTCAGCAGATTTACTTCACCCCCTGAGGCAGTGCGACGTGTCGCCACGTGACTAATTACTTCCGATCTCATTAAGAAGCAGCTGATTAAGGTTACCTTCGAGCGAGAGCTTTTATCACATCAAGTAGAGTAAACGTCGGCGAGCGAGTCGGGATGCCATTGCGTTAGGAAATAGAACACGTTTGAAGAATCTGGTTTTATGTAGCACAGACAGAAAAATATACATTAGAAAACTGAAAATGTCCAAAATATTTACCATCTTGTTTAGTTTTATTGAGCTCCCGATATTACAGACAGAAAAATATGCACTTTATGAGCTTTAAGATCTAAAAGTTTGTTGATACATAGAGCAGGTAAGTTTTAAGAAAACATAATATGCATTTTTTTATAATTATTATCATCTCAGCCAAAAAAGTCTATTGTAGCAGCCAGCTGCAGACCAGCTGGACTTAGGTTTCCTTAAAATCAGCGACTAGTCCAATGCCGACTATATCTAATGTACCCTTGTGATTTTGCTCAAATCACCTGTAGGTATCTTGCTACGCAGCATCTTTCGTAGCGGTCCACATTAATAATAGGCTTATATCATATTTTTACTGTATTTTTAAGTGCTACTGATGATGATGATGAGAGTTCAAATGCAAAAAAATCGGAAAAATTGAGAATGTAATTTTTTCCAATTTTATATTAACCTATTCCAATACGGCGACGTGGTCCACAACCCGTCACGTCACGATTGCCACAGAGGTGAAAAGTGGATCGCTAGAAGTGATCTCTGCCTACCCCACTGGGAAAAAGGCGTGATTTTATGTATGTATGTATATGTATTCCAATACAACTGTTGAGGAATGAATGAAAGAATTACAGTAATTGACGTTTACCTGCATTTAAATTTTCATCAACATTTGAATTTTCATAGCGCATTATCCCATACCGTAGTACACAGTCGGTGCCTGTTAGACCAACACGTGGTCAAACGTCATCGACCAGTCATGAGGCGGAGTCGATGACGTCACCGCTAAGTCCCCGAAGCTCCCAAATCCCTTAACTAGCCTCGGCTAAGTGCGGGACGTCTCCAGACGGCCGATGCGTAGCCTTAAGGTAGGACTCACATCAAGCGATTTACTGCAATACATTTTGACAGGTCTAAATTTTTTGCAGTTGAACTGCGTGGTAAAAGAGTCCGTTGATTGAACCAAAGACCGCTGCTTATTTTACTAAAGGTACTTCTGTATTATCGAAACATGCTATAGATTCATTATTTAAAGAAATAATATTTTTTAATTTTTATAATTAAATAATCATCAACTCGAAAGCGTGAGAAGCGATAGTTCTTTTAAGAGATGAGACGTAATCCGGTACTGCTTGCTGCATGAAATTTATGATTAAAGCTAAAGACGCTCTACGCTTTAAGTATTAGGTAAAGCGATTCGATCGCGCGTTTCAAGTTTCGTTTATCCGGTATTTATTAAATGAAATAAAAACCTATTGTACTAGTATGATAGTATGATTTTAATGCGGGATAACAACCCTTAAAATTTCATAGTTATTATTGGTGTACTGGGAAGGAGCCGATTGGCTCTCGACGCATTCTCGACCTTCCCTCCAGGTTGTAAATGATCAGTTGTCAGCTATAAGGCTTTTGGAACTGTTGATAAATACTATTTTGTTTCGACCGGTGGACGCGAATCCTTCCTATGACGTTATGCCTTAATTATCTCATCGATAACGTCGTTGCCCTCCGGTCGGACGGAATCCACTTAGCGATGGCGTATGTGGATTGGTTACAGGAACTATCTATAATGTTAACAGGTAATAAACATGTTGTGATTTATGGTCTCCTGTACACTATTGTTTATTTACATTCATGACACGTTTTGTATTATTATGTACTAATGACCTCGCTTCGCTTCAGGTGAATTTTACATAAAACCTTCCTCTTGTATCCCTCTATCTAATAAAAAAATAGCACTCCGGCAGTGCCGGCAGTTGTGTTTAATTATAAGATAAAAACATTTCCATAATTTAAATAATTCACATATACGAATACACAACAGTGTGGTGACTACACAACAGTCAAGCCATCAGCTGTCACCATCCTTGGACACGCGCGGCACGCTGTACATAAACACACACGGACATTCGCGCAAGCGCCCTGTGCCGCCTAAACGATCTTACGCTTTTTTGATCAGCATCACGTGACCCTGACGCGAGTTTGGATGTTTTTGCCCATACAAAAAGTGATCAGCGCCGCTGAAGAAGTTTTCACTTCAAAACTCTTTTACAGATTTAGGTAAACATAGGGACTTTGTGTTATACTATGTAGTGATTGTTAATTCACGTAATGTGCGTCCTACATAAAACCAATCTTCAATTACAATTGACATTGTACAAATATAGTTCCAAATTTGTGTTACATTGCGCAATGGAATTCGGTTCGTGCGTTATTATAGAGATGAGATCTTAGTACGTAACCAAATTGTCATAAATAATTTATCTTTTTACGATATTCTGCCTTTCCAGAGTCAGTCGTAAAATTATCATACAATAATATCGTTCTGAAACAATAACTCGCTTTGTGGAATTACTTTAATGATTTTTGTCCTTATTCCAAAGGTTATCTATTTCCCAAGGCTACGCGTACACATGGAAAATTAATATCTGAACATAATCAAAGGGCCGCAGCCAGCGCCGGCCGGAAACGAATCGGGGACCGTTTGAACAAATCTCATAATTAATTTCGTTTTAATCCGCTAATGAGGCCGGGGGCAAGGCGGGTAATTAGTGGGATAAAGAGAATGTTTTAACATTCCTCTGCTTTTATTGAAGCTCTAGGTCCGCACAAGTGTTGGGCCCAAACTTTCCAGACGATTGTGTTAGCACTGGGTCCTGAAAAACTAATTCTAATTATTAAATTTTGCGTTTCTAATTAAAGTATGAGTTATTTTACGTTTGTGTAACAAAGGGAAGTCTATGGTTAAAAAACCATATAAAAATAAAAAAGGTTGGTATTTTAGTCTTAAATAATTAGTAATTAAATATTTATAGATTAAGGGCTAAGGCCGTTAAAGCAATATTTGAACTGCATGATATCCAATATTAATTTGTTTTCTATAGAAGCGATGGGCTTAACTACCAGTGACTAATGTAAAGAAGTTTCGTCAACCTCGTTTAATAATTTTGTCATCATCATCATCATCATCATCAGCCCATATACGTCCCCACTGCTGGGGCACGGGCCTACCCTAAACTAGGGCGATTTTGTCATATAAAACTAAAACATTTCCGTTATTATTATAATTCATAACAACATAAGGTTCTCAACAAACTTGTGTAAAGGCTTTCGAGTATCGCACGCAGTTTCCGCTGAATTCCGCAGCACGAAACAGCACAATCTGTGTAATTAATAGCCTGAAGCTGGCTTTAGGGAATATTTTCGTTAGAGGCCCGCTTTAAGAATAAAATAATTAACCATTGTGTTTTTTTAAATTTTAAAGTCATATGTACCATTATTAGACGCTTTAACGGTAAAGGAAAACATTTTGAGGAAACCGGCACACCTACGAAGAAATTTTTAGGTTGTGTGTGTAGTCAATCAACCCGCACTTGGCCAACGTGGTTGACTAAAACCTAACCACCCTGGTTAAGGGTAGGTCCGTGCCAGAGCAGTGGGGACGTATATGAGCTGATGATGATGATGAATTTAATTTTTCTTGCTATGGGTGGATGTTTGTTTGGTCAACCATAAGAAGTCAAAAATTTTAATAAATATATTTTTATTTGGGACATCTCCACATACGGCCCCTCTGACCCCAAATCAACCAGGACTTGTATTATGGCCGTCAGAGACATATATAAATATATATTCACACCGAGACACGTAAAGACACAAATGTTCATCACAATATGAATGTTTGGTCGCGGGTGGTTATCGAACCATTGACTCTTGAAAACTTAGCCACTGTTCCATCCAAGAATCTACTACTATTATTATATTTGCAATGAATTTTTGTGTGCATCTCTGTCCTATATGGACACGTCATGTTCACTATCAATGTACACTTTCCAGTACAATTGGCCACTATAACTGAAATCGATAGCACAATAACAATAATTTAATACATCTCAGGCCAATACGGATCTGCGGATTGGACATTTCCTATTTATTTGATCGCTACAGAACCCGCGCCGCGGCCCGCCCGCCCAGCCTCGCCGCCCGCCCTAGCGATATCCGGTGGAAGGATTATCTTAATGTTTAACTTCACAGAATCGGACGCTGCAAAGGTTGTTATTACGAGGATTTCTGTGATCTGGTTTAGTGGTTACTGTTATCGCAGAATTTGTTTCAACGTTAATTTGATAAATTTCACTAAACGAATTGTTAGCAGCTGCGCGAAATTGAAAAAAGTTGGTGTTCTTACAGTGACTTTGTACGGGATTAAGATTAAATTAAAGGTCTTTGTTCCTCTTGTAATGGCATGTTTCATTAAAGAAATTTCCTGTTATTATAATATATTGCAAACCATAACATTAAGCATTATACTCGTATTGGGTGAGTCTGATTACCAGCACAAAATCACACAATTTATTTACTTTAATACTGAAATAGATATTTATGAATACTCCCTAAAAAACTAGTCAGAAAAAAGATCTCGAAGTAATATAGGTTTTTTTATAATAGGCTAACAAGATGATCTCACTCCATTTGATGGTAAGCGGTCACTACCGTTTACCATCAGATCTCACTAGATCCAAATATGAGGTCGACAGGCACAATAGACCATATTGAGCCTGTCGCACTCACCCTGAAGGCCTACTTAAATGCCGTTTCACGTTCCGCCTGAAGAGCCCACGATCATAGTTTTTTTTCGATAAATATAAACTTTAGCGGCTTTTTTCAAATACCTACATACATAATGCATTATTATAATTGCCCATGTGTCTACGCCCTTTGAAACAAGACGCCGCCAATCTCAATTATTTGACCGAAACACTTAGCGATGTCCCTCACATTACCGTCCGAATCCGACTCCGTCATCTGCGGTGGTCGTCATCGGACTAATCACTGCGTCGATTAGCGTCGACACGTCGTCCGCATGTGGGCGCGGTGCGGTCGCCACGGGATGCTTACTGGAAATAATTTTCTTGAATATGAGATTTATCTACATATTTATTTAGTTGGCAATAAATAATTTTATTTGTCTTTGAAAACCTAATTATACTTGTTTAAAAAAATAGTTTTACTATTTATTTACCGTCAATGAAGTTTTAAGTAGAATGTAATAGCTTTTAAAGAGTTAAGCAACTCCTGGATGACGAGCCAAAGAGGTGTCATATTTTAACAGCTGTTAAATGGTAGATAATAAAGTAAAAATTGATACTAAAGCCAGAGTTATAGTTTATGAGTAACTTGTAAATAAGCTATCCCATCAAAAACATCCTGTAAAAAAACTAGCCAAGTCTCGATGGAGCAGATTGCTCATCTCTAAAAAGTAATGAAATCTAGACAAAATCGTGCCAAGCCTGAGGTTCCTTACTGCGATTTCTTCATTATTATAGTTAGTGTTGTGTGACTTGGCCGTTGAAGGGAACACAAGGGTACATAACCAGGTTCTCCGTAAAAATATTACACCAATCTGTCGCCAGAACCGCTACCTATTGACGATAAAAAATAAAAAACAAGTGAAAATTAAGGCTTGATACTGGTTTTGTACCCTTCAACGGCCAAGTCACACAACACTAACTATAATAATGAAGAAATCGCAGTAAGGAACCTTAGGCTTGGCACGATTTTGTCTAGATTTCATTACTTTTTAGAGATGAGCAATCTGCTCCATCGAGACTTGGCTAGTTTTTTTACAGGATGTTTTTGATGGGATTTCACTTCTTTTTGTAGAAGCAGCTAACCAAATTAAATATTTTTTGTAAAGGCGGTATGTCGTTTTTTAAATATTTTTAGACGACTTTATAATATTAGGCTGTTGTTTTCTAATCAGGATCACCAGGTACTCCCAGATTTTCGATTATCGTAGTTTTTATAATTTTCCCTTTATGTGACTATTAAATCCTAACTCTGTACCAAATTTCAGCGCTCTGAGTTTATGGGAAGTACTACTTCTATTTTGATGATCATGAGTAGGTGAGTGTGTGAGTGTGTTACATAAATGCGAAACTTTGCTTTCGCTTAACTTCGGAACTATAAGTCCCACAAACTTGAAATTTTGGATTTTAATTATGTTATCATAGGTCACTAGATGATAAAAATTTCAGCGTTCTGGTCTTATCCAGAGGTTCTCAAATAGGGGCCTGAAAATGCGGCGAAATGGTTCCAGTAAAGGATGGTACGGCAGTGTTTGCTTCGCGCTCGACTTGGCGGGGGCACTGCCGTGCCCCAAGATAACAACATTATTGCAAGACTCTAGGGATACAACACATTGGCCTTATAAATCTGTTAAGCCAACCCACACTGTCTTACGGCTGGTCGACATAAAAGCAAATGTCACTTAACCAAAAAGGCGAAACTATCATGTTCAAAATAAGCCTTAAGTACACAACAGTGAACAGCCTGTAAAAATAAACGACTACTCAATAATCCACTTATTTAACTAAGGTTAAATCGGGTCCGACCCCAAATCCAAACATGTGCCTTTCGGACCGGGACAACAACTTGCAAAACAAGGCCGTATGTTTATGAGTTTAAGGGTGGGTTTGTATTGAAGTCGTAGTCAGGTTATAAGGTCCTAATGCGCATTAGTTTGATGCGGATCTGTTATCCGCGCGAACTGTCCCGAACTACAATTAAGCCGCTAGATGGCGTTGCGTGTGCGGCGGGTAATCACTGGATTTGCATATGCGGCGGGCTAGGGCTGCTACTTGATTTACCTTGTCTATGAAAAACACATTAAATGTGAAAAAAATACCTTTTATATATTTTTTCATCTCTCGGTCTGAATTCTGTCAACTCATATGTAAATAAAAAAACTTGTAAACTTATTAATTAAATATTTTAGTAAACTTCACATTTAGGAGCATGATTGTTTTGTAAATACGATCGTACATAATTTGTGTTGAGGTTAAACTTCTTAAAATTATTTTATTGTGTTAGTTATGGCTTAGTTCACTCTTATATTCTAACGATAGTTCTACTAAAATAGTTGGTAAAGTTTCCGCAAAATCTTATTATCTTTTCATTTAATCTATAAACACAATTTTCCAAGCAGTGGGTTGAAGAGAAAGGATGAAAGTTTAGATTAAATCGAAAACATTAAGAACGCTTTAATCTTGAAGATTTCTAAGTAATTGGCTTAAAAAGTTAAAATAAAAGCTCGGTAGTTGTTTGACTTAGTAAAAGCTTGATTCTTGAATACTTATTTTTAAATAGATTGATCTTAAAATCGTTACTTTACAGAACTCCATTACTTTTTATAATAATTTCTATACGCTTTATTAAAAGTAACTCATTAAAATATTGCAAAGATCCAAAACTTGTGAGTGTCTAACTCCTGTGTCCTTCTATATCTACCTACATATCTACATAAAACTTCTAAGTTGTCTAACTTTTAATTCTGTCCAACGATATCACTTTCTACATTTTCCTAGTCTTTGTCAACCCTATTCGCGAGTTGTTTACGTTTCCCGCAAATTGCACGTGGCGCCCTAATCAACACCTGGCGGAACCGCCGCGGGCCAGCCCTATCTATATTTAAGTGAGCGGAGCGAGCGAAGGGAGCGGAGAGAGCGAAGGGCAGAGCCGGATCGTCCATATGAGCCCAGGTGCCGTAGACAAAGTAACAATATCGAAACGATAACGAAGTTGGAAAAGATTAGAATGTATGGGATTCAGATAAGACGTAGGTGTAATGGGCCCCCGAGTGCAAATGTCCACTCCCCGTCATTACACAGGTTTGGCAATGTGTGCGTACGATCTACACCGTGAAATTTTAGTTGGTCGATTTGCCTTTGTATATGCTTGAATAAGTGATTAAGGCCTCCGTGCTAGTCCAGGATTTCGTGTTAGTCCAGGGGTCTTAGACAAAGTAACAATATCGAAACTATAACGACGTTCGAAAAGAACAAAATGTATGTATGGGTTTGACCACGTGATTTATCGCGTCTAATGTCAATCCCATACATTTTATTCTTTTCGAACTTCGTTATCGTTTCGATATTGTTACTTTGTCTACGACACCAGGGCCCCAGGAAATGTCGGTCCGCCCCTGGCGAAGGGAGCGAAGGGAGCTTCGTTACCGCCCGTTACTTATTAACATGAGGTCAGCTTTGATCGACCAGGACACACGGCAATTTAATTATTTACTGATAAATTGAGTTACATTGCTTCCTTCCCTTCAGGGAATACGAGTATAAAGAATAAAATTAACAAGAGAATGCCGCCGGGCATCGCGCCCGCACGGAAATTGGATTCTTTGCAGATTTTTCGTGGTACTGTTTGGGGGAACAATACTCTCATTTCTGTTAATGATTTCATCATCATCAGCCCATATACGTCCCCACTGCTGGGGCACGGGCCTACCCTAAACTAAGGCGATAAGACCTTAGTCGACCACGCTGGCCAAGTGCGGGTTGGTCGATTACACAACCTTCGAATTTGTTAATGATTTAGACACATGAAAAAATATTGAAAGAGATGCTATTGCCAGTTAAATAACGTATTTATATATAATTTAAACTGTCTTGGTTACATTCATTAGAATACTGAAAATGTCCGGGATATTTACCATGTTGTTCTGTTGTAATGAGCTTTATTTGAAACGAATGCGCAAAACCTATAAATTCGTCGAATATTAAACTTTGTTGTTTTTCTTCAAAATAGAGGTATAATACTTGTTGGACCACATAAGCCTAATATTGCAGAAGGGTTCAACCAAAAGTACCCGTTATCGACGAGCATGCATGAAGAGATTGATGGATGTGGATGAAGCGAAAGTGGTGTGCCAGGACCGTAGCACATGGCAGGAAGCGATCCTTGCCTACCCCACTGGGAAAAGGCGTGATTTTATGTATGTATATATACTTGTAGAATGTGATGGAAAACCTAAAACAAATAACAAGAAATTGCACTAAATACCCGCCTCTCTGCACATCCTAAACGGCTGATTTGCGTAAACAAACTATCCTCTTCAGGCGGCTTACCCCGCACGATCCGAAAGCGCCGGATCCGCCGCAAAGCGCTTGTTTTAAATACTAATTGCGTCGTTAGTCGCGGGAAGGCTACGAACTATCAAGTTGGATTCGCGGGGAATCAGCACAGACACTTTGTCTCATTCCAGCCGGTAATGGATGATCAACTAATTATTTTCTATTTCGAAATGGCGTAATAATACTTAAACATTAACACGATAATTGTAATAGGAAAAAAAATTACAAATAAGGTGCTGGCGTAAAGGATCTCCGAAATTAAAAATAATAAAAAAATAGAAATACCTAAATCCTCACCCCTGCACAAAATGTAAATAAAAAGAGTACAAGAAGTTTGAGGCACAAATAATAATTTATGTGTAACTCATCTATATCTATACTAATATCATAATGCTGAAGAGTTTGTTCGTTTGTTTATTTGTTTGAATAGAAAAAACTTTTTGTGTTGGATAGACCATTTATCAAGGAAGGCTTTAGGCTATATAACATCTCGCTGCGACCAATAGTCGCAAAGAAACAATGGAAAATGTGTAAAAAAATTGTAAACAAAAAAAAAACCGCCTTCAAAAACACGACTCACTAAAAATTACAAAATAATATAATACGAACATTAATCTGGGTATGAATTTGATATGTTGTTGAAGGCGGTGCCAATTAAATTTTTGAGGAAAACTGCGTGAAATATAAACGGCACCGCCTTCAACAACATATCAAATTCATACCCAGATTAATGTTCGTATTATATTATTTTGTAATTTTTAGTGAGTCGTGTTTTGAAGGCGGGTTTTTTTTTGTTTACAATTTTTTCATCCTTTTTAGTGTTAATTTTTTTACACCCAATTAGTTAAGCTCACCTATAATTCTACTGATATTATAACCAGTAGTATCAATATGTACACAGATTTGAAAGAATAATCCCTTTACTCCCAACTATTAAGGAGTTGACCTTCCATCATCAGCTCAGCATCATAACATTATGATTGCCAGAAGCAAATGCCAATATAACTTCAGAAAATATGTAAAACGCGGTACATGTGCCTATAAAATTTGAGGGTTGCCCTCGATTTCTCCTGGATCCCATCATCAGATCCTAGACTGGTCAACCTAATAGTTTAGCTCACCTGTAATGCTACTGATATTATAACTAGTAGTCTTAATATGTATACAGTATTAAAATAATTATTCTTTTACTCATAACTATTAAGGAGTTGACCTTCCATCATCAGCTCAGCATCATAAAATTATGATAACCAGAAGCAAATGCCAATATGACTTCAGATAATATGCAAAACGCGGTACATGTCCCTATAAAATTTGAAGGTTGCCCTCGATCTCTCCAGGATCCCATCATCAGATCCAAGACTGGTGAAAATGGGACCACCTTGGAAGTGAACTCTATCCAACCAAAAAAAAATTTTTGAAATCCGTCTATAATTGACGAAAATATCGGTGAACATACATAAAAAAAAAAAAAAAAAAAAAAAAAAAAAAAAAAAAAAAATATTATACATACAGACGAATTGAGAACCTCCTCCTTTTTTTGAAGTCGGTTAAAAAACAGGATACAACGCGGGCGAAGTCGCTGGCACAGCTAGTTATTTATAAACACACAATTCCAGTGAAATAATAGTCAAACATTTCCATTCCATAATTACCTAAAGAAACCAGAACCTACAAAGTCCCGTCTTCTGATAACAATGCAGTGGGGCGAGCGCCCTCTCTCGGAAAGTTTTCAGTTTCACAAAAACACGCATAATTATGGGCAGACGGCGCCGGCGGTCGAGCGGTCTAACAGATTCCACTAATCGGAGCTTCACGACGGTTGAGTGTCAAGTGGGTACTTTGTACTTGGATAAACTATGTTTTAGTGGACCAAGTTTTTCTGTAATCATTTAATTAGAATAATTTACTATTGCAATCCCGGTATATAGGATAGTTTTTAGCTATTGCATAGCTTTTATCGCGGGCTTTGAGCGCGGCGACCGAACCAAGAAATTCCGTAACGAAAAAAACCTCACTATCGTCTAACGTCGTTTCAGTTCGGTAGACTACGGCACGGTGTTTGTGTGCGTGCGGTTAGACGTATTGTACGACTCTACGAAACTCGCACGAATCGAGACGAGCTGCTCCGAAATCGGACGATGCTATGCAATAGCTATACCGCGGCAGTCCCCGAGTGCCACACGTCTTTTTTATTTGTTGTTTTTTTTCTTACATAATATGTAATATGATAGTCAGAAAATTCCTGAACATTCTTTCAAATTATCTTTTTTTTGGCATTTGTCTTTGGCCTGTGCTTTAAAAATAATCCTTTACGGAGAGTACAGAAATGTAATCTGTATAATAATAATAAAATAATCTTTTTTGGTGAATACTAAACGTCATGACTGTAACATGTACATTTCAACTATTAAGGTATAGGTTTAACGATATTGTTTAACATGTTTATTACATAGTTACAGCGTAAATCATGAACACGTGTAGCGTAGGATGCCAAATTTAATCCACTTTTAGACGATTATACGAGTAATAATAGGATTACATACAACATTGTTATATAACTCTGACCAAAAGGGATTGGTAACTTCATAATTGATTTTCCTAATTTGATTCCCTTATGCTTATATGTACTCATTTACAATGTGTAACATGATGATTCGCTTAAAAAAAGTGTAACTATCGAGTTTCTTGCCTGAGTCCTCTCGATAGAATCGGCTTTCCGAACCGGTGGTAGAATCTTATTATTACATATGTGACGATTTATAAGTGCATGTAAATTGCCTATATGAATAAAGACATTTTAATTTTTTGATTTTGTATAATGATCTGCCAAAAAATTGTGACGACTCGAAAACTAATGGAAAGCGGGAGGCCGCAAACGTGGAAAATAAAGAAGTCGGTCTCAGGCGAATACACGGAGGAATTAATTAGCGGCCAATAATTAGAAAGCATATTTCAGAGCCGCCGATCCGCCATGTTGGCCGCGCGCCAGCCGCCGCAGGGGCTGACTGTTTGACTCTAGTCTACTTTACCTATATTTTTTAACTAAAATATGCATTCAGTACGCTTAGTAAGCAATGTAAAACTCTTTTTTGTAATAAACTCCCAACATTTGACTGGCTCGGTGGAACAAATAGACCCTATTGAGCCTGTCACCTTACATGCCGTTTCGCGCTCTGCCTGGGCCCAGTGATGACAACATTACAAGCCATCATAGTAGTTATTTAGGAAAAAAACCGCCTGCTGTAAGATGTGAGAATGTACGTGCATGAAATAGGGTAGAAATAGGTAGAGCCGTATTGTGATCATTGTTTGGTAGAGTCATTCATCTACCAAATATCGTTCTACATATACAGGGAGAGTTTTAGAAGTTCTGCTTTTAGAACTGACTGCCGTGTTACATTATGTATAAACATTTTATGTTATCAGGTGTTCTATCAAATAGTCTGTTCAAGTCTCACAAAAATAATTAACATTAAGTTGAAATTAGTCAAAATAGTAACGTAAATCAAAATTAAAATGTCCCAGATATTAATGTCCCAGATATTACATAAGTAATAATAAGATTCTTTCTCCAAATGATCGCCTAGAATAGTGTACTTATTTTTCTCAATTCATCATTTTATGCATAATAATGTACGCATTGACTTAAATATAAAAATTTTAACATTATTATTTAACAAAAAGAACAATGTAACGACAATGCATGTCGTCAGAGCCCAGACAATTCCGGGCATTCCCTCACACATTCATTAGCCGTCACAATGAGGCTATTTTCAACTCGCCGCCGAACGAAAGGGTAGTTGCCTATTTTTTTATTTTGATAATATGGATGGACCACACAATTACAAAGGTAGAGAAGAATGGTTTGATACTTGGAAAACTCCCCGAGATATTACAGTTTCAATAGCACATCATTTGGGCGAGCTCAAAACGCTTCATACAAATGTCGTAGCGAGCTATGACGTCACCCCTCGATATACTGTATGCATATCGTAAGAACTTTGTTCAGCAGCTATATCAAATGCTGTGTTTACAAATATGTTTTCATAGTGAAAGTTACTACTGATACTGTAATTTATAAGATGGCATAGTATTTTAATTGACTTTTGAAATGGACTTTCCCACTTAACTTCAAATGCCTATTATTGTCTCATTTCGTGAGAAATTTAACTTTGATTTTACTTATGTTATTGATTTACCCATATGTTACTGTTAATTGTGAAATTGTATGTAAACTCAGACTTAGGACACTACCCAAACGCAAAAAAGCGTAATTAACCCTCTGACGGATGGCACCTGAGAGACCCCCAACACCCCGGCCCGCCGACCCCCCGGCCCCCCGGCCCGCCGGCCCCCAAGCTCGTGCCCTGTGATGTATCACCGGTTCGACACAACTTCTGTAATGAAATTTTATTCGGACTCAACTGCCCGTGAGGATTTGCATGGATAATGTAGTAATGTAGAAAAAAATCACATGGTACTGCGCTACAAATAACTGGAAACCCTAATATATTCGAGATCCTCTTAAACATTCTGTAGTTCTGTAATCAAAATAATATATTCTTAGCAAAGGCTAATAAAAAAAAACTTAATTAAAACTACGCAGTTAAAATTTCAAATATTTTCACAGATTATAAAATAATTGAAATTTCGTGTTTTTATAAATTGTGAAACAGAAAATGTATTAATGGGAGCTCTTATTTAAAAAGGCGCCACTTTGACCGCTTATTGCTCTATATTAATGAAGGGAAGGAAAATACTTGAAATACTCACAAAATAATAAGTAACCTGTAATAATAGTTGTGAGTGTGGAACAAATAAATAAAAATAAAAAAGTTATTGAATACTGCTATTCATACTATTATATTGTAAATTTAATATAGTAATAATCAATCGTACAAAACCCTTCCTACACGAGTCCGACTCGCACTTGACCAGCCTTTTTTATTATCCATCGTTTAAATACCCAGGTGACCATTATAAGGAGCTGGCCGTCGCCAGGCAACGGGCGCTTCCGCCGGATGCCCGCTAAAAGGCCCGGAATCGCGTTACATCTGGCTTCGTGCATTACCTTATCGACTTGCCCGCGCGAGCGTAAGTGTTTTATTACGCTCTCCTTTTATAATCCACGCTCACGGAATACTCGATAATATAAAATCACGTTCAAAAAGATATCATGTCGATGATTCGGAAGCTATGGAATAAAATCATAGAGTCTTGCTTGTAAAATAAATAGTAACAAACTTCCAAGGAATGCTTTGTATCTAACGCAGCTACGTTAGAATCGTCTAATGAAGGATTAATATTAGCTAATATTGATCCTTCATTGAACGATTAGGAATGCAAGAACACTAAAAATGTCCGGAGTATTTACCATGTTTCCTTATTTTATCTAATTCCCGATATTTCAGCACTTGCAATAGCAATGATCACGGATCAACAAATTGTTGTCATGGCATGGGAAGTTAAAATAAGGAAACACAGTGAATTTTCCGTACCTACAAGTTTTCTAATTTGTGTAACCATGACAGTATAAAGTTATGGGTTAAGAATGTTCTAAATTACAAACATTTTTAGTATAGAAGTACAGTACTCACGTAATAGGTAAGGCAGGAGGCTAGGCTAGGTAACATATCAAATGGCTTCTACAGTTCAAAAACTAAAACTACATTTGCGAGATCTCTGCACAAAGCCACGAAAAGGTTGGAAATATTACGTATTTACGCAGGGCTTTGCGTCGTAACAATGATTTTAAACTTTAATAAAACACCTGAAAGCTTTAAAATGTGCTTTGTAACATAATAGCGCTGTAGCTCACGTAAACTGGGGCGTAGGTACGACGCTAAGATAAGAGAAAAAATACGCTGTCTTAACTTTTGTAGTTAAGGTTATATCAAAAATTAATTTAGCACAAAATCGATTGTGGTTAAAGACTTATGTACACTGTCACATAGGAATATCTAAAAAAAAAAAATCGTAGAGGAATCTGCTTAGCATGTGAAGGAGTCAGGATACACCGCGATGCTGGTCTACCACAGATCGCCGTCCCCGGAGAATAAAATGATAACTACAGAAATGCAACTTTTCAGGAAAAATAAAAAACATATTTTTGTCTTTTGCTCCTTAAATACTGGACATAGGCTTATCTACACTAATATTATAAAGAGGAAAGATTTGTATTTTTGTATGTTTGTAATGAATAAACTCAAAAACTACTGGACCGATTGCAATATTTTTTTCTTCATTAGAAAGCTGCATTATTCAGAAGTAACATAGGCTATATTATTTTTTTTTAAATTAGGGATCCTTACTAAAACTCCAATAATACATTATTATACCTTGGTATTAATCCTTATCAAAATACATTTCTTTATATTAAAGACGGCTTTAGTACCTTTAAATAACTTTTTGAATTATTCAATTCGGACATTTCTTTAGGAAGATATCACGAATTGAAAAATGCAAGTATTAGAAAAAAGTCGCGTGGTTGCCACTTTGATTTAACTTGAAGGAATTTTGAATTCGCTTTAAATTCGTTTCGTAGGTAAATAAGTACCTGTTAATAAATATTATAGAGTTAGAGGTATACCGAAGCGAAGCGAGGGCGGGTCGCTAGTGATTGATAACTTTAAATAAAGGTAACTTTTAGTACTATATAAATAATTTAGTGGAACGTGCCTAAATATTAAAATATGGATAATATTCGAGAAATAAAATATTAGTGAAAGTAAGTAATTATATTTAGTCTGTAATATCCATTATCATTTTATTCTCCGTTTTGCCAGACTCAAGTCAAATATGGTACTCGTTACTTATCATTTTATTCTACTGAGTTTTAGAGTACACATGATGATGATAACACTTTTCTATCATTTTATTCTCGTACATATTGTATTCTTTTTTTTTCTATAAATGACTTTAATTTGGTGTCTTAACAAACCTGTTACATGTTAATCAACATTAGTTTTATGTAATGAAGTTAAATTATTTGTATTTAAAATTTACTTTGGAACCTATGTTTTGATTTTCAATCCTGAATCGCAGCGAATACAAAAAAATTGGTTCTCAGTGTTAGAACTAAGTTTTAGAAATCATATTTTGTCATTTAAAAAAAAATTGTAAACAAAAAAAAAACCGCCTTCAAAAACACGACTCACTAAAAATTACAAAATAATATAATACGAACATTAATCTGGGTATGAATTTGATATGTTGTTGAAGGCGGTGCCAATTAAATTTTTGAGGAAAACTGCGTAAAATATACCTAAACGGCACCGCCTTCAACAACATATCAAATTCATACCCAGATTAATGTTCGTATTATATTATTTTGTAATTTTTAGTGAGTCGTGTTTTTGAAGGCGGTTTTTTTTTTGTTTACAATTTTTTTTCATCCTTTTTAGTGTTAATTTTTTTTACACCCTATTAGTTAAGCTCACCTATAATTCTACTGATATTATAACCAGTAGTATCCATATGTACACAGATTTGAAAGAATAATCCCTTTACTCCCAACTATTAAGGAGTTGACCTTCCATCATCAGCTCAGCATCATAAAATTATGATAGCCAGAAGCAAATGCCAATATGACTTCAGATAATATGCAAAACGCGGTACATGTCCCTATAAAATTTGAAGGTTGCCCTCGATTTCTCCAGGATCCCATCATCAGATCCAAGACTGGTGAAAATGGGACCACCTCGGAAGTGAACTCTATCCAACCAAAAAAAATTTTTGAAATCCGTCTATAATTGACGAAAATATCGGTGAACATACATAAAAAAAAAAAAAAAAATATTATACATACAGACGAATTGAGAACCTCCTCCTTTTTTTGAAGTCGGTTAAAAAGCAAAAACCTTTAAATAACTTGTATGTTAATGTTATGTGGCACCAGCCGACGATTACCCCTGTATACACTATACTGCCTCGTTGGTCTATTGGTAGCAAGTGCTGCGTTAGGACCGAGAGGTCCCCGGTTGTGTCCGTGATTAGGTAAAATTTGTATGAATTTTTTTTTAATGATAATACACAGCCCGGAGTTAGGAAGTTGGCGGTTGAACGCCCGTGTCTCGGAAAGCACGTTAATCCGGTGGTCCTGCGCCCGATCTCTCATCGGTCATGTCGGATTGTCGTCTCACCGAATTATGAGAGTGAGGGAACAGAGAGTGCATTTGTGTTTGCGTGGACACTTGTGCTCTATAATATGTCCTGCGTCCTTGGCTGATCTAAATTGAGATCGGCCGCCGTGGCTGAAATCAGTCGGACGCCTTATTATATTATATATACTATAAAATGTAGCCAAGGACAGCCCCCGGTCAGTGTAGGACTATGGAATGGCGTGTAAGAACAAAGAAAGAAAGAAAAAGAAAGAAAGCTGTTGGGTTGAGTGTTAGTGGACTGGGTAACCGAGACTATGTAACATAGATCGGGAAGGACAATGGTACTTGCCCCGATCTATGTTCATAAACACGAATAAAATGGGCAGGTGGTAACACGCCATTCACTGTCGTGGGCCCCCCATTGGTCGCACATGCAAGGCACTAAACAGGAGCGACGGGGAGAATCATTAGTGTGAGCGGTTCTTAGTGGCGAAAGGTGTACACCGCTTTCTACCCAGTAGCGCAACGCCACTGTGTCAACTCTTGACGTATGCATCTTTCACTTACACCCTGCGAGCATGTAGCTCTGACGCCCAACTCTTTCCGGCCGGCTAAGGCAAGTCAGAGGTGAGAGGGGCCTGGTCGACTCTTAGAGGCACGGGTCCCAAGGGGTGTCAATCCCATTCAGCCCGCCACAAGCTGCCCTGAGGATACTGGTTGCACTGGTAGAGTGTCGTTACCTTTCATGGTGCGAAAATCAGCGACTCCCACCAGGAGGCGGTGGGGTTGTCTCATCCTTACGCCTTTATTTTACCATTATTATCATACCGAAGAAATAAACAATGTTATGTAAATCGCGTAATATAATTTTAATTTCTTCTTGAACTTGTTTCTCTCTAAGAATCGATAAATCAATCTTTTATTTATCTTATAAAATCAGTTCTTTGTTTACTGACGTGGAGAAGTTAAATAAGATTGATTAATCGTGATCATCTTCCTCATCATCACTTTTGCTAGTGGAACACGCAGCGCTACGGTCATAATTAGTCAAGGACTCGTAAAAACCGTGGTAGTAACATGGAATATCATCTGCACCTGCAGAGGCACAAAAGGTCATCATAGTAAGTTGTGCTTATTGGAATTGACTCGGTGTATAAGGTTTGGCGTTCGAGTACATATCCAGGAGAACTTGAGCTTGGTATCTGGCTGGTACCCCGCCTACTTCTTATTCTACTAAATTCGGAATCAAAGTTTTCATCATCAGCTCATATACCTCATCACTGCTGGGGCACGGCCTACCCTATGTAGGCGATAAGGCCTTAGTCCACCACACTGGCCAAGAGCAAGTTGGTTGACTTCACAACCTAAGAATTTCTTCGTAGGTGTGCAGATTTCCTTCAACGTTAAAGCGTCGAATAATCGTACAATGAATTTCAAATTCGAGAAATACAGTGGTACGTGACGGGATTTGAACTGGCGACCTCTCGCATGGCAAGCAACAGTGAATTTGAAAAATTTACTTCCATAATTTTAGTCCACGATAATTTTTGGGCATCCTCATTTTTGAACCAGTTCTTATTATTTATTAACCCCATTATATTGTAAAACTCTATTTGCGGAACACTCTCACACACTCTCTATTTTATATCCAACTCAACAACTTTCTCCTCTTCAACCTACTCCTCTCCGACTTGCTCTTCTCCAACTTGCTCCTCTACAATTTGCTTCCCTACAACTTGCTCCTCTCCAACTTGCTCTTCTCCAACTTGCTCTTCTCCAACTTGCTCTTCTCCAACTTGCTCTTCTCCAACTTGCTCCCCTCCAACTTGCTCCTCTCCGACTTGCTCTTCTCCAACTTGCTCCTCTCCAATTTGCTTCCCTCCTACTTGCACCTCTCCAACTTGATCCTTTCCAACGTGCTCCTCTTCAACTTGCTCTTTTCCAACTTGTTCCTCTCCATCTTGTTCTTTCTTACTGACTTGAAAAAAGGAGGAGGTTCTCAATTCGTCTGTATTTTTTTATGCTTGTTACCTCATAACTTTCACCTGGAGGAACCGATTTGGATGATTATTTTTTTATTTGAAAGCTGGGGCTTTCCGTTTGATCCCCTAGACAATTTGGTCAACTCCTTAAAAGAAAAAAGTAAAAGGATAATTATTTCAAATCTGTATGCCTATTCGGACTTCCTATCCTTCCAGCTCATTTTTTCCATCCCTCCTATGATCCCGGGCGCTTCAGGCGGGGCGTGAAACGGCATTTAAGCAGGCCTTCAGGGTGAGTGCGACAGGCTCAATACGATCTATTGTGCCTGTCGACATCATATTTGGATCTCACTACCGCTTACCATCAGGTGGAGTGAGGTCATCTTGTTAGCCTTTTATAAAAAAAAACTACTAGTTATAATATGAGTAGTATTTCAGGTGAGCTGAACAAAAAAAAATTGGGTGCAAAAAAATTTAACACTCAAAAGTATGAAAAAAAATAAACCTTTCTTCAAAAAACCCGACACACTAAAAATAATAGTTAATAATACGAACATATATAATTATCTGGGTAGGAATATGATATGTTTAAGAAGGATTTTTTGTCCAACTTGTTCTTTCCAACCAACATGTTCCTCTCCCACTTGTTGATATTAAGTCTTATCCTTCTAACTATAAAGGTCATTTTGGTTACTCAACTTTACACTTAGCGATCGGTGCGTTTTGAACGAGAATAAAATGATAACTGCGTTTATCATTATCTAGTTGAAATATTTTTACGAGAATATAATTATATGACTGTTTGTCATACTAATAAGTAAGAGTACATTTCGATAATGTTATATTAAAATTTTATTCTCGTAATTTATGGCATGTGTTAAATCTATGAATACTATTATAACATTTTGTAACTTCGTGAAATAACTCCATAAAAATCCCAAAAAAATTTAGCAGATGTATTAGCACCCACAAATCCAGAAAATGGCATAACACTAAAACTAAGATATTGGCTGTTATCATTTTATTCTGCGGGGACGGCGAGATACTTGATCAAGGAGAGCACGCAGTTCACAGCAACACATTAAAAAACTAAAAAATTTTAAGTGCTAAAGCTTGCACTAGCTGTTCTAATATTTAGAAAAACGGAAAAAATTCAACTGACTCACCAGTCAGTGTGTATCACTGATTGTAGATGGCACCACCTGTGGCTTAACAGGTCATATACGGGAAAAATTTGAATACATACAATTATTGCTTCAATACATAGCTGCTGGTCTGGTGTGATGGTAATGCACATCTGGGCGCGATTCCTAAAAGGACGGGTGTTCGAGTCCCCGGGCCGCGGTGAGGCAGTTGATTTTTTCCTAGACATTAAAAAACTACTTTAGTATACTTTATGACGTTACTCCAAGCTTTATGCTACTCTTTTTATCGCGTGTATAACGTTAAGTGGATGTATTCCGAGATGAGTATTCTACTTACTGGTGTTATCTACATGTGTACTCTGACACGGAACAGACATAAATCTCCATGATATGAATATTTAATTAATTTATGAATCAAATCAGTGACTAACACGAGAGCAAGACACATGAAACTCACTTAATGTCGATCCGGAATGAAGGTTTTCTTCGTCTTTTCCTTATTACGGTTACTATTAGTTAGACTTTTGCCCTCACGTTGTAATTATTAAAGGGATAACTTAGTAGTAGCTTAGTGGGAACATGAGTCACCATTATGACCTAATGTATGTTATGTACACTTAAATCGCAATGAATAATCGTGGATTCAAATTCCCACCCTGAACAAACATTGATGTGATGTATATTCGTAAGTATGTATTTATAAATTTCTATGTATGTATATCAGTATTTAACGCTCATAAGACAAACTCTGCATTGAGATGTCACAAATATCGGCATCACATTTTGTCTAAAATGTAAATTAATTTAGTAGTATAACATGTGTACTCGAATGTAAAGATCAAGAACTCTGGCTCTACATGAGATCTGATAACTTTTCACGGGGTAAGCCGTGTAGTAACAGTGTAGACTCGTTTTAGCGTGACTGTTTTGGTGGGATTTTTTATTTACGTTCGACTCTTAGAATATTCTAAATGGCTCTCCTTTTTGTTCAGCCTGATGATAGGTGAATGCTGCGCTCTCTGCGGACTTTGGCACTCCGCCAGGGAAGCCCTAACGAGCCGATCGCCGCGAATCATCCTCCGCACGTGGGAAACCAAATCGCAGTTTACATCCTTCTAACGTCTGAGCTTCCGCCTGTTACTCGTATATTGGAAACTTGCTTTCTCGTTTAGCACGATTCCAGATATAACTTACCTACGGCTCCAAGAGTCGTGGGTTCGATTCCAACTTGGGACAAATATTTGTGTGATGACGCGATTGTTCCGTGTCTGGGTGTGTTATTAAATATATTCAAGTATATTTGTGTATCCACTGTTGATCCTGATATCCATAACACAAGTGCTTAAGCTACTTACCACGGGATCGGATCAATGGATGTGATTTTGTGTAATATTTATATTATTATATTTGTATTTCCACAATTGATATTTGAGCTCAAGGAACCAAACTGTAAAATCTCAATTAATTAGCAGGTCAACTCGTAGAGTTATCTTTCACCCTTAAATTGTGACAAATAATAGTTCGTAAAAACCTAATAGCTTACCTATTGTATATGTAAATCTAATATTAAAATTTAGAGAAAAAAATTTACTAAATCTAAATCAAAGGTTACCCTTTAAATTAAGATATTCATCTCCTTTATTACAATAGCCAGTTTTGTGGGTAGATTAATGCACCTTTTGTCTAAGTAATAAGTTAATTAGGTGGACTATAAATAGATCACTCTTGTGTAGCGAACTATTGCAGTGTAATTTTCCTAGGAAACAGGTACAGTACAAACTTTCCATCGCTATCACGTTTCATTACAAACTTTCTTATCGATTAACCTCAAATCAAAACATTGTAATTTCCTTTATGGAGATTTACTTTAAACATTCTGAAGTGATGTTTCTTTCAAATCTCAAAAGGGGACATTAATAAAAAAATCTTGTTCGCTGCCAAATAATGTCCTCTCGGAGAGTGAAGTTAGTTCATCCGTCAGTGACAATAAAATGAAGAAAATAAATGGGTCCGGATAAAAATCAGTCCTTTTATTAAGTGAGGCGAAGTCCCTTTGAGGTTGAGGGCGCCATCATCGCTGCTTTATGGGCGTCGTAAATTCGGTAATAAGGGTCTGTCTGCGTATCGAGCATTCAGGGCCAGTGCAGTTCGCTCTGAAGGGCTCCGCTTGTTTCTGCAGTCGTTTAGTGTGGAGACAATGGAGATATGTGGTGATGATGACACATTATTGTTTGTGTTCAGGTAGGTACCTATTTTATCACCATTACTCGTATCAAGCCATTTAAAGTATTGAAAAGTACTGTATCTAAAAAAGTGTTGCATGGATTAAAATTTCCACATTACCTACAAACGGCGAACTTTACAATGAATTAATCAGTTATTAATAGATTGATAATGGGGGCAATAAAATAATAGGACTTCTCTACAAACGGTCAACACACCTCAAACTAAGCTTAGCTTGTATTAAGGGTGTCACAGACCGATATACATAATTTAAATGAAAATGTTCACACTTATATTTGTACCGGGTGGAGATCGAAGCCACGATTCTTGGAACTGTAGCCAGGGTCACTAGCCACTGTTCCACCAAGCCAGTCAACTAGAAATTACTTGAGTAGTGAGAGTAGAGTATAACTGCCTCGTTGGTTTATTGGAAGCAAGCGCTGCGTAAGGACCGAGAGGTCCCCGGTTCGAGTCCGGGGTCGGGGAAGATTTGTGTGAGTTTTTCTGTAATGAAATTACTCAGTCCGGAGTTAGGAAGTTGGCTGTTGAACGTGCGTGCCTCGGAATGCACCTTAAGCCGATGGTCCAGCGACCGATCTTTCATCTGTCATGTCGGGCTGCCGTCTCACCAAATTATGAGAGTAAGGGAATAGAGAGTGCACTCGTGTTTGCGCACACTATAATATGTCCTGCGCACTTGGCTGATCAATTGAGAGTGGCCGCCATGGCTGAAATCGGTCAGACAGCTCATTATTACTTAAGAAGTAAAGTTGAAGTTAACGGGACACAGCGGCACATCCCTAGCACCATAAAGCTATAATGAAGTCTTTGGATTTATTTCACTTCATCAGGCTGAGAGCGACCGCCTCTCCGACCGCTGCATTGTTTTCTAACGTGTATTGATCGGAACGGCTTTACAGCCGACTGCGATGGGAGGGATCTAATTCAGTTGTAGGTATTTATTCTGCTTTAATATTTTCTTCGATGGCCGAGTGGTTAAGGTCGTTGCTTGCCATGCGAGAGGTCGCCAGTTCAAACCCCGTTACGTAACACTTACATACATACATACATACATACAATCACGCCTTTTTCCCAGAGGGGTAGGCAGAGATCACTTTCATCGATCCACTTTTCACCTCTGTGGGAAACGTGACGTGACGGGTTGTGGACCACGTCGCCGCCATTCTGCCTTGTGCATTGTTTTAACAAGGTCATTGCGTTCCCAAGAGAAGCAAGGATATATGACGGGGGAAGGAAAAGGGGAGGAAGGATACTATCGCCTCGGACGATTTGAACTGAGTCGATAGTAGCTCGAGGAGCCGGGGTCGCTTACCCGTATACCGTTCACCAACCATCGGACAGATAGTTGTGACTGGTATCCCCTGACTTTACCTGACGTACCACTTTGTTTCTCAAAAAATTAAGATTCATATTTGACGCTTTATCGGTGCAGGAAAACATCGTGAGGAAATCTGCACACCTACCAAGAAATTCTTAGGTTGTGTAGTCAACCCGCACTTGGCCAGCGTGGTTGACTAAGGCCTTATCGCTCTAAGATAGCGTAGGCCCGTGCTCCAGCAGTGGCTGATGATGATGATGAATATTTTCTTCCTTAAATTTAAATAAAATGACACAGTAAATTTAGACCATTATGCTTACATTAATGGCTCGATGGTGCATTGGATAGTGCCCCTGTTGAATGCTCCTAGAGTAGTGGGTTTGATTCCCATTCTGGGAAATATCCGAGTGATGAACATACCATAGGTGCTTGTGCAGAACAAGCACCTAGGTGTGTTATCTATATTATAGTGTATTCCACTGTTGTTCCATACATCCAAAACACGAACATTTCAAAACCAAAATTAGCTAAATCGGTTCAGGCGTTCTCGAGTTTTAGTCAGACTAACGAACGGCAATACATTTTTATTTATAATATTTTCATATACCTGTGAACATTAAATAAAGAATATTGAATTACTCTTTAAATTGTAAAGTCCCCATTGATCCCACCCCAAAAAACCGTAATACAATGGACATCATTGTTTTCTTATGTGCAACGGAGAATATCTGCTGTCAGATCAGTATATGAGCGGGCACAGCGGGACGTCCCGGCCTGACTCGCAAATCCGTGTCCCGCTCTGCGGCAGTGGGACACGCGTCCCGTAATTGACAGCTCGCGTCAGGACTGATGGGACATGCTATAGCGAAGCAGGAGGTAAATCTAGCCGGGATTGGTGGTTATTTAACTGTTATATTTTTCCGTTTCTACTGAATAGTTTACCTTCGAACATAAGAAATGAAAGAAAGTTTCTACGACGGGGGCCCTGTGGCATGCGTTTAGAGGGCTCGTTCTGTCGGGCTCGGGCGTATTAAACGGGATGACAATCGTATTAAGCGTTAAGAAAAGTATGAAAATATATCTTAAGTTGCTGGGACTGGCGTAAAGTGGCGTATTATGCGAGAAATCGTATTAAGCGTGATCGACTTAAACGGGTTCTACCGTATTATGCAACTCGCTGATCCTGCTTGACAGTTTTGCGGGACATAGTTTAGTTTATTACTTAAACATTGTTGTATTTAATTAATAAATAACAAACAAATTAAAATAACTGCACGTCTCACAGATGCTTATTATTGCTTATGCTTAGGTTCATGTAAGGTATGAAATAAAAAGCAAAGCTTTAAAATTTAAATTTCATTTGTTATTTGACGCTCTTTAGGTGAAGGAAAAATATCGGGATAAAACCTGCACACCTGGGTAGAAAAGAGGTGTGTACAGTCGACCAACCCGCACTTGGCCAACGGGGTTGACTAAGATCTGATCACACTACTTTAGGGTAGGCCCGTGCTTCTACATTAAGGATGTATGATTTTACAAAAATACGAATATTGAACTCTAGTTTTCCGCCCACGACTCCGTCTGTATTATGTCAACTATCGCTCTAAATCCCTTATGGCGAAATCGGTTAAAATGCCCATATTTTTCTTAAATTGCTGGCATATGTGAACCAAATTTCATTGATAATTTAATCGGTACAGTAGTACTAATCTAAGAGCGACAGACAAACTTATTTTCGGAATCATAATCATATATTATATGAGTAAGAGAATAACAATTGTACTATTTATATGCTTAATAATATTTTATTAGTATAACATTTAGGTAACTATTATCACCTTAATGTTATACTGATTATCGTTTTCACTACACTATATTTATTAGGTTTAGGTTTAGGTTTAAAGAACTTTATTATCAACAAAGACAAATATTGTCACTTATGTGATAACACAATATAAAGTAGGTAACTTACAAATTTCATCGTTGTTTTGTTTTTAGAACTATAATTTGACGTGTATTAGTATTATTACATGCACTCACGTAGGTACATGAACACTATAACTATTTTACAAATTATAACAAAAAATTTAAATAACAATTTAACAAAAATTACGAGATAACACTACGAATTTGTTTGCCTCGCCACATACTTTCAATCGTAGGTACTTGCTAGCGATGAATAAAGTTTATTTGTTGTTTAATAAGTAATCGAACAATTGTTTTTTAAATACATTAAACGATTTTACACTTTTTATATGTGAGGGTATATTGTTATACAGACGCGCTCCGTTGACTGTGATCATTGTTTTGCCGTATGACGTGCGGTGTTTCGGTACGATAAGGAAGCTAGCCCGTCGACTGCTGCGCTCCGAAACTTGTTTCTGCTTAGTGAACGTAAGATTAGTATGGATGGTCCTATTAAAATATTTACGAATAAAAATGCATATGTTGTATTTGTATAAATTTGTTATGTTCATTAATTTTGTTTCTTCATATACCTTGGTAGTTGGAGTTAGGAAGTTGTAATTAAAAAGTAATTTTATTATTTTGTTTTGTTGACGCTGTAATTTGCTTAATTGAGTTTTGGCTGCGATTCCCCATATCTCGATAAGGTATAACAAGTGTGGTTTAACTAAAGCATTGTAAATTGTATATCTTAGTGCACGAGGGATGCATTTTGTAATATTACGGAGTGAGCCGCGCAGTGATATTAATTTTGTTTTAATTTGATTTATGTGTGTATTCCAATTAAGTTGACTGTCAATATAAAGACCGAGATACTTTTCGTGAGATTTTTGTTGAATAGGAATGAATTATTAACATTCTACCAGTGATTAAAACTTCACTTAGCCTATTCAGTCCCACTGCTGGGCAACGGCCTCCTCCAATTCAGCCCAAAGCTGTGGATCTCCAGCCAAGGCCGACCAGTTCCTGTTATGGGCATCCAAGTCATCTCTCCGTCTCTTTGTCGGCCCTCTTAATGTTTATTTATCTACGTAAGCTAATAACCTAATAATATCATTTGTAACTTTATGACAAGGTCTACACAATCTACCTAGGTCCCTGTTGAGTGTCACACAATTGAATTTGAATTGTCATAAACTAAACCGTTTTTGGACGCAGCGCACGCATTGCTACGCTACAATAGTGAGTTCAAATTGAATTACGTCACATCCCTGCGTTCAGAAATTGATATGGACACAGGTTATTAGGATTAATGGCCAGATTAGTATGAAACTATGTGATTACTTCATTTGGGTGGCATTGAAACAGTTTCAGAGTTTTAATACTACGTGCGCTTAGATTATTTTTGATTTCTGACTATTGAGATCTCTTCCGGATCCTAAGAGTCTTTCAATAAAAAATATGAGATAAGGAGAGAAGAACTTTCAACTGTCATGGCTACACACATAGACTCACATACACACTCACACACTTTAAAAAACAGTAAATGTTCGGGATATTTTTACCATCTTTAACTAATCGTGAAATATCGGGAACTCATCCAAATAAGATATCATGGCAAATATCGCTGACATTTTTAGTTTTCTAATGTGATAGTTTACAAAGGCAGTAGATCATAAAAACATAATACAATTTTTTTAATTGTTTCCTATTAAATGCAATATCCGTAAACAAAAAAGTAATGAAATGCTTCATAAATAATTAACACGTTACTTATTTAACGGCGTTGCGAAAATTGCCGCGCAGTATTTCAAAAGGCTTAATATACGTTCCATTTTACGAGAACTCGTTCTCATTATTGCGAGTTTATTATGTATGCAGCCGAATAAACGGTTTACTCTGATTAAAGAATTCAAAACACGCGTCACGTAGAATGAGTCGCGAAAATAGTGCTCGCCCGAGAACCTCGCTAATGCGGCGAAACGTGTTACAAATTTAAGTTTTAAAACACGAAAACTAGCTTTTGGAAAAGCATTGTATATTGGTTAGTTTTATAGTTCTTAATCCATTATTTTTTGGAATTTGAAATCTACCTTTAAATCTAAAAAATAAGCACGTGAAACCTAGCAGACTAATTTGTCTCCTAACTTTCTCCAATTTCTTTTGAAAGTCACACAATGTTGGTCCAGTATGGGACACGAATCCAGGATCTTTCAAACTTCACACATCATCATCAACCCATACACGTCCCCACTGGTGGGGCACGGGCCTACCCTGAACTGAAAGGGCGACAAGGCCTTAGTCAACCACGCTGGCCAAGCGCGGGTTAGTTGACTACACAACCTAAGAATTTCTTCCTGGGAGTGCAGGTTTAGTCACGATATTTTCCTCCACCGTTAAAGCGTCGAATAATCGTACATATGAATATCAAATTTGGAAAACACAGTCGTACGTACATGGCAAGCAACGACAAATACTCGGCCATCTTCACTTGCACAGCGCTTGCCATTAATAAGATAAGCAGGTAGTTAAAACAATAGGCATATTTATAGTTAAATCGTAGCATCGAAACATGTTAACTTAATAATACCAGCACATCCCCACTAACATCAAATTAGCAAGCTCCTCAGTTCACCCCCCATTATTATTCGTTACCCTTAGTTAGCTCACCCTTTCAATAGATGTTAATGTAGGTGACTAGAAAATGGTTTGTTAACTGAAGAGCATCCAAGTGCGAACGCCCGGCGACGTGGCGTCACTAGTTCCATTTTCTTTCAATTCTGTAGCGATGCCATGAGTTTAAAAGTTACAGACTCGATATCGCATATGTAAAAAATGTCTATGAAAATATGTACAGCGCTCCTAGCGGTAACGCTCAGGACTAATATCGGCAGTATGAAAAAAACAATTCGATAGGTATTTAACGTTCGTATGTTTACGATAGCTTACTCATGGTAGCGCTATTGGTGAATTAATTAAAAGGGATAGGTGAGTGTTTACTTTTTAATATATTCGTATTACTTAAGATTTAATTACACTGAAATCAGTCTTTATGGATCTAAACGCGATATTAGGAGGAGCAAATACACAGTTACTTACTGCCCGACGTTTCTACTGGGTTATACCAATCATAGTAATCATAAAGACCTAATATTTAGTATCCGTATGTACTGTCGTTAAGCCGGTAGTCCTGCGCACGATCCTTACTTCCTTGCTAATATTATAAATTTTTATGCAATCACGCGTAGATTATTGAACCGATTGAAATGAAATTTGGTACAGATTTGTCCAGATCCTGAGAAAGGTCATTGGCTACTTTTTAACCGACTGCGCTATCAATAAGTAATGTTTACACGTTAAACGTCTATACGTTGACGGAGTCGCGGCCGGATAACTAGTTTACTTTATTTTATGCAAGCATGCTCCACAGTTTACTTCACGTCCCTCACCATTAGGTAAAAAGAATCAAATGCAAGCCTATCACGTTTTGTGTCAAAATATTTTTTTCAAAAAACAAAAGCTAGCAGTCGCAAGACGTCACCCTTGATGTGGCATGCGGTAATCACGTCACGATTATGGCGCGCTTAAAATTCTAAGCAGCGTCGCATTATAAGCACAGTGTGACAGGTTCAGGCGGCTCCTTGCCGGTGCCTGCTGCTGAAAATGCGCTTAACCGAAATACATAACAGTGCCTAATGTTGCTAAGAAAGTAGTAGTAAAGCGAAAGCAATTCTTAAGACCTATTAAGTTTTGGATTAAATCTACAAAGTCGCCCTGGTACGCTCGAGCCCTGGATTGGAAAGTGTATTATGGGTTAGTTTGAGCAGATTTTCCCTTTGAAAATAATAAACATTGGATATTCGAAGATCTTATTGCCATGTAAACTATTTAGCCCATAAAGTTTATTATGTCTTGAAACAAGGTGCTTTTCTGACAAAAGTGGCGTGCATTTGGAGAGGCCTATGCCCAGCAGTGGATAGGAATGGGCAGATGATGATGATGATTGTTTGCGAGAACCTCACTCAATGCCAATTTGAATATGTCCGTCAAATGGACATATTATTTAGTAAAATATTAATGATTACCAGGTTTTTTTCTTCTGACTACAATGATGGTTTGGAATAGCCTTATAATCACCAGGCTTGCGGGAGAGCGGCTCTTACCCCTAAATCATTCTTCTTCTTCTTATCGTATGGTTGATGAACAACCTGGTGTCAGAGTTTTTAAGCCGCCCGTAGGCCTCTGACATGGCTTAAACCATTAGTAAGTATAAGTTAACTGAGCGATACAAACTGTAATCCTATGTGATGTATGTGTAAATGAATATAAAGTAGTTGTAGCCTTTGTGACAGATAACAAATGGGTACTTCACCATCGTTCTATCACCATCATCGTCAGCAAGCGCTGATAATCGCGCGTCAGCGGATTTGCTTAAACCCGATTAGCATAAACCCGGTTCAATGTTTCTAACTACGATTACAGAATAACGTAGCCTCGTTTACAAAACATTCTGCTCTGTTAACAGACAGAGTATTTTATTTTCTCCCTAAAAATTAAATATTAGAGCGTAGTAGCGTTGATTACGTTAATACACACCGATTGTATTCTTAAAGGCATAAGGCGTCCGACCGATTTCAGTCATGGCGGCCGATCTCAATTGAGATCAGCCAAGTTCGTAGGACATAGTATAGTGCATAAGTGTGCGCGCAAACACAAGTGCACTCTCTATTCCCTTACTCTCATAATTCGGTGAAACGGCAATCCGACATGACTGATGAGAGATCGGGCGCAGGACCACCGGCTTAACGTGCTTTCCGAGGCACGGGCGTTCAACCGCCAACTTCCTGACTCCGGGCTGAGTCATTTCATTACAGATGACATACAGATTTAAATGATTAATGCCTTGTTCAAACTATTTCCAAAAAAAGTTATTGGTAACATTAACTCCACGACTCCGCGACACGTGCTGAGCCCTTTCAGTTATTACAAACTTCACCTTAGTACGTATGCTAATTTTATTTAAACTCTTTAGCTGGACAGTACTTTGTCTATCCATTACCAATAACGCTTCATTATTACAGGGTCTCCTTTCAGTTAATTATTTTATGGATTAAGCGAGCGTGTATTGATATTCTAAAAATATTAGAAGAAATGTCTTGCCCGTGACCACGAGCGCTGTAAAGAGATCGCTAAATCGAGTCTCTAAAAAATGTGTTTAGAATAACAATACACGCGAGTTTTATCCGTAAAATTAGTTTTATTTTAAATACTTGTTATTTCCTTATTTCTTTCATTAACGAGCTTTTTAATGCAAAGTACAACAACAGTTTGTTGGACTTGAACTCCTCTCGCCGTCATCCCAGCAGCAAATAGCTTGGTCTATATTCCTATAGCATCGCTAACGAGACTAATATTACGCTTAACAGAAACCAATACTTGTGCAGTTTCCGGCTAAGTGCTGTCTAAGAGCCGCTTAAGCAGCTTAAGTACACGCCGCGGATGCAAAATAGTGTGAACACGCAAATCCGGGACCCGGGACGCGGGATCCGGGATCCCGAGATTGATAGGGGCGCGCGCGGGACTGATTGACAAGCATTTATAAACGATCACGGAATTGGGTTACTTGAGTAGGCTTAGTCTCTTATTTAAAGCAATATCTATTGTGCACGCTTTAAATGGCATATATTGATTATGGAGCAAAAAGGTCCGGTCTTTTTCGGCCTAGAACTTTTAAAAGGCTGCTTATCATTTATCTAAAACAAATAAGCCGGTCCCCAAAATAATTTTACGAAATTCATTTTACGCATACACATATTATTTTTAGAGACTTTTATTTAGCTATTCAGATATATAAAAAAGTACTTATATGTACGTGCGTCCACGCCACATTTTGATACAAAAAAATTGATTTTGAGATAACGATACAAAAATAAGATCGGCCGTAGTGAAAGTAAATAAATCTTCAAAGGAATGTTGTTAATGCAAAAAAGTTCCTACGTTCCTTCGACTCTTATACTCGAGTTAGCTAAAAGTCAATATATTCATTGGACGTGTAAGTTTTCAATGGGCTGGGGCGATTGATCGGAGGTGGCTAACGCTGATGAATCGGCGTGTCTTGGGCGACATAAAGAATAGTTACGTTTTTTATTTATTGCATTTATTTATTGACCACAGATAAACAAAACCCAAAAAAAAGAACAGATAAACAACAACAAAAAAAGAAAGAAGAAACACCATAGAACACAACATAGAATAGTGGTCAACTAGGTCCCAGTCTCAGCATATGCCACAACGACGGGAAGCCGCTGGGGCGCTGGTATTCTGACTGGGGCCTATTTGAGCGACGTTTTATAATAATGAGACAAAACAAAAATAAATATAATTTAACTGTTGAACCCCCTTTTCATTATTTGCATTACATTCTTTAGTATTGTCTATTTTTATTTGCGCCAGCACTACACATTTGAAATAAAACTAATTTTACGGATTAAACTCGCGTGTATTATTGGTATTCTAAACATTATTTAGAGATCCGACGTTTCGAGCTCTTTACAGCGCTCGTGGTCACGGTTAAGACTTCATTACATTGAGATTGCATTCTTTTTCAAAAAAGTCACGGAAATTATCTTACTCGTCTATATAAAATTCTCGTGTCACAATGTTCATTCCCGTACTCCTCCCAAATGGCTTGACCGATTCTCATGAAATTTTGTGAGCATATTGATTACGTCTGAGAATCGGCCAATATTAATTTTTCATACCCCTGAGTGATAAGGGTTGTCCACCCTCAACAAGTCGCGGGCACAGCTAGTTATTTTATAACTGTGTCGCTCTACCAATTATAATTATAATAAACAAGAGGATAAACAGATATGTGACGTGACGACACGTGCTGGACAGCGATGCCATCCACATACGATGCAGGCGCTGGTGGCTCGGACCAAGACGTTTAGTTTCTCTTTTCTGCCACGTGTCATTAGGGCATGGAATGCCCTTCCTCAAGTTGTCCCTTCCTCCTATGATCCCGGGCTCTACAGGCGGGGCGTGAAATGGCATTTAAGCAGGCATTCAGGGTGAGTGCGACAGGCTCAATTTAATTGTGCCTGTCGACCTCATAATATGTGGATCTCACTACCGCTTACCATGAGGTGGAGTGAGGTCATCTTGTTAGCCCATTACAAAAAAAATGTTGTAAGCGCACGGTTTGTGTGAAACAAAGGTTACTCAATTCGGGCCAGGGGTAACACGGCTTTCTCTATCATTTGCGTGACTTTTAGAATTGTTTCATGTCAGTAAAATGTCAAAAAGTCACAGATTTAAATCGTTAATTACTGATTAGGTCAAATATTTATAATTACTTGTATTATTTTGCTCTACGGTATTGAATTTCACGCGTATAATAATACACTGAATATAATTATTGCGTCGGGCTCTCTACGGGTATATGAGTATTATACGCGAGTATAATCCGTAAATTTAGCTTTATTCAAATATGTAGTGTTCGTGCAAATAATAGACAATACTTGACTATGTAAAACAAAACACGTTTGAATATTATAATTTACGTGACTATAACTTTGTTTAGACGATATATCCATTTCATCTACACGCTTAACTAACTATTCGATAGGAGCAAAAGTACTTTGATCGAAATAGCAAAAAACTGTGTTTTAACAAAAAAAATCATCCTAGGAAATCATCAGGGTGAGTGCAATACGATCTGTTGTGCCTGTCGACCTCATAATTTGGATCTCACTACCGCTTACCATCAGGTGGAGTGAGGTCATCTTGTTAGCCTAAAAATACAGAACTATTCGTATTTATCTTAAAAGCATTCTCTCTTTTTCAAAGTATTTAATCTAAAGTAAGTAAATCTAGTAACAGCTAATAAGGCTTCTCGGCTCTGGCATTGTGCCACGTTACTATTTTTAAGTAACATTTCTCGCATTTCTTAAAGTATTCAATGCACAGAAAAGTGTAGGCGAAAGGTGATTTACTGTATAACTTTAATAAGTTTTAACAAGCTCCGATTATATATTTCGTAGTATAATATTTTAACTTTGTAAATGTTGTGTGTAACATAGTCACTAGAGCGACTGAAATGAAATGAAATTAAATGAAATAATTTATTCTGCAAATAGATTTACATGAAATACTTTTGCACGTCAATTTGTAAATAAATTAATCACAATATTACATATAAATCCACAAGTTACATAATTCATTGATGTCCAAGCGAGCAGCTCATCATGTCCATGGATTTTTATCATTTAAGTAGTCTTCTACTTTATAATATGCTTTTTTTCACAAGACACGACTTAATAAAAAGTTTGAAATTATAAAAAGGTAATTCAATAACATTTGATCTAATTGACTAATATGATCAACTTATTTTGATACATCAACAATAATAAGTAAGGTACGTTTTTGTTATATAATTTTAACTGGCTCGGTGGAACAGTGGTTAGTGACCCTGGCCGGAGGTTCCGAGAGTCGTTCGATTCCCACTCGGAACAAATATTTGTGTGATGAACATCGGTGTTTGTTCCGTGTCTGGGTGTGATTATGTATAAAAATATCTATGTATGTTTATTAGTGTCTGAAGCCCATAGTACAAGCTCTGCTTAGTTTGGGGTCAGACCGTGTGTGTAATCGTCCCAGATATTTATTTATTTATTTATAATCATTGGCAAAATCAAACGTATTAAGCCTGGTTCTCGGTCTGAAACATCCATTAAGGCTAAGACTAGACTCACGGCACGGTTTTAGTGTGTTTGTAGAATCTGTAGTTTAGTATGCAGTCGCAGCTTCAAGCAGTCCGTCCTGACTGCTTGAAGCTGTCCGTGTATGCCGGCCCTTAGGCTACGTCACTCAGTAAGCTTTTGTAATTTAATTTTAATTTTTTTTCTTTTTGTTTGTGCTAGTTTGTGTTGTTTGTTTATAATTAAATTTATATATTTTGTTTTTTTGTTGTTATAAAAACGTCGCTGAAATATTATGCTCCAGCCAGAATACCAGCGCCACAGCGGTTTCATGTCGCTGAGGCATATGCTGAGGCTGGGACCTAGTTGACCACTTTTCAATTTTGTGTTTCATGTCGTTTTCTTGTTATTTTTTTTCTTCTTGTTATGTGGTCAATAAAGATTTTTTATTATTATTATTATTACGCAGGTTGCAGAACACACGGAACACATGTGGCGAGAAACCGCATAAATAAATAAGTACGTTAATACATTCATTCAGCACCATCTGAACTATTTAATTGTACCCCGGTTAGAGAACATTCGAACATACGTTCAGTATACATTTACTAGTGTAATGAACAAACGACTTTTGGAATAATTTTAATGGCAAGTCTCAAATTTATCAATTTATAGGCAGAGGTACCTATTACACCCTTAGTAGTAATAAGTATTTAGTGTGGGCGTTCATTCTTCAAGTTATTCTCGTATATTGAAAGTAAACACTTCGAAATTTTGTTTGATCTTATCGATCTCATTTTTTGCTCAAAATAGATCACTAGAGGAACTACTAATAAAAATATGATCGAAAAATTTATTTAAGGTTCAATAAGTTAAAAATAATTCATTTTACAAAAGAAATACAAGTGCTATTAACAAGAACTTCCCTATTGGTTTAGAATTTTAAGAAGTTGACAGTTAATTGCACAAAGACTTAACTAAAAGCAACCGAAACAATGTAAATGCTATTCCACTTTGAATATTAAAATTCTCAGTGAAACAGCAATAAGCCGAATGTTTTCTTTGCTGTTTACTTTAAAATTTCTTGCCGCAAAAAGTTCCAATTTAAAGCTTTTACAAATCCTCTTTAGACTATTATAAGATAAATTAGTATTAGAACTGAGAAGCTAACTATCGGATAGAGCAAAATAGAAGTATGTTTTTAGACGTGTTCTAAGAAAGCGGTATTAATTACGCTCTATGGCAGTAAAGTTAAAGTATATATTGGCGATATTCCATGAACATGTCATAAGAACCTCCTTTTTTAAGTCTGTTAAATTCGTTTGTAAGTAAATTTTAAAACTTTCGGGTGAACTCGGTTCATTTTAAATTGTGTATTAGTGCTACACAAAACTCAAATGTTAATTAAAAATAGGAAAAAATCACATTCATGCCTAACGTTGGACGCGTAACCTCAAGATCGTGGGTTAGCGTCCCCGTCCAGTCAGGCATTAATGTTAATTTTCGCAAATTTTTCCTTGGTTTATTTTGGTCCGAATATGGTTAAAAAAATTTACATATGCAAAAACTTTCCTCATTACCAAATTGATTTAAAATAATGTTTACATAATTAAAGACCATCCATGTTTATGTTTTAAGCAGCAATAATGTAAGTAACAATTGACTGCGTCTTTGAAAGTGGCCGACTTGAAGGATGCCGGCATTCCGCGCATACATCTCTCGTGACGCGAATGACGCATGGCGCTCGCGGCGTCAGGCTGACGCGTCATCCAACACCGTGTGTGATGACGCACTCACCGCACTCCGCTTATGAGAACCCAGCAGTAATGGATGTGTGGTTAAAGTAATAACAAGCCAAGAGTTACTGCTGTTCCTTTGTTTACTCTTGCAGGTTTACATACGCTTCTGTAAAACAGAGTATAAGTTTCAAATAAAATACCCCTGCATGGCGTAGTCTATGTAAATGAATTGTCTATTTGCAAAGCAATCAATGTAACTATCCACTCAGGGTGAGAGCCTTCGGCAAGTCCGTTGATTCATTGTAGTCTTTCAGGAAAAAAAAGTTTTATGCGTATTTGAAGCAACGTACGTATTTGGTGGGTTTGATTGTGTTATGAATTCAAAAGGCAAAGAGTAACCTAAAGCTTATTTAAGCTACACTTCGATCAAGGAGCTTACACTCAGTGGATAGTACATACGTCAATTATTTAATAAACACGCCTACACATAGACCTCTAGAAATATAACTAACTGTATGTTGCCTAGTCGATTCCTTCTCTCTAAGGCTGCCTGTCCAGCGAGACTGCAGAGCGTAGAGTCTGAGATATAGTAACCGGTTAAAGTTTCTTCCTTTATCAGCTCCGCTGCCTCGCTCCGTGTTAGTGGACAGCCTTAGGCTAGCGCCACACTAGGCGGAAACTCCGTCGCGGATCTTCCCTGGCAGAAAGTCAATACACATGGTTGAATCTAAATAATATATAGCTGGCAAACTACGTGAAAGATCGGTCACTTTAATTTATATGTAGAGCGTCGATCGTCGAGTGGTTCAGGTCGTTGCTTGCCAATTGAGAGGTCGCTAGTTCAAACCCTGCCACGTATCACTGTGTTTTTCAAATTTGAAATCCATATGTACCATTATTCGACGCTTTAACGGTGAATGAAAACATCATATGGGAACTTGCACACCTACAAATTAATTCTAAGGCTGTGTAGTCAACCAATCCGTACTTGGCCAGGGTGGTTGACTAAGGCCTTATCGCTTTAAGTGGGGACGTATTTTTCAGTAGCGGAAGATCCGCGACGGAGTATCCGCCTAGTGTGAAGCAGGTCTTAAGCGCTGCAGCGCTCGTGCAATCGGCTTACACGATTCGAGCCGATATGGTGCGTCCGTAAACAACAAACACCGGATCTGTGGGCCCCATGCAGCGGAGTATCGACAGGACTTTAGTAAAATGATTCCTCTCCTCTATTAACCGTAGTTGTGCCTGTTGGTACAGCTTTGCGGGATTTTGTAGAGCTAGGCTCTACGTTTTACGAAGAACATTTACATAAGATTTGATACAATCTTTATTTTAGCGTCAAAAGTATCCGATAGATTTCAGCCAAAGCGGTCGAGCTCAATAGAGATGAGCCAATCGTGCAAATTGTATATTAGATCAAGAGCTGAAATGAGCTTGTAACTAAATAATAATAAGATAAGAGTCGTAAAACGCGCGAGTTTAATCCGTCGAATTATTTTTATTTAAAACTAGTGGTCCCGGCGAACTTTATACCGCCTCCTCGCATTTATCCATGTTTTCTAACAGTCTAAACCTATCCTGGACTGTGTTGAACATTTAAAACCCAAAATTAGCTAAATCGGCCTAGCCGTTCTTGAATTTTAGCGAGACTAACGAACAGCAATTCATTTTTATTTAAATAAAGTATGTCATAATATATTTCGTTCACCACTGAGATTCTTACATACTCTGTGTGCAATATACACCGTGAAATTTTAGTGGTTGTTTTCCCGTGGCAGAACGATTTGCCTTAAGTAATACTATCGAATCATGCAAATTATTTCTCGAAAAAAAAAATTTTTTTTTTCGATTTTTCAGAATAATAATTTTCCAACTCGAAAACAAGAGAAGCTATCGTTGTTTTTGAAGATGTGACGTATTCAGGCACTGCTTGCCGCATGAAATCGATGCTTAAAGCTAAAGAAGCTCTACACCCTAAGTCATAAAGTGGTTCGAACGTGCTTTCGAGTTACGGTTAAACCTTTCGTAAAACCGGCATTTATTGATTTTACCAAAAAAGAACTGCACACAACTTTTGTACTACTAAGAAAGAATCATTTTACTGCGGGAAAACAACCACTAAAATTTCACGGTGTATGTACGCTCGGGACTTAACATTTCCTGACTATAAATCACTGCACTATTTTATTTATTTACAAAAGTCAAATTTGGAATGTACAAAAAATATGTAATACTTTATATTTCAACATAAAAAAACATTCTCCATTGCAATCTTACTGGCATCAGGAATATCAATTTCAGCAAATATTTGAGCAATAAAAATATCGGTGTATCTGTCTGATTTTGACGTTGATAGAGAGCAGGAAACATCGACTGGAACGATAACAGAAGATCGACCTTTACAAGTGTTACGCTTAATTTAAGAAGTATCCTTTTATCGTAATAGATATTGCAAACATATTTATTCCACAACTTTTTATGGGAGCCATGGAAATATTTTGGTAAATCGACTGGCTCGGTGGAACAGTGGTTCCATGAGTCGTGAGTTCGATTCCCACTCGGAACAAATATTTGTGTGACGAACATTGGTGTTTGTTCTGTGTCTGGGTGTGATCAAGTGTGTATTTATAAATATCTATGTATAAATATCAGTCTCAGATGCCCATAGAACAAGCTCTGCTTAGTTAGCTGATAACCGTGTGGAATTGTCGCAGATATTTATTTATTTGACTGGCTCGGTGGAACAGTGGTTAGTGACCCTGGCTGGCGGTTCCGAGAGTCGTGGGTTCGATTCCCACTCGGGACAAATATTTGTGTGATGAACATCGGTGTTTGTTCCGTGTCTGAGTGTGATTATGTATTTAAGTATGTATTTATAAATATTATATGTATGTATATCAGTCTCTGACGCAAGGTACAAGCTCTGCTTATTTTGGGGTCAGATGACTGTGTGTGGAAATGTCCCAGATATTTATTTTATTAAAACCTGCAGGTATTTTTTATATTCTAGACCTTCAATCTAACGAATGTAAATAAACCAAACATCTATATCATAAGAAAACTGCAACAAACAAAACAACAAACTGCATTTAAGCAGGCCTTCAGGGTGAGTACAGGCTTAATATGGACTATTGTGCCTGTCGCCTCATATGTGGATCTCACTACCGCTTACCATCAGCCGGAGTGAGGTCATCTTGTTAGCCTATTATAAAAAAAAACTTTCCGTATAGTCTGACCATATGAATAGAAAATACACGTTTATTAATGTACTACCACCTTTTATATATCAGTAGTATCAGTACTACTAATACTACTGATATATAAAATTTTCCTACGAGGCAGTCAAACGTAGCGTAATATACAAAGTACTGATTCGTTTGACTGCCTCGTTGGCCTATTGGCAGCAAGTACTGCATTAGGATTTGCGATTGGTGGTTGCACGCCCCTGCCTCGGAAAGCACGTTAAGCCGGTGGTCCTTAGCCTGATCTCTCATCAGTCATTGTCGGACGCCTTACATTTAGATTTGATTTTGTTATTTGTATTATCAAAATTAATCTTCATTTTGAATAACTCAATAAAGAAAAGAAAAACCAAAATAGCCAAACCATAAACTAAATTACCTGAAATTTCTCCTGAAACTAGGTATCATTATCTTATAATCTAGATCTAGTTCATCTAGTTCAGCCCAGGGCTCAGTCCGTTACGAGCTCAGATTAGGGCTAAACCGTTTGCGAAACCGTTATATAATAAAAAGATCAGACGGATTTTTACGGATAAATAGCTTTATCAGTCCGTAGAAAACTTGGATTTTCTCGTTCAAAAAGTAATAATATTCGCAAAACTGAAAATAAATGCGAAACGAAAATATCTCTTTACAGATTAAGATTATAATATCAGGTGATCTAGGTATAAAGTAAATCGAAACGGATAGAACAGGGTTAAGTCGAGTAAGTTGAAAATGTGTTTTATTGAGTTGTTATATTACAAAAATAGCAAATAGGAAAATAGGAGACACAATTAACAAGAATCTTCCTGCGTCCCGTGGAGCCCATCCCAAGGTAATAGGTATAATACCATTTGTAAAATATTATTGAATACCAATCTTACTCTATTGAGAAAGTAGCACAAGACATGATTACTGCTTACAGATGAATAATAAATACTATATATTTTATAACTCTTGACGATCACATTGTATTGTATCGAAATATCCGGCGAACTGGCCAACTCGGACCCGCACAGCTCAATGCCAATGCGAGACTCCACGCCTTGTCTCGTTGTTGCCGCAGCAGTTGTCTCCTCTTTATCGGGCTTTCAGGGTGAGTGCGACAGGCTCAATATGGTCTATTGTGCCTGTCGACGTCATATTTGTATCTCACTACCGCTTACCATCAGGTGGAGTGAGGTCATCTTGTTAGCTTATTATAAAAAAAAATATATACACGTAGGGTTTTACTTTTAATATTGAAATGTGGATTCCTCCCTCTAGATTATTCTTATGAACAGCTTTCTGAATGAGAGCTATTTATTTTTATAGCTGAAAACGTGTTATATAAAATTATAAAAGCTTAGTGGTTGGAGTTAGTAAAGAAAATTATTTCAACCTTTTTACACTTTACACTTCGTCTGAAGTAAAATATGTGCTGTAAGGAAGTAGGAATTCAATATTCTTCGCTTGCTACAGTTGTAAAACTCGAAGACTTTGTTAGAAATACCACTAAGCCCACATTTTAATCGTAAGTGAAGGGAATAATTAGTTATTGCGACAAAGTTAAAAAGTAATAAATGAAACTAATTTTACAGGGAATAATAAATTATTACGACGTTAAACAGTGATTAATGAAACTAGTTTAACGGATTAAACTCGCGTATACTAGAAGGTATTGTAATTCTTAACATATTAAATATTAGCCTTTATTTGTCTACACGCGTTATTAGGAGTAGCAAATACATAGCATAGCAGTTCGCTCGCGACCACGATTAGTGTAACCCAGTCGAAACGTCGAGCCGTAAGTAGCTATGTATTTTCTACTCCTAATAACGCGTGTAGACCCATAAAGGCTAATATTTAGTGTAATGGACCGCGAAAGTCTGAAATCATACATTCTTAACATATTTTTAGAGACCCGACGTTTAGCGAACCCTTTACAGCGCTCGTGGTATGTTTAGAATAACTTGTTTTATTTTGAGTAATGAACTTCTTAAGGATAGGCTTAAAAGTAACGGTGGACTTAAAATTACCAAAAATGTTAAATTATATAATCTGTTTACATTAGTATCTGTGCTAGGAGTATTAGTTTTAAATCTTAAAGGTTCAAACAAGGTTTAGAACGCCTGGCTGCTAAAAATACTTCTATCTGGTAAACATAATTTTCTTTTTCGCAAAAACGGAACAGTTTTATAATAATACATTGTATAGGATTGTTGGCAGTCGACGGTTATTTATCCTCGTAAATCCTCGTACATTTCTTTCGATATTAGCGCCTCTCGACACGTGCCGGCTCATATCTTGGCTTCTCAAGCTCGGCCTTATTGAGAGCATGTGTGTACGCGACTTAATATCAGCCGTTATTGAATTCGACGTTAAATGTTATTCTAATGCGCTTCAGTACTGGGCATGGAACTCGCATTTCTGTATTTTTACATAGATAGGTATTAAAGCTACTTAGATACATTATTATGATTTATTTAATTATGGTGCCACAGACAGACAGACAAACACGTCAAACTTTTAACACCCCTCTTTTTGCGTCGGGGGTTAAAAAAAAGGCTAACAAGATGAGCTGATTCCAGCTGATGGTAAGCGGTAGTGAGATCCACGTAGGAGGTCGACAGGCACAATAGACCATATTGAGCCGATCGCACTCACCCTGAAGGTCTTCTTAAATGCCGTTTCACGCCCCGCCTGAAGAGCCCGGGATCATAGGAGGGAGAGAAAACATAAGTTTTTTTTTATAAAAGGCTAACAAGATGGCATCACTTCACCTGATGGTAAGCGGTAGTGAGATGCAAGTGGCCGACAAGAGGTCGACAGGCACAATAGACCATATTGAGCCTGTCGCAATCACCCTGAAGGCCTGCTTAGATGCCGTTTCACGCCCCGCCTGAAGAGCCCGGGATCACAGGATTTGAACGAGAACAGGTTTGAACAGGCGACATTTCGCATGGCCAGCAACGACCTTAACCACTCTAGTCCAGTCAAATCAGGTAAAAATCTCGGAATTCGAGATACCCAGCTGTAAGTCTGTAAATAGTTGTATATTGACGTCCTAAAAGTTGTCTCAAAACCTACATATTGTAGAGTGTACGCAACTATTAAATTTTCAAGGTCAAACGTCACAAATATCAGTTTTATGAACTTTTGAGCGAAACGGGAAGTTTTATCATAAAAGTGTGTATGAGAAAATTACTTATCTTCTATTTATCTATAAAAATTGTCTGTACGTTTTATTCCTAAGATTCACCATTTCAGAGATACAGCGATGCAAATAGTTGAAAAAGTTGTATTTTCAAAAGCTTCCAGGCCCACTTGCGATTGTGCTAGACAGTTAAAATTTTCACGAATGATGTATTTTAGTAGCCTCTATAAAAGCTAATACTAGAAAAAGCTTAAAACCAATGTTTAAGTGGGTTCTCATACAAAAACTATGGTTTTTTTTTCTCACACTTGGCCGGTTTTTAACGTGGTTACCCCAGTAAACCCATTCCAGACGACACCTTTTATACATGATGAACACGTTGTTTATAAGGAAGCCTAGTTAAATAATTGTTTTGTGTTTTTTTCAGTATTCAGAAGATTTAAGATTTCTGCGTTTCATTAAATTAAATTTGGTTAGTATGGATCTTCACGTTCATAATAGAGTTAGATGGACAGTTAACATTTTTAAAATGTATTTTTTTTCAGTTATACTTCAAACAGAAATTCTAATAATTGGTTATTTCGTACTTTTTGACCCATAATAAGCATGATTTTAGACTTTCGCGTTCCATTACACTAAAATATGTCTTTATGGGTCTACACGCGATATTAGGTCGCTCGCGACCACGATTGGTGTAACCCAGTCGAAACGTCGGGCAGTAAGTAGCTATGTAATTTGCTACTCCTAATATCGCGTGTAGACCCATAAAGACATATTTTACCATAATAAGCAGTTTAAATGTACTGAAACGTATATGTATAGTACTAAAAATAAAATAAAACAATTATTCAACTAGGCTTCCATATAAACAACGTGTTCTTCACGTATAAAAGGTGTCGTCTGGAATAGGTTTACTGGGGTAACCACGTTAAAAACCGGCCAAGTGTGAGAAAAAAAAACCATAGTTTTTGTATGAGAACCCACTTAAACATTGGTTTTAAGCTTTTTCTAGTATTAGCTTTTATAGAGACTACTGAAATACATCATTTGTGAAAATTTTAACTGTCTAGCACAATCGCACGGGGGTCTGGAAGCTTTTGAAAATACTACTATTTCAACTATTTGCATCGCTGTATCTCTGAAATGGTGAATCTTAGGAATAAAACGTAGAGACAATTTTTATAGATAATTAGATGATAAGCAATTTTCTCCTACACTTTTTTATGATAAAACTTCCCGTTTCGCTCAAAAGTTCATAAAACTGATATTTGTGACATTTGACCTTGAAAATTTAATAGTTGCGTACACCCTACCATATGTAGGTTTTGAGACCACTTTTAGGGTGTCAATATCTAAGTATTTACAGACTTACAGCTGGATATCTCGAATTCCGAGATTCTTACCTAATTTAAGCTTAAATGACTGGACTACTCGGCTATCGACGCTTTATAGTTACTTAGTAAAAAAGTGTGTTTTATTGAGTTAACGTCGTATTGCTCGTAAACCAAATAAAAAAATTCAAACGAATAGAAAAACAAATACTGAGTTCATAACTTTAAAATGTTTTCTATGTATCGTTCATATTTCGTTCGGATGCATTTTTCAAATATTTGAACAGCCTTTTTCAATTACACAAGTGCGTGGGCAAGCACTTAGTACCTACGTGCCAAAGAAATGTAAATATAGGTTTCATTCCGTTCCAATTGCTCTTCTATATTATTCAATTTATATTTTTTTAGGTATCCAAAAACTGGATCGTTTGCCTTCCGAATATATTTTATATTTTACCGATTTCAAGCCAAACCTCGTGTATTTTTGTTACGAATACTGTAAGTTATATTATTACATGTCAGTGACTCACTTCTTGTTTGAATTTTATTATCACCAAAAGCAATTAATAAGAAAACAAGATAAATTTTACCATTTTTCCTTATTTTATCGAGTATCCGATATTTCGGCACTCTCGCAAGAGCCATGATTACTGGTTAACTTAGGAACAGCGAGAATAATGGTAGACCTCAAGAGCAGACAAATCGTTAGAAAACTGAAAGTGTTCGGGATATTTACCATGTTGTTTTGTTTTAATGAGCTCCCGATATTTCGGCACTGAACTGAACTGAACAGTTCACCCGTGATCATGGCGCTTGCAACAGTGCCGAAATATCGGGAGCTCATTAAAACAAAACAACATGGTAAATATCTCGGACACTTTCAGTTTTCTAATGCGTGTAACCATGACAGTTTAAAATTATGTAGCAGACATTTCGGCTTACCCATTTTCTAAGTCTTCTATTGCACTCGACACCATCCTTCACAACATTGTCACTCTGTAACGCTACCATAAGTTTAAAAGAGTCGATATCGCCTATGTAAAACATGTGTATGAAAAAATTTACAGCGCCCCTAGCGGTAACGCTAAGAACTTAAATCGGACGTATGAAAAAAACAATTCGATAGGTTTTAACTCATGGTAGCACCAACGGTTTCGCTTCTTTTTCAACGAGAGCGGACACATTTTTATTTTTACATAAACGTATTGAATGCCATACATTCCACAGTTGAAACCCATCCTCACGATTGAAGTTTAAGAATTTTTTAATTTAAATTACTCCCCTGTACTGACCAGTCGTTGTATGTAATGGCGTTCTGTCGAAAGTATTTAAGGGTGATGAAACTCAATCCAGAAGTGGTTCGTTTCCGAATTTAAAAGATGTTGAGCGATTGTCGATTTTTGTGATTTTACTGCCCTGACAATTATGCTCTTTCACCCGCATGAAATAGTTATTTTCGTTTGCTCTGAGTATAAGCTTCCGCAGCTACAGTCAATTTTATAAACGCTTGGTTTCGTCAAAGGGAAGCTATCTTTTAGAGAGCGTAAACACAGTGATAGCCTTTTAAGAGAAATGAACTAAGTTGTTACTGAGAATTTTTCTTAATACGTTTGAGACCTTATCTGTCACTTCTTTTACATTGTCTTGAAATTCACAGTTTTGTATCTTCGTAATGGTTAAAATACTGGATGAATGTTTCTTTCTCTCTTCTACTTCTACATGAACGCACCCTTATTAAATCCCGTTCCAAGTGTGAACTTAATAGTCTCGACATTTGGTGGCCTACATGTGATGTGACATTATGACCGACATATTAAAATAGCCTAGGGGACAGACTGCGAGACGTTGCGCAAACATCTCATTAATACAGTCGGCTGAAATAACAGCACTTGCACACGTGAATCGTAATAACATTTGAAATTACAATTTCTACGAATTCTCAAAGTAAGAACTTCGAAGTAATTTAGAGTTCGCTGGAAAACAAAATGAAACGAGACATTCGGGATGTGTAACCTAATGTTATTGCAATTGTAATGAGGTTGGAAGAGAGCATTTTCGCCACGATTCGTCTGAAATGCAGTACAATTTGCTTTATTTTACTGTGATATGAATTAGTATTTAAAGCCATAAAAAATAAAAAATCCTAATAATTACTGTTTTAATTAGATTTGGGGGTTAATTTTCAGAAAAAGCAAAAATACTTTTTGATGGTACAAGAAAGATTCATTTTTAATAACATCGATAAAGCGTTGATGGCTGAGTGGTTGAGGTCGTTGCTTGCTATGCGAGAGGTTGCCGGTTCAAACTCCGCCACGTACCCAAATTTGAAATTCATGTCATGAATGAAGATGATCAGGCTTCTCCAAGCCATTATCGTAGTCAGTTAGGGAAAAAGAAAAATCTATTGTCGATCTGTCACTGCCCCAAAGTTCAGTCTTACAGTGCTTCCAAAGTCGTCCTAACGCCAGCACTCGTCAAAAAATCACTGAATAGTTCCGAGTTCAGTTCACCTTTGCAGTCGCTCCGGAACGGGACTTGTCGCATCCAGGGTGGCCATCCATCCAGGTTTCCCCGGATTCGTAACAATTTGGAGTCTTAAACACCTGGTAGTTACAGATATTAGCGTGTTCAATCAAACAAACAACCTCTAGCTTTATAATATTAGTAATTGTAGTGTTACTAAATAGATACTATTAAATAGTCTAGACTTAAAAACTTTACACCTTGGGGGGCTGCAACATGATATTTTCAACTGTTTTTTTTCAAGACTGTATCTCAAGAAAGATGATAGCTAGACAGTTCAAAAATAACAAAATTAAGATTTTAGACTTTCGCGTTCCATGACACTAAATATTTGGCTTTATAGGTCTGCGATATTAGGAGTAGCAATTACATAGCTACTTACTGCCCGACGTTTCGACTGGGTTACACCAATCATGGTCGCTCGCGACCATAGTTGCTAATATTTAGTTAAAATAAAATTAATATTGAAGACCCCTTAATAAAGTGTTTTTTTACAATACTTGCACATAACCCTATGACATTGACATTATATCCGGGTAATTAGCTAAAAGATTCGCGGTTTTCCCGCGTCTTGTCCTAACTGCCAAAGTTTAAAGATGGCGACCCTTGTCGAATCGCGTTCGGCGTGACGTCACGGGACTCACTCCGCTCCAGTAAATATTTATCGAATCCTTTTGATGCCCGCTCGGCGTTGCGTTACGCGGTAACACCGTGAGATTTGTGCGGCATTTAGGGCAACATGTCACAACGGGAATGGTGTTTGTGTGTGTACGTGGGTTTTAGATTGGCTCGGTGGAACAGTGGTTCCCGCCGGGACTAACTGTTTAGGTGTTCAAAAATAGGGGTTCTTCCGTGTCTGGGTGTGTTATTAAATACTAGCTGTGCCAGCGACTTCGTTCGCGTTTTCCCCCGTTTTTTACACATTTTCCATTGTATCTTTGCTCCTATTGGTCGCAGCGTGATGTTATAGAGCCTAAAACCTTCCTCGATAAATGGTCTATACAACGCAAAAAGATTTTTTCAAATCGAACCAGTAGTTCCTGAGATTAGCGCGTTCAAACAAACAAACAAACTCTTCAGCTTTATAATATTAGTATAGATATTTAAGTATATTTGTATAGAGGCACCTCTATACCACTGTTGTTTCTGATATCCATCACAATACCGATATTTCGGCACTGTTGCAAGCGCCATGGTCACGGATCAACTCGGCTGTGTTGACGCAGGATCAGTTTAAATTTTGGTATTTAACGACGACAGTTTAAAGTTACGACTTTAAACTGTCGTGTTTAAATACCAAAATCTTAGTTTTTTTTTATAATTGGCTAACAAGATGATCTCACCCCACCTGCTGGTAAGCGGTAGAAAGATCCACATATGATATCTGAATCGTTATGAGGTCGACAGGCACAATAGAGCCTGTCGCACACCCTGCATGCCGTTTTACACACCGCCTGAAGAGCCCGGGATCATAGGAGAATTCGATTAAAAGTTACAACAAAAAATAAGGATTTAAGTCTGTAAAGTCACATTGTAGTTACATTCGCATGAACAACACGCAAAGTGCCATCCCAATGCTGCGACTCATTTACAGATACGATTGCACCGATCGGGCGGCGCGGGATTAATCAGCATCGGGCACAGTGAAATATACGGCAGTGACAGTCACAGACTATTTTATTTGTTGTTTTTAATGCTTTTAAAGCTTATATTAAAGTAAATTTAAATTTTTGAAAAAATTCGCATTCATGACCCCGCCTGAACGGGGACTTCAACCACCGGACCTCCCGATATCGCGTCGGTAGCCCTAACCTAACCTAAACTAACCTCGGAGCTATCCAGGCGACTACGTCACAGACTATTTATTTGTTTATAGGCGTATCTATATGTTCAGATCGATATCCGCAGTAAAATGCGATCAGGGTTCCTATAAATGGCACTAATACGCTTAATCGATATTTAATATTATAAAGTTGAAGAGTTTGTTTGTTTGAACGCGCAAAGCTCAGGAACCTGGTTCGAATTTAAAAAATTGTGTTGGATAGCCCATTTAATTTTATCAAGGAAGGCTTTTGTGTAAAAAACGGGGTTTTTAAAGTTGGGAGTCATCCGCTCCCCCGCAAGCCCTATCATAGTAGTCAGTTAGGAACAGACAATACATTTTAAAATAATATTGGCATAAAACAAAAAAAAAAGTTCAATACCACGAATGTTACACAAGAATAATTAGCGCCTAAACTAGGTACTATTTTTGTGTTGGATAGACCATTTATCGAGGAAGGCTTTAGGCTATATTAAACACCACACTGACCAATATAAGCATAGAAACAATGGAAAATGTTTAAAAAAACGGGGGAAATCGCGGACGAAGTCGCTGGCACAATTACTAGTGGCTTAACAATTGTAACCATTGATTTGGCCCTCCAGTAACTGCCCTCTACCTGCCAGTTACACAGCTTACCTAGTCCCAGTGAGTGTCCCGCTCACTGCGTCCCAGCGTCCCGCGGCTGCCTGTCCCCGGGCGAGTGATTTATCGCGCCGCGGCCGGCCCCAATCGCCCCAATCGCCCCGTAATTGGATATCTGTGGGCTGACACACGTCATACTCTCACGGTACACTTGCCGCTCACAACAGCTGATCACACAGCTGATGACACAGCTGATCGCCAGTGAGTAACACTCACTGGCGATCAGCTGGGCAGCTACAGTAATATAAGGCGTCCGACCGATTTCAGCCATGGCGGCCGATCTCAATGAGATCAGCCAAAAGGACATATTATACTGCACAAGTGTGTGCGCAAACACAAGTGCACTCTCTATTCCCTTACTCTCATAATTCGGTGAGACGGCAATCCGACATGACCGATGAGAGATCAGGCGCAGGACCACTGGCTTAACGTGCTTTCCGAGGAACGTGCGTTCAACCGCCAACTTCCTAACTCCGGGCTGAGTAATTTCATTACAGAAAAATTCACACAAAATTTGCCCGACCCCAGACTTGAACCGGGGACCTCTCGGTCCTTACGCAGCGCTTGCTATCAATAGACCAACGAGGCAGTCAAACAGACTTACCTTATAAAGAAAAGTCAAAAGCTTGAAGAATGGGGTAGAGGTTGGAAAAAGTGTTAATGCTACTGAGAAATGGCTCAGTAGCGTATTAACACTTTTTCCGCTTGTAGGTTCCACATAACTTGACGAACTTACTAATAAAGGTTACGGGACCCTTATAAAGTAAAGCTTTCTATTCGATTGCATCGATCAGTAGCATATTACTACTTTTGCCGCTTGTAGGTTGCACATAAATTGCCGATCTTACTAGGTGGTTGGTTTTGTGTGTGAGTAACTCACGCTTTTCGCAATGTGTTATTTATTTATTTACAAAAAGGTATGCTTACAGATTACAATCATTACAAGAACACAATAACATAACACAATAGGTAAACTAGATGGCAATCCATGGATAGCACACACAGCATGATTAAAATTATTAATAGTTACATAATTAAATACAGTATTAACAGTTAACTAATAAGATATAATATATATAAAAAAAAAACTAAAACTAATAAGACATAGAAAACGAAACAAACAAGAAAATCAAAGATATTACGGAAGTGCTGTGGAGCACTCCTTAAGACCGAGATCAGTTTCAATAAAGACTGTTGTAAGTTTTTTGTACAAACGAAAATTGTCGTTACACAGTTATCAACTCACGCAAGACCAATATAGGAGATTGAGCTATTGTACTCATTGCAATAGTGAATTTTGCGGGTATATCAAGCAGAATAGAAAATTATCTCTTAATCTTCAGATAAAACGAAATTCATAGCGCATGCATTGCAATTGCAAGTAAATTTGAATAAAACATACTGACAATAAAAGTTAGTGACATAAATTTAACTTTAGTAACACTTGAAATAAAACTAATTTTACGGATTAAACTCGCGTGTATTGGTATTCTAAACATGTGTAGTACTCGCGCAAATAAAAATAGACAATACTATTTAGTAACACTATTTGGCTTTGGACAGAAATAAATTTATCTGCTATAAATCTAGGTGTATTTATATTGGACATTTACTTATATTGTATTTTATTATTCATTTATAATTTGTATTAATCTTTCTTTATTTCTTCTGTTACGTCTTTCAAAGGTTCTGCCTAAATATCAGCGCCGTCACATCCTTGCTGCTACGGTACATGATGAGGCAGAACCTTTTGATAATTCTATATAGTGTATGTTTTATTTTGCTTTGCATTTCTTTTTAAAATCAATAAATGTTTTTCTTGCATCTTTTATTTCTATTCGAGTCGTCTGAATAAGTTTTTAAATAAGCCAGCGCATAACGCGAGAGTTGTAACACTATTAACGCGATGCTCCACAAACACTGAGCATTTGATTCGATTCGAGCGCGCTCAATATGCAATAACGATTCCTCGTATCGGCTCGCATGAACTGGCCAATAAAATCCTATGAAACGACCCCTCGGAACATTCCTTTGTGAGCATGTTACCTCACCACTAGTTCTTCTTACTTCGATTCACCGAATAATTATCTACTGAAGCGAATGAGCTACGTAATTATCGGATTCTCGATAACTTCACGGGTTATTGTTTTTGATGGCTCCCTTTATTATTTCAGGTGAAAAATATATCTTGTAAACTAAGTATTATGAATTCAGTTATTATGAAGGTCAATATTGGTTTCAAGTTATAATTCAAAGTGTAACTTTAGGCTTAAACAAAGGCAAGGCTTAGTAGACAAAATGTTTGACAGGTCTTCAATTACAGGTATACTTTTCAAAAACACAACATATTGGTCTGGTTTGGGAACGATCAAAGTTGACACCTTTACTTAACCCCATATCAACTATCCTTCATCTGATGGTATGCTTAAGAACAAGTCACTATATAAATTGATTCAAATAAAAAAAACATTCAGACGAATTGACAAAACTTCTCCTTTTTGAAGTCGGTTAAAAATAGAGTCTAAGCAAGCCTTTAAGCTAGAGCCACATTATGCGGAATCTCCGTCGCGGATCATCCGTTACGAAACGCTAATACATATTGAACTATAACGACCGATATTCCATGTAGTGTGCTTGCTATTTAGAATTTAATAAATCAATAAATATTTCACAACATCACTTACATCGATCTGATCCCGCGGTAAGTTTTATCTTAAGCAGTTATGTTACGGGCATCAGAATCAACAGTGGACACAAAAATATACATAAATAAATTTAATAACACACCCAGGCACAGAACAAATACCGATGTTCGTCACACAAATATTTGTCCCGGGTGCATGGGAATCGAACCCACGACTCTTGGAACCGTAGGTAGTAAACCAGGGTCACTAACCACTTATGGAACAAAACATTTATGGAAGTTTTAGTGTGGACCTAAATTTAAAGACAAAAACAACGATAACGCGTCCCAATCCGCTTAGGTGGAATCAAGTCCGTGGTACAGCGGCCAGCCTTAGGAAGGTATTTGTTCTGAGAAAATACCGAAATAGACCGACAAACAGTCAATACTCCCACTTCGCAATTACAGGGGTACTAGACTTAGTGAAGAAAGGAAAGCTATTCTATTGCCTGAAATTCTTAACATTTTTCTGTTGTTTTTATTCGTCCTTTGTTTGGAAGATATTTAAGATAAGATGGATAGCAAAACCGGGACTGGACTGCAAGTCTAATAAAAGATAGTAAACAATATTAAGTCCATTTTGGCTGAAAAGTTTAAACATTTTCTACGTAGTAGCAAAAAAATTGTTAGTGATCTAAATTTACACGCAAAATATAATGAAATTTAAAAAATTATATGCTACTGTGTGTGTAGGATTTTCCGACTTCCAAAACTAAGCAAATTACTACCCAGATAATAATTATTATTTATGTTTTAATGTTATTTTTGGGTGAAAATAAGTTGGTCATTATTTCTGAATAAAAAAATTGAAATATTTGTAGCACCAGAAAAAAAATTAAGTAAAACATATGAGTAAGTAAATTATGGATGTTTAAGAAATTTACACACGCTCCTCTCTTCCGTATATGTGTGTCTGAGTCTTCTTAAGTCTGTAAAATACACTGAAAAAAAAACGCAAATACGAAGAACATGTACGAAAAAATTTGGAGCTACTTTCGCCATCAAGTTAATTGACCTTAAAACCGAATCCGACCCTGCGACTCCTCACAATCGTGGCCTTCAATCACGGAGCGTTATCATAACTCATACACTCACATATAATATAAATGTAACGGATCGCTGTCTGTACATGGATGATATTATATGATAAAAAAGACGTGTGGCACTCGGGGACTGCCGCGGTATAGCTATTGCATAGCATCGTCCGATTTCGGAGCAACTCGAATCGTGCGAGTTTCGTAGAGTCGTACAATACGTCTAACCGCACGCACACAAACACCGTGCCCAAGTCTACCTAACTGAAACGACGTTAGACGATTGTGAGGTTTTTTTCGTAACGGAATTTCTTGGTTCGGTCGCCGCACTCAAAGCCCGCGATAAAAGCTATGCAATAGCCTAAAATATGTATTAAAGGAGTCCATTAATATTTTTGCAAATGTACCCAAAGCATTGATTTTTAGTTTCTTCGGCCGTTTGTCTGTGCGTTTGTGCACTGTAATCTCAAAACGGCATATTGGCTGATGTGGTTTTAGTAATATATTGTGGTAAGCTCTATTTAAAATTAAGTGTATGGTTCATATCAATAGGTTCATAAATAAATAAGTTATACTAATAAAGAACGTTGAACTTGCGGGCATTACTAGACTAAAACATGTGGCTATAGACTAGCGTCACACTAGGTGGAAACAGATCTTTGGAACGTCAATTAATGTAGTTGCATATTAATCACACATAGCGGAAGTCCGCTCACTATAATTTATATGTATTGCCTTTCCGTAAAAAAATGGAGCATCGACCTTTAATGTGTAGCTGGCCTAAGGCCTTTTTTCCACGCGGACAAAGTCGCTTCTCACAGCTAGTAGTCAAATAATTCTATCCGCCGCGCGCCCGCGAATGCCAGCCCTCCAGCGCTGCATATCAGATTTACCGACTTTATTACCATTCCTTTTGATAAATTGTCTTTTACGGAGATCCATTGGATTAATATGGGATTGTTCTTTGAGTTCCGTAGTCGAATAGGAAACGCTAAATCACCTTATTACTCATTCTTTTTATCTAAATCATATTTCTTTTTGTATTATGTTTCTGACTTGTTCCTGGTCTGACAAACATAAACAAAATACGGCATAGTGCGAGTGTGACTAGTGCGCTAAGGGTTCTGTAAATAAAATGTTTTTTTTTATGAATTAACGAAAAATATATAATAATTTTGAGTTAATGGGACGTACCCGATAGTTTCGATTTCGATAAGAACTTATTACCAAATGGAAGTATATTTTATGCTTCCTCTTTAACAATATCGGGTAATTATGTTTGTGATGAGTAAAACGTGATTGTAATATGATTATACTCTAATTACATAGCAAAATTTGTATAATTTCCAAATAAACACTATTCTTAAACTTAAACTGTGTTCTGATAGCAAATAGACTGCAAATTTTCTTGATCAATGTAATTTTATTGACGGAATTTTTACACAGAAGTAATTTTCGAAACTTAATTTAAAATAAAATGAACTTAATTGAAAACGGGGTAATAAATTAATCTCCTGTTCTCGGCTCTGGCCGATCGCCGCAGAACGCCAAGTGATTTATTATCTCCTTAAACAGCTTCGCTCGGCCAGTGCATTAGCATTTAATTTTTGCACTACGTAGCATACTTTTCGTGAGATCTATAGCTTTTTATAAGTAAACTCGTATTATGTATGTTAAAACATGGGGAAAGTGTTATAAAAAATTGATAATAATTAATTGAAAATACATTAAAATGAACAAAAACTACAAATATACAATAATTTTCACAATTTCTTTTCAAAAAATGTTATGCAAAGTGACAGTGACAGTTGCATTAAAAACTTTTTTCTTTTTTATTTTGGTCATACATACGAATGTAGGAAAATTGAGCTTCTCTTGAGTATATTTAAATTTTACATGCGCTTTGCGGTTATTAGATGACGCATATTTTATTTTCGGAACATGTGTGGGGTCAGAAACTTAACTTGAAGTTTGTGGAGTCGCCATCCTTTTCATACGGCCGTATTTTGAAAAAGGGGGTGGAAACATTTTTTTCGCGATATCTCGTAAACTATGCGTCCTACGAAAAAATGGATAAGGCATAATTTTTTGCAAATTATCTAGCCTACGAACACGTTTTCATAACTTTTTGCCCTAAATTGAAAATCAAAGAAGTTATAAGCGAAATATTCGGTTCTAAAATTGTAATATTTCAATGGACTAAGTCGATAAAATGAACTCCAAACCAAGTTGCACTCGGCCAGCGTGGTTGACTAAGGCGTTCTAGTATATGGTAAGCCCGTGCCTCAGCAGTCGGGACGTATATGGGCTGATGATTTTTGAATTCTAAACTGCGTTCCTATCAAGTTGACTCAACAATCTTAGCTCCGTCCCTACGTCACGGAGCTGCGTCATCACCAGACTCCGGGACGTGCACTCAAGCGGAACACGCGCGACCAGGGAACAAATGAACGGTTTAAGAACTTTATTATTTCTCATTAAGAATTTATATAACAATTCACTTACTGAGAAAACACAAACGAATCTATACTATAATAAAAACGTAGAGGTAAAAATTCTTGTACTTTTTTGAAAAACGCAAAAAAAACAAGTCAGGGATATGTTTTGAGAGTAGTAGAACACACCGCCATACTTAAAAAAAAATTGTATCTCTGTCTGTTTGTTTGTTTGTTTCGACTGACCTCCTAAACGGCTGAACCAATTTAAATGAAAGTTTACACGAAGGTATTTTAAATTCCGGAAAAATGCATAGGATACTTGAAATCACTGACAGTTAACTGGTTCCCGTGGGACATTCAAAAAACCTAAATTTAATGACTGATCTCTGAAACTATTACACCGATTTCAATGAAATTTTGCATGGTGGTACCATACATCCCCGGTCAAGATCTTAAATACTTTTAGTCACAGAATTCCTGTAGGATAGTTAAAAATCTAACTTTATTAGATCACGTACAAAAATGGTAAAAGTATATCGACCAAAATAAACCTTCTAACTAGGACTACGTCATAGTAGGGGAGGTAAATAGCTTGATTTGCAGTTACTCTAACGACACGGAATCGGAATAGAAAGATTACGCAAAATAAGAAAAAAGTTTATTACACTTTCTTTATAAGTGGGGGGACAGCGATTAATATAGGAGGGCATTGTAACGATTTGGATTTGGCACAAAGTCATAATTAATGTTATTTTGAACAACAAATTATCTTGAGATACTTTAGCGCGCTACAATTTTATGCAAGAGGTTCAATTTGATATCGAAGTCCTCCTGTACAATCATCTGTAATTTTTTTCTTAACATGTATACCTCACTGCATGGCAAAGGTCTCCTTCAAACCCATCCATTGCTCTCTATACAAGACTAGGTCCATATGTTAGGACCGGCAGTATGAAAATGTCGATGAGTTTGCGGTTCAGTGATATTAGAAGGTCACCCTTCATATACCCATTCATGGACCAGAAGCTCTTCCAGGCGTTGTCTGCTCTACGGAGTATTTCTTTGTCCCGCCTGTTTTCGAAGGAAGCTGCCTAGCCCTCCTCTACATGTTGCTTTACCTGCCTGTTGACTGCTATCCTATCATTGGTGCTGTTGGTCACGACCTTGGTTTTGGATCTATTCATCGTCAGTCTAAACTCAAAGCTTTCTGCGCTCAGTTGTTCGAGCATCAACTTAAGTTCTGTCTCGGTATACTTATTTGCGATGAGGAAAATGTCATTTGCAAGGCGAAAGATTATCAGTCATCTATCCCCTACACCAATTTTTTATGTCGCCTAACTGAAGAACTGAAGACTTCTTGGAGCTTGCTACTGAAAAGCTTTGTTGATTCCCCTGTTTAACCCTTTTTTGTATTTTGAATGTCAGGCGTTCAGTGTGCAGTTTGATACCAGCTGTGCTTTGTTGGTAAATGATTCGGAGAAGTTTTATGTATGTGGGTTCGACGTTTTGCTAAAGAAGGGAAAGCTAATTGGGTTGATGTAGGTGATACCATAATATAAGAATAATCCACAAAGGCCAGGTACAAAAGTTTATTAAATTCGCTAGATTCCTTTTTAATCTGGTTTTCGGTATGGAGGTGGTCAGTTATCCAATATTTGCTTGCTGGCTTGCATTGCTGGTTTGTGATTTTCCAATTGATAGGATGTTCTGTATTATCTGAATGTTTATATAGAAGGATATCGCTATTCTAAGCTTATAAAGGGAATTTATAAATATTCACGTGAAAATGTTGGATATAATAAAATCAAATAAAGTTATCGTATAAAAAGATCGTTACAAATAATATCAAAGAGGTCATTAGAAAATTGGTCATGTGCCCCTTGAATATTTGTTGTGTCAAAAGTTTTAGTATTTGTTGTTATGGGCGTGATTCTACCCATGTAGGTCATCGCCCTATGGAAATCGTCAGAAATTATTAGTTCTTCATAATCCTGCCTAATTATTTTAACAGCGTCTTTGTTATTAACGTATAAGCAACTATTCTATATAAGGTAACGCACCTCTCTCCCTCCCGTATGAAGTGTTCATACTCGGAGAGATACATTACAGGTTGCAAGGAGTCTCCCATTTAAAAATCTTACAAGGCTGAGTCTGACTCTGATCAATACTACAAAAATCTCCGTTGGGCTCCCCAACTATCACGTTTTTAGCTGACAAGTCATGTCAAATGCTATCTTTTAAGATTTGATTTAGTTCTTGGTTAGTTCAATAGATGTCACTGTGCTCTATTACTTCGCAATATTGCTTCAAATACTTAAAGTAATAAATTAGTTATATTTTAAACTTGCGTTTTTACGTAGTTATCGAATTGTTTTATTATGAATACAATACATTCTACTAGAAATAAATAAAAACAATGCGCAAAAGTGGTACATAACAAAGTAGCAAGGCAAATACTGATTAATTCGTCACATAACACAGCACACAGCCTTTATAGATACTTTAAAGCAGTGGATCGGTAGTATATTTTACCTTTTGAAGTTATCCTGATATCAAACATCAAATTTATGTACTAACTACTTAAGTACAGTATACTGTTTGCAACAATTGAATCATATTTCTGTTCTAAAACGTGAAAAATAATTTTGTGAGTCCTCGCTACCAACCTACCAACTAACCAAAAAAATATTGGGCGAGTGAATCCTCTTTTAGTTGGCCGATTTGTAATGAAAAATGTAGTATGTATACAATTTTAGGTTCTTTCCTGGATTTAAAATTTGGGAAAATTCGCATTCATGACCCCGCCTGAACGGGAACTCTTGCCTGGATATTAATCTAATCAATTACTAAGATTACTTATATTATCTTTTTTAATAGTTTTTATAATTTATGTGGCATTATTTATTTTACCTGTAATTTCTTTAAAAAATGCTTCCTAAAATCAAAATGCTGGCGAAAGTTACTATTCCACGCAGACGAAGTTGCGGGCACAGCTAGTAATACAATATATTACAAGCAAAGTAGCGAGCGTATCAATACAATACAAATAAAAAAAATAAAAATAAATGTGGGGTAGAAGTCGCAAAACATTGCGACGATTGCTGTTGCTAATCCGTCTATTGCACCGAGCGACCACGGATGTAAATCGCACAGAGCGTACTTGCATTCTGGATGTGGCATTTGGTAACAGTATTTAGATTTTATTTTTACAAGTCTGTATTTAAATATTTTTGGTTTATTAATTATAATTTATTTTGTTAATAGTATAATATTGTTGCGGGAACGGGGTACGTTTAATTCAAGATACGCCAAAAGTCACCAAAAGACAATTAATTTATTTATCGACTAACAATTACACAATTAAACACTTAAAAACACAATTAAAAACACTTAATTACAACACTAAACACGGAACACTAAATTACACTAAAGCACTGAATCACACTAATACACTGAATTGCACTGAAACTATTCGCAGGTAACGCACTCGATCACTCTTAGTTCGCAGGAGACTGATTCGCTTCGCTTTCCCAAATTGGAACTGTCCCGTCGGGTCGTACATCCCGCTTTTATACACAGCAAGGACGAGCTAGTCTCTTCGCGTAGTGTTGAGAATGTTCTCGAACGGTCCGGGCGGCGAAAACTCTATTATTATTATTACTAGTATCTTCGCGTAGTGTTGAGAATGTTCTCGAGCGGTCCGGGCGGCGAAAACTCTATTATTATTATTACTTTTTCTAGAACACGCTAGAGCTCGCTACGACCGACCAGAGAGTGTGACGTAATATCTTGCAAGCGAATATAGACCTTATCCATACGACTATAAGACTAATTCCGCTTGCACGGTCTCTCGTGGTCGTAACATTATCCCCCTCTTAGTCATGCTCGTCCCGAGCATCATTTGACCCATGGTAACGAGCCAATCGATCAATGTGAACAATTTTCGGCTTGCTTCTTGTCCCTTGTTTGATCCGATAGGTTAAGTCATTCAGCCTAGTGATGATCTTGTATGGTCCTTCCCACCTGGGCTGGAACTTCGGTGATTTGCCCTTCTTCCTGAGTGGGTTGTGTAACCAAACCAGACTCCCTTCATCGAAACCATCGGTGTTAGCTTTGCGGTCGTAACGGGTTTTCATTCTTTCGCTAGATTTTAGACTGCAGTCTCTAACGAGAGCATGTACTTCATCCAGGCGCTTCTGTAGGTCAGCCGCGTATTCGGTTACTGGTTTCGGAGCTTCTGGCGGTGTCCCAGTCAATGCATCTACCGGAAGCCGCATTTCTCGACCGAAGTTTACCATTGCTGGGGTTGCGCTGGTGCTATCGTGGATCGCAGATCGGTAGGACAGCAAGAAAAGCGGTATGTACTGGTCCCAGTCTCGTTGATGCTCGTCCACCACTTTGGCCAAGTGGTTTTCCAACGTTTGGTTGAATCTCTCGACCATGCCATCGGATTGCGGGTGTGCTGGTGTAGTACGGGTCTTATGCATACCCAACAGTTGACAGACCTCCTGGAACAGTGCTGACTCAAAGTTTCTTCCTTGGTCTGAATGTATCTCAAGAGGCACACCAAATCGGCAAATTACCTCGTGGACTAACTTCTTGGCGACCGTCTTTGCTTCTTGATTAGGCGTAGCGAAGACTTCAGGCCACTTAGTGAAGTAATCTTGGACCACAATGATGTACTTGTTTCCCTCATCGGATTCTGGAAAGGGGCCAGCTACATCTACTGCGATTCTTTCCCATGGAGCGCCGACGTTGTACAGCTTGAGTTTGCCCTTACTTCTGGTTTGTGGGCCCTTTACTGATGCGCAAGTCGTACATTTCTTGCACCAGTCTTCGACGTCCTCCCGACAGTGTATCCAGTAGAACCTCTGTCTCAGCTTCTCTAGGGTCTTCTTCACGCCTAAATGTCCCCCGGATACCCCATCGTGTATGTACCTCAGTAGAGAAGCAACTTGTTTACGAGGTACAATCAGCTGTAGTGTTGTTTGATCCCCTTTTGGTGTTTCCCATTTCCTGAAGAGTACTCCATCCTTAATCTCCAAACTGTCCCATTGTGCCCAGTAACTTTTCGTGATGGGGCTTGATGATGCCACATGGCTCCAAGAAGGTTTCTGACCTACCTCTTTCCATTCAAATATTTTCCTTAGGTCATTATCCTCTTTTTGAGCCTTTTTGATAGCGTCTTCGCTCCATTCATTATCAAGTCCCTGGGTGGTAATCATCCGGACTTCTTCTTTAGTCTCCGTCTTAGAGCAATGACTGCAGGCCACAGGACAAAGGTCTCCTTGATAGGGCATCGGCATTCAAATGCGTTCTACCACTCCGATGTTCTGTTGTAAAGTTGTACTCCTGTAGTTGCTCTAGCCACCGCGCCACTTGTCCTTCAGGGTTCTTAAACTGCAAGAGCCATTTTAACGCAGCATGATCTGTTCGCAGGGTAAACTGTCTTCCAACGAGATACTTGTTGAAATGCTGTAGAGTCTTCACTACCGCCAACAGTTCCTTACGAGTCACACAGTAGTTCCTTTCAGGTTTTGAAAGTGACTTACTGAAATAGGCGATCACCACTTCCCGTTCACCTTGCTCTTGCGACAGAACTCCGCCTATGCCAGTATTGCTGGCATCGGTGTCCACGATAAACCTTCCTTCTCTGTTCGGGTAGCCAAGTATAGGACTGGTGCAGAGGTGTTCTTTTAATCTGACGAAGGCTTGATCACATTCCGAGTCCCAGGCGAATACTCGTTTATCTTCCGTGAGCCGATGAAGAGGTTTCGCTATATCAGAGAAGTTCTTTACAAAGCGCCGGTAGTATGCGCATAAACCCAAAAATGATCTTACGTCAGTCTTGTTCACTGGTATAGGCCATTCTTGAACAGCTTTTATCTTCTCTGGGTCAGTCCTTACACCTTTCGATGAAATAATGTGGCCTAAGTAGGCAACTTCCTCCTTGAAAAACGTGCATTTCTTTGGGCTGAGTCTCAAGTTTGCTTCTCGTATTCTGGTGAAAACCTTCCTCAGGTTACTGACATGCTCTGTGAAATTTCGACCCATGACAATGATGTCATCCAGATAGACCAGGCATGCATCACCCAGAAGTCCAACCAGTACCCTTTCCATCAACCGCTCGAATGTCGCCGGAGCGTTGCAAAGACCAAAGGGCATGACGTTGAACTGCCACAATCCATTCCTAGTTCCGGTCGTAAATGCCGTCTTCTCCTTGTCTTCTGGATGGATGTCAACTTGCCAGTACCCACTCTTAAGGTCCACTGTTGAGAACCACTTCATGCCGCTCAACATGTCCAGTGTGTCGTCTATACGGGGCAGAGGGTAGCTGTCCTTCTTCGTTGCATTATTCAACAATCGGTAGTCCACACAAAACCTGGTGCTGCCGTCCTTCTTCTTTACTAGGACTACTGGCGAAGACCACGGGCTTGTGGAAGGTTCTATGATGCGGTTCTTCTGCATCTCGGCAACCATGTCTGCTACCTCCTTCTCTTTGGCAAATGGAAGGCGTCTAGGCCGCTGCTTGATTGGTGGCGCGTCTCCCGTGTCTATTCTGTGTTTAACGAGACCTGTCCTTCCCAAATCATGGTCACCCTTCGAAAATATGTCGTTGAAATCTAGCAACAACCTTTTAGCTTGCTGAAGTTCCCGCTCAGAGAGTTTGTCCTTACAATTTGCTAGGAGCGGCGTGACGTCATCTCGTTGACAGGATTCCGGTTCCCGGGCCCTTTTCAGCCTTCTGATGGATTGACCTGCATCGCACCGTCCGATGACACAGTTTCTTCGTAGCTGCACTTCATCTCCGCTAAGATTGATGACTCGCACTAGCGCTCCTTTTCCGGTCATGGCCAGAGTTCTTGCTGTGATCCAACTCGGATGGTCGCCGCAGTTTTCTATGACGACGCTTCGCCCTTGACACGCAGTGTAAGGGAATCTAACTTTGACCAGAGTTTCAGATCTCGGCTGTAGGGTCGTATTCTTCAGGCAGTAAACTGCGCATGATCTCGCTCCCTCTAGAAATACTTCTTGTTCGGGGAAACTAAGTACTCCTTTAGCGACGTCTACAACACACTTCTGGTCTCTTAAAAAGTCCAATCCGATGATGCAATCGTCCGTGATGTCTGCTACGAGTACACCGTATTCAAAGGTCTGTTCTCCAATGGTTATCTTCGCCATCGTCTCACCGAAGACGGTAACTGGCTGGCCTGTTGCTGTTTGAAGCTGAACGGATGGTCTCCGATTCCACATAATAGTCCTTTTCAATAGCTCCGGACGCACTATTGTTCTTGAAGCACCGGTGTCAATAGTAAGATGACACGTTACGCTGTTCAGCTGTCCAACCACTGTAAGGTTGTTCCCATTACCAATCTGTGAAACAGTGACGGTAGGGGCTCGATGTTGACCAGCCAGCGCCCGCCCCACGGCCCTGGCTTCTTCTAGTTTAACGACAGCTCTTCTGCGTCCACCTGTGTAGAGGACGCTACTGTCGTTCTACGTGGCCATCTTCGCTTGGGGCAACTACTCCGGATATGGCCCCTCTCGCCGCAGCCATAGCACATCGGACCCAAAGAAGGTTTTTCCTTCACCACAACCTCCCGAAGTCGTTGAGTTCTAGCGTCTTGACGCACGGCTTCCACCTCCAAAGCATGGGCTAGAGCTTCCTGTAAGGTCTGATGATGGCTCAATTTCACGGTGTGTCTGACGTCTGCGTCTCTAATTCCATCACAGAAAGCTTGCGGGATCATTGATTCTACCATTGTCGGGCATGACACGTACGCACGTCTGACTAGCCTTTCGATTTCCGTTGCCCATTGTTGCAGACTCTCACCAGGCTTCTGCTGTCGATCGCGGAGTTGTGCTCTATACGCGTGTTCCAGGTGTTTGTCGCTGTACCTGCCCTCTAGTGCTCTTTGGAGAGCACCTAAAGTTCGATTATCCGAAGGCAGGTTTTCCAAAGTGAGCAGGGCATCTCCTCGAAGAGCCAGAGTCAGAGCTATCAAGGACTCTTCCTCGTTCCACCCCTTTCCTTTAGCCACGGTCTCGAACTGGTACCAAAATGCTGCCCAAGACGTCGTTCCATCGAAGTGGGGTACTTCGATTTTCGGAGAATCCGACACTACCGGAGCACCCCGGGTCCCCACTCTTGCCATTTTGGTATGCAGCTGTCGCATCTCAGCATCCACCTGGCTCAATCGATCCTCGTGTTGGGTGATTCGATCTTCATGTTGGGTGAATCGATCTTCATGTTTCATCACATCATCCTTGAGAGCATCAATCTGCTTTTCTAGTACTTCGTGCTTCTTTTCAATAGCCCCCAACAAACTCTTGCTTAGCTCTTCCAGGTGGCGGGCTTGCTCCTCCCTGGCGAAGGTCTTGCTTTTCCTGGCGAAGGGCTTGTTCTTCCCTCAGTTTAGCAAATTGTGCTTCCTGAAGTCGGGCTAACTCCTCCTGGCGGCGGGCTTGCTCCTCCTGGCGGCGGGCTTGCTCCTCCTGGCGGCGGGCTTGCTCACGGGCTTGCTCCTCCTGGCGACGGGCTTGCTCCTCCTGACGGCTGGCTTGTGTCTGCAGCATTTTAAATAAATCTGCAAGCTCCACAGGCCCAATCGGTGTTTGAATCGATCCCTCCGTTGAAGCACCTTCACCCTCTTGCAGGGCCGCGGTTTGACTTCTTGTTACTCGACCCTCACTGTCTTCTCGTGGTGTAAGAGGCATCTTGAATCCCACTTCTGACACCAATTGTTGCGGGAACGGGGTACGTTTAATTCAAGATACGCCAAAAGTCACCAAAAGACAATTAATTTATTTATCGACTAACAATTACACAATTAAACACTTAAAAACACAATTAAAAACACTTAATTACAACACTAAACACGGAACACTAAATTACACTAAAGCACTGAATCACACTAATACACTGAATTGCACTGAAACTATTCGCAGGTAACGCACTCGATCACTCTTAGTTCGCAGGAGACTGATTCGCTTCGCTTTCCCAAATTGGAACTGTCCCGTCGGGTCGTACATCCCGCTTTTATACACAGCAAGGACGAGCTAGTCTCTTCGCGTAGTGTTGAGAATGTTCTCGAACGGTCCGGGCGGCGAAAACTCTATTATTATTATTACTAGTATCTTCGCGTAGTGTTGAGAATGTTCTCGAGCGGTCCGGGCGGCGAAAACTCTATTATTATTATTACTTTTTCTAGAACACGCTAGAGCTCGCTACGACCGACCAGAGAGTGTGACGTAATATCTTGCAAGCGAATATAGACCTTATCCATACGACTATAAGACTAATTCCGCTTGCACGGTCTCTCGTGGTCGTAACAATATATTTGATTACTCTAATGTATTGATTTGATTTTTTTTTTTTAATAAATTTCTTCTACTACATATTTTTTTAGTTGCTTTTTAAAATTTACTAGTGATTTTGCATCTTTAATTTTTGCAGGTAATTTGTTATATATTTTTACACCCTCGAATTCGATGTTTTTTATGCCGTAATTAGTTCTCGGAGTACGTGATATTAAATGATTTGCATTTCTTAGTTTCATTTTTTGTGTTTGTCCTTTTTTGTGAAATGATAGTGATGTATGGCGCGTGTCCCTTCGCACGTGACAGGCTTAAGTCAGACGGTGGAACTATGGGCCGGAGAAAAAAAAAGAAAATTAAACAATTGCCAGTTAAAGCGAAGCTTAAATTCAATATTTGCGAGAGAGCATTGAATTTGGAACCTGCTTTTTGGGCCAATCGGTGCTCAAATACCACCCAATTATTTTGTACTTTTATTTTTGTAACTAAGAAAAACAAAAATATTGTGCACATTCTCACGTGCTCAATATTTTATTTTTCTTTTTTTTTTATAATAAGCTAACAAGATGACCTCACTCTACCTGACCAGACCTGATAAAAAAATATCGGTTTGTACAGCAGTAACAAACGTCTTACAACTTTTACTTCTTAGACTCATTGGTACAGACGACATTAAATTACCAGACAGATAATAAGTTCACGATAAAACAGTTACCGTGATTCCCAATACAAGGGATATAAAAGTTTACCGAATTAACCGTATCGGGAAAAGAAGCCATCCAGCCAAGTGTCCGCCGTCAAAACAATCGGCCGTCATTAGCCCGGCCCTGCGATTACCGTCAAACCGCTTTAAAGGTAATTTGATTTCACTCCGCGCTGTTTCAGGGATTCCTCCTAATACCTCCGAGACTCAGTCAATTTGCCTCACGAATAAATGTTCAAATGTTACGCACCACGACAGCCTGACAGGGTGACTTTGTTATGGTTTCTAGATTAAAATGATATATCGGAATGACGACGAAATACTACGAAAATATTCTAAGTGGACCATCTTATCACCAAACTCTGTAATTATACTGCAAAAATGTATATTAATAATCTCGACCGCGACGGCTTTACTGTCGGTTCAGTACTCTATGTGTGATTGCGTAAAAGACAGAGTTACTTTCGCATTAGTACTTTTCGATAAGAAATTAAGGATGATAATAAGAAAATGTAACTACACAAATTCGGATTTTCGGTCAGTAAATATTCAAAATATATACCACTACTTCACACCTATTCAGGATTTCCTTAACGTCTCATATGTTTCTCCTTAAAAATGCCATTTGAGACAGCCATTTCACAGAATTATAGCATACACTTCAGGCGAAGCATACTATTAAGTATTTTCACGAAGTAACACTGAAGACGACTTATACGAAACGTGTCCCAAAAAATAGTGTCAAGCGGAAGTCCTGAGATAGAACACCCCGTGGGGCATCCGAAACACCCCCATGTATGTTCCGCGATTTTTTATAGTTTTCAAGTTATTATTTTTTTTCTAAACTTTTGAGAATGATACAAATCATCATTTCGAAAACTTTCATTTAAGTTATGAAGACTGAACTGACTAAGATGAAATAATATGAGAATCTAAGAAGAACTCGTTAAAATAATTGATTTACAAAAAGAATTTCTCAAAAAAGTAAATTACTTTTTTTTAGAATTTTTTTAGTCGGCTTGGTCAATTATTCTCAAGAGTTTAGAAAAAAAATCATCAGCAGGTGTTTCGGATGCCCCACGGGGTGTTCTATCTCAAGACTTGACACTATTTTCTGGGGCAACCTGTATACTTATACATTCCGGCCAGTCTGAGCAATAATAACGGCTCTGTCGCCGCCGGTATCAACAAATTACAGCCTCTCGCGAATCCCGCAAATTCCGAGGTGCCATAATCGGATTATAATTTCGACTGAAAATACTTGCAGCACTCTACATTGAGATAAAGATTGTTAAAGGCACTTGTAACAAAAAGAACATCGATGTCTATCACAAAACGAATGCATCTCTCAAGAGTGCAAAACAAACAAGTGTTTCAGAGCAGCGGGGAGCCGGGGGCGGGCTGTATCGTCCGGTTCAGATGTAATATCAGTGCAATATTCATAAAAAGAGATTGTCCCTCGGGACCGGTAGAGAGCGCGGCGAATGCAACAGCGGCGACTGCACGGCTCCGGGCGACTGCACTGCTTGTACTTTGATGTTTAAGGTCCCTTGTTAATCTAAAACATGATGGAATGTACAGACTAGATTGGCTTGACTTGGCTAGTGAGATTTGTTTAATAATAAATTATTGTTATTGGAATAGGAAAAAGCGTCGATGGCCAAGCGATTAATAATAATATAAAAATAACTATATTTAAATATAACTGAGATCCACACATTACAATAAAAGATACAAAGAAAAATAAAAATTGAAATAACTAAAACTAAAACAAACAAGCCTATCAATACATTACTAGGGGGTGCAAGTTATAAGTTAGCTAGATAGGGTGGTCGTTGCTTGTCATGCGAGAGGTCATCAGTTCAAACCCCGCCACATACCAGTGTGTTTTTCAAATTTGAAATTTATTTGTACAATTATTCGACGTTTTAACGATAAAAGGAAACATCGTGAGGAAACCTGCACACCTACGAAGAAATTCAAAGGTTGTGTAGTCGATCAACCCGCACTAGGCCAGCGTGGTTAACTAAGGCCTTATCGCCCTAGTTTAGGGTAGGCCCGTGCCCTAGCAGCGGGGAGTTATGTGCTGATGATGATGGTAAGTAATGATTATTGGAATATATGAAATGGTACTTAAGAAGTTGTTCGGGATTTCATTAATTAATTATTTTATAAAATATAATATTTCATCACAATATTACAATTTTATGACCGATTATTTCATCTTGTCAATAGGAGTACCAGTCGATTTATTTAATGTTGCAGTTATAATAAGTACAATAGGCTAGTTTCCTAAGTCTGATTTTACATAAAATTTCACAATTAACAGTTACATATGGGTAAATAAATAACATAAGTGAAATCGAAATTAAAATTTCTTACGAAATGAGACAGTAATAGGCATTTGAAGTTAGGTGGGAAAGTCCATTTTTAAAGTGCGAAAATTCAATAAAAATAGTATGCCATCTTATAAATTACAAAATTAGTAGTAGCTTTCACTATGAGAACATATTCGTAAAAGCAACATTTGATATAGCTGCTGAACAAAGCTCTTACGATATTCATACTCGTATACAGAGGGGTGACGTCATAGCTCTGTGCGACATTTGTATGAAGCGTTTTGAGCTCGCCCAAATGATGTGCTATTGAAACTGTGATATCTCCGGGAGTTTTCCAAATATCAAACCATTCTTTTAACAACACCTTTGCAATTGTGTTGTTCATCCATCTATGTAAAAATTAAAAAATAGGAAACTACCCTATTATATTTAAAATAGGGACTGATTTTTGGTGTATAATACATGTAATTTTTTTTTATTATTTTTGTATGTAATACTTGAGTTTATTTTTGTACATTAATTCTTCCAACGAAATCAGATCAATGTATGTGTTGTGTAATATTTATTTGTGCCTATAAACAACAGAAAGCCTTTTACAGTATGGTTAGCTAATAGGCTAGCGGCTCTACCTAGGAAATACCCGGCGTAGAGGCGAATGCATCGCTTGCAAATTGCAGCGTTTGCCACTGAAACAACAGCTCGCTGATAGAAGCCACGGACACTATTAACCGAACTGCATATGCAGGACACGCGCTGCCGGAACTCTACACGACAGGACTCTACAAACTAGTGAGGCATGGCTGGTAGAGTCGGTGGGGACTTTAGAATGAGGTGTGCGTGCGGCAGAGTGTTTCTATACGTCTTATTTGTGGTCGCTACCTAGGCTTTTTTGTTAGCCGACTGAGCGATGCCAAAGAGTGGTAATGGTTTATCAGCTTGCTTTAGAGTGAAAACTTTGAAAATTCATTTTCTTTTCAAATTATTTTTATTGCTTTTCTGGGAAAACCTCGCAACGACGCAGTTTTTTAATACTCCTGCAAAAGTTATCTATTTTGCACTTACGAGGTTTTCACTCTAGCGCGTAGTTATGTATGTGTGTATGTATGTTCTTTTGAAGCACTATATGGACCAAATGTCTGGGCCGATTTTTACAATTTACACGTCAATCGATTCTTTTTGGTCCGGCAAATAACACTATAGACATGACGCTAATGAAAATTCAATATGACGACTATTCGACGCCATATACGCACTTATCACGGGACCAGATCAAAGTTTGTGATGTAGTGTAATGTTTATTAATTATAATTTATTTATGACCAATAGAACCATTCTTTTGATAGGAACCGAGGTCCTTAAGTTTGTATAAACCTCCTTTATTTTAAACCGATAAAAATACATTTCGCAACAAACCAGAGTACCTACTCTCACTTTTTTGTTCGCTGCACAAGTATCGTAGAGATAAAGCAGAGAGTGCAAATAGCTGACAGAAGCGTACGTCAGCGGTGTCAGTTAGCGTTGCGTCAGCGACTCTGACGCGGGGACGCCGGCTTTTGACGCATAAAAAATATTGCGTCAGCAAAATATTTACCTCGTCACTGTTCATACATGTTTCATTGCGAAAATGCACCGCCGGGGATTGCACGCTTTTGTTTGTTTTAACCTTAAGTAATTGGTCTTATTGTAAATCATCCACTATCAATAATTAAAGGTATGAAAATTACTTTTGTAATAAAAAAGGCATTTCTATAAGTATCTTATGAGAATTGTAATGCTCATTTTTAAACATGGCAACAAGTTTTAGTCACAAGTGCAATTGATAATGCAGTTACCCACATTTATTTATCTATTAGGACAACCAATAAGAAAAACACTCAAAACAACCAATCAAAACAACATAAAGGTAAATGGATATATACATACATTAAACAATACGATTTTAGGCTTTTGGCATTCCAATACATTAAAAAATTGTAAACAAAAAAAAAACCGCCTTCAAAAACCCGACTCACTAAAAACTACAAAATAATATAATACGAACATTTATAATAATCATCTGGGTATGAATTTTATATGTTGTTGAAGGCGGTGCCGTTTATATTTCATACAGACAAGCTCAGAGTGCTTCATTTTCCTCAAAATTTTGATTGGCACCGCCTTCAACAACATATAAAATTCATACCCAGATGATTATTATAAATGTTCGTATTATATTATTTTGTAGTTTTTAGTGAGTCGGGTTTTTGAAGGCGGTTTTTTTTTTTGTTTACAATTTTTTTTCATACTTTTTAGTGTTACATATTTTTTTTCACCCTATTAGTTCAGCTCACCTGTAATACTACTGATATTATAACTAGTAGTCTTAATATGTACACAGTGTTGAAAAAATTATCCTTTTACTCCAAACAATTAAGGAGTTGACCTTCCATCATCAGCTCAGCATCATAACATTATGATTGCAAGAAGCAATGCCAATATAAATTCAGAAAATATGTAAAACGCGGTACATGTGCCTATAAAATTTGAGGGTTGCCCTCGATTTCTCCTGGATCCCATCATCAGGTCCTAGACTGGTCAACCTAATAGTTTAGCTCACCTGTAATGCTACTGATGTTATAACTAGTAGTCTTAATATGAATACAGTATTGAAATAATTATTCGTTTACTCATAACTATTAAGGAGTTGACCTTCCATCATTAGCTCAGCATCATAAGATTATGATAGCCGGAAGCAAATGCCAATATAACTTCAGATAATATGCAAAACGCGGTACATGTCCCTATAAAATTTGAGGGTTGCCCTCGATTTCTCCTAGATCCCATCATCAGATCCAAGACTGGTGAAAATGGGACCACCTCGGAAGTGAACTCTATCCAAACAAAAAAAAATTTTTGAAATCCGTCTATAATTGACGGAAATATCGGTGAACATACATAAAAAAAATAAAAAAAAAAAAAAAATATTATACATACAGACGAATTGAGAACCTCCTCCTTTTTTTGAAGTCGGTTAAAAACTTTATACTGTGAAAATTGAAGCAAATACTTAAGTAGTTACTGCTAAAATGCTAAAATGTACACTTAGTTTGCAATAAAAAAACTTTGATTTTGACTTTAAAACAGTCGAGTCGTACCTAGGTATGTATTTGCTACTCTTTTCATCGCATGTAGACCAATAGTATATAGCTGTTACTAAATAGTACAATATCTACGTCCTTATCGTCGATACATTGTAAAATGTTAATAGATAGTATTGCCCAGGGCGAGGCCGAGATCGAACCATGTATCTTAATGCGGACAATATCTATGCAAATAAGAAGGCCGGAGACCTAGAACATGTGTTCATATGGCTTTGTTCGCGCAATACCGGCGCAAATAGAATCTAGTCGGTCATGCTCCGCGATATTGGAGATCAAACATGCAACGACGGCCCCTTCTAAGGCTTCTAGTATTGGAAACTTTAAGCTTCAATAGACGGTTACTATCGACGACTATGTTCAAACTTCGACAGGCCCGGTGGAGCAGTGGTTAGTGATTGTCTCTATTTACGGTTCCAAGAGTCGTGGGTTCGATTCCCAACCGGGACAAATATTTGTCTCAAACATCGGTGTTTGTTTCGTGTCTGGGAGAGTTATTAAATATATTTTAGTATATTTGTGTAGCCACTGTTGATTCTGATAATTATGTGTAACACAAGTGCTTAAGCTACTTACCATGAGATCAGATCGATGTATGTGATGTGTAATTTATTTATTTATTTTATTTTTGATGGCTTATTGACTATATAGATACTTTAGTACCAATTATCACCATGTTGACATTATTTAACACTGTTCAAAAATCGATAAGCAAGCTCATTGGAGCATGTATTTTTTTAAAATAATTGTTGTTCGCTTACTAACAAGTTAAATTAATATCCATTAATAACCGTTGAAAAGCTTTGAATTTAATCATATTTTGTAAACAACAATGCTTCGAAGTTATTCGGCATGACGTTATGAATAAAACCGAGCTGGATTTTTGTTATCAAAATTCTCTCACAAAAGCTACATATTACACTAAACATACCATAAGAAATAATAGATGTCATTGCCTTTGTGTCCAAAAATACGAACTTGTTAAGTCGACTGAGACATTCGTTACAAACAAAATTCAAGAGACAAAGGGAGCGATATAAACGATATCATAAGCAGAAAAAAATATAAATACCGACATAGAAAACATTACTGAAACGCTAAGCGTATAAAATTCTGTTTAAGAGATACAATACGAGTCTTAATTTGATTTCTTTACTGTGTTATTCGTTACATTTGGAGACAAAGGTGAAAAACATGTTTGAAGTCACATTATTTTTGTGCTAGACCGAAAGCTCAATTGTCATCTCATTACTTAAGACGCTGTTAATTTTTGACACTCTTTCGGAAACTGAATTTGAGTACTGGGAACTGTAATTATGATGTTCAAAAAGATTTTCACCCGTTTGCTGGGCGGGGCTAAACGTTGCGGGGTAAAAAGCGGGTTTACGGCGCGCGGCAGACATTAAACATTAACGTGTAGGGACGAGCTTTTACGGGACCGCGTGTGTGCAAGGATGGTAGCGGAACATTTTGTGCTTTATTCAATTGTTTTCTTTAAATAATTAAAATAGAATAGAATAGAATTGGAATAGAAAACATTTACTGATCATAAAATTAAAAATACAAAACTAAACCTAAACATACACATACAAATATATTTATGATCAAAAGGTTCTGCCTCAGCGTGTGCCGTAGCAGCCGCAAGGACTCGACGGCGCTGATATTCTGGCAGAACCTTTGAAATATAGCGGATTTCTGTCTGTAAATGAATTCTACAGCGTGATCGAGTGGTTGTTTTCCCGTAGAAATAAGTCAACATTTAAGTGGTTGTTTACTCGTAGCAGAACCAAGTCAACCATTCTGGCCAAGTGCGGGTTGGTTGACTACACAACCTAAAAATTTCTTCGTAGGTGTGCAGGTTTCCTCACGATGTTTTCCTTCACCGTTAAAGCGTCGAATAATCGTAAATATGAATTTTAAATTAACAAAACGCAATAGTACTAAAAACAATGATTTTTGGGATTTTTGCCTGTTCGTCGCTATTTCTGTGTGTCTATTTGTGCATGCTAATCTCAGAATTTACTTATATCCGATTTAAAATCGTAGCGTTTTTGTTGCAAGGCCAACTCATTATTTCTTTATTTTTACAAAGTGTATCTATAACATACTAAAACACGAAATAAATGCCAACACTCATCACACAATATTCACAGATCAATTCCACAACGCTAATCAAAGAGGCACTACTCATCTAACTAGACAGAGAAATAATCAAAAGTAGACTTTAGCCGCTTCTAGATACACCTACCCAGGCATACTGCCTGCGACTCAACTCGCGGTCAGTGAAACTCCGTCCCTTGACATTCATTCACCTCGAAACCTTCCAAGCGTCTTTATGGCCTGAGCCGAAATTGTGAGAATCGCACGTGACTTTGATGTCTTTGAGTTTTACACTTGACTCGTACCTATGTCTCTTTGGGAATCTGTTGCTGAGTCGATTTTTATCAGTACCCAGAACGCTACGAGTTAGAGGTAAACATATTTTTTTAACACATAAATTATCTAATGTATCAATTCGTAAGAAGCGTGTCCGGGCTTGATATCGAATACTTTAAGTGTTCTTGATAAAAGAAAGTCGAAGGTCTTCTCCGAAAAGTTTTATGTATATCCGTTTTTTAGAAATTTCCAAGTACAGACTCTTAATTGTCTGTTCAATATCCCCACTTAATAAATTGTTTGGAATGATTGGATCATTGCAAGAAATATGGATAAAAAATCCTTATGTTTTTGATTATTTCTAATTCGCTATCTAAAAGATGGTAGAATCGGTAACACGTCAAGTGCTTAATCAACTTATTTCGGAATCATAACAATACGCTGTGATGTTTTGTGATAAAAATATAAACAAAATAACTAAGTTAGACTAAATTATCTCTATATCTACTCATAGTCTAAAGCTTTAACTGACTTATTTCAAAATGTGAAAAAAACTACTTTTTGAGAAATCTGAAGTATCAGAAGAATCCAAAACTAACCGTTGACCCGAGCCATCGCAGCCCCGCGTATACAATAAAAATATGATAACGGAAATGTAAGTAAGTTAATGAACATTCCCCGGCGTCCACTGTAGCACGAAATAAGCTCCGCCATTTTCATTTTGCGGTGTTCTAAGTTTTTCAATTTTCGCGCGGCACAGTGCTGCGCGGTTCGGAGGAGCGGGGACATGGCGGATGACAGTGAAGCATTTCGGCATTTTGAAACAACTGGGATAAAGCTAAAAGGAAGGATGAAAATAGCAGTGTACCCGTAGAGTTAGTCTACGGGCATAATAAAGTCGCTTACCGCGTCTGTCACTATGAATGCTTAAACTTTTGGAACTATGCGACAGACTTCGATGTGGTTTTGTATAGATAGTGGAATTGAAGAGGAAGGTTTACATGTTTAATAAACTCAAAGCGAAGCGAGAGAGGGTCACTAGGAATTACAACACATACTTTGTTCTGATTCAGAAATAAGTTTCTTTAGCATTTGCGTTACGGATATCAGAAACAACTAACGGTGGAATAGACAATTATACCTAAATATGTATATTTAATAACATACACGGAACAATCACCGATATTCACAAATATCTGTCCCGAGTAGAAATCGAACCCACGGCTCTTGGAATCGAGCAAGGGTCACTAACCACTGTCCCACTGAGCCTATCTAGCCAGTCAGAGGGAAGAAAATATTGCTTACTCAAAAGAAAATAAGACTTTTAAAGTCGTCCAACTCAGTGGAGTGCGAATCAGTCGATTGCCTGATTTTCACTCTTGAGCAGGTAATAAAGTCAAGTTTCCTCCCGATTTCAATTTACCTACTTGTTTGTAACCAAGTGATGTTTAAGATATTAGACTTTCGCGTTCCATTACGCTAAAATTAGTCTTTATGGGTCTACACGCGATATTAGGAGTAGCAAATTACATAGCTACTTACTGCCCGACGTTTCGACTGGGTTACACCAACTGGACTGGGTTGGGTTCGCTCGCGACCACGATTGGTGTAACCCATAAAGACTAATTTTAGACCAAGTGATGTTGTTAGGTAATTTTCTAGACTACTTGTAAAAAGATGGCTTACGGCAGTTCGCGCCACTGCGTCCATCCCAGCTCTTATAATATAGCTTGCTTCTGACCTGGATACTGCTTTGTTGACGCTTTTAACGTTTCTTTTACATTCCAAATAACGTTGGAACTTAAAGATGTAATCCTTACTACACAGTGTGAATTTGAAACATTTTCCCTAATGGATTCCTTTGAGTGAAGGTTTTATCTGCTTAGATTCGTCGTGATTCTGTTAAAATGTATTATTATGTGGGAGTGATATTTGAGGTGAAGTTGGGAATAAAAATAGAATTATTTGCTGTCACTGGATAAAATTAAGGGATGTGCTGAGGTGTTAGTTACTCTTATCTGCGGGTTAGCTCTATAGAAGGATTCGTTAATAACTGTATGTATAATCATCTAAAATGTTCTCTTTTGTTAATGTAGCGTAACAATTTTGTCTTTATTATGCTTAAAAGAACGTCTATCATCATATGACCATGATTCAGCATATTAATAAATAAATACTATTACTACTATTGTTCTGATTCTATAGTAAGTTTAAATAAAACAAATTGTACAGATTAAACACGCGTTTATTGATTATTATTCTAATAATAACATTTATAGAGACCCGACGTTTGATGCGTAAAATTATTAAATTTTAACAAATTTTTTTAGTGTTCGCTCAAATAATAGACAATTCCGAAGTAAATTACTACTAGTATACACTCAGACACAAAACAAACATCGATTTCATCACACAAACATTTGAACCGGATGAAAATCGAACCCACGACTTTAGGAATCGTAGCCAGCCTCACTAACCACTGTTCCAAAAAGCCAGCCAAAATAAAATGCTACTATGCTAATAAAGCTCTAAGCCTCTAAGTTTTAGTGTGGTGCTAACCATCGGTGCCCACCCATATGAAACTTCAAGAAGCGTTTAAGGCTGTATTTTGTGTGACACTGACTATGGCTGCGCTACAATATTTTGGTCGGTAGCAACGGTCAGTGCTATACTAAAACCAGCTTTAGCCTCTTTTAAATGTCTAATCTAGTAGAACAGAAACGCCCGTGTAACGAGGGCAGGTCTGTCAGAGGCCGCAAAGCGAGGAGACATTTTTCCAGTTAGCGGCCAAAGAAACCTGCGTTCTCTCTCAAAGAGGAACCGGGTCACAGGCACAATAGGCCGGCCTCAAACGCTCGCGCCAGAACGCTATTACGGCTTCCTTGAGGCTGCCTCAATGAAAAGACAGAGAGATGTGTGAGGGGTGTGATTTGCGGCAGTGTCGTGGGTAGGTGTCATTTTATAATTTGTTGTGCATTTATTTTGGGTAGTGAATGAAATATTTTTTGTGTGCTTTATTATGTTTGTCTGTATATAATTTTAAACTGTCATGGTGACACATATTAGAAAACTGAAAATGTCCGAGATGTTTTGCAAGCGCAACGATTATGGGTCAGTTCACCCGTGATCATGGCGCTTGCAACAGTGCTGAAATATCGGGAGCTCATTAAAGCAAAACAACATGGTAAATATTCCGGACATTTTCAGTTTTCGAATATTTTTGTCTGTGTAAATTAAGATCCGGTTATCTTTATTTTTCTTATTATCCAACTTTAAACTAGGATTGAGTCCTTTATATATTAGAATTGCCAATGAAAAATAATTTTTAACACAATTTACAAACACCTATATGTATTGTTATTATTATACAATGTTGTGCATACAAAATAGTAATAGTGATCATAGGCAAAAGGCAGTAAATAACTCACAAATCTGTATTCGCAATAATTAGTATAACATTTGTGAAGCCCGGCAGTAGCTACGAAGCCTATGCGAGTTCTATTAACTTGTGGCACAGTCTACCTTGCGGAGATGTTCGTAGCGCTTCAAGTGTCGTAGCCCCAGTGGACCGAGTGCCGTAGCCGCTATCTCGTAGCTCGTAGCAATAGTGCATTTATACAAGTAGTAGTCCTATGTATGTATGTACAAGGACGTGTTTGAATTTGTGATTTGAAATGTTTTGATTCTTTCAACAATGTTACAGCATCAATCGTGTCGGAATCATATTTTTGTAAAGTAAATACCAATTTAACGGCAGTATATATATTTTTTGGCAATTAACTAAATGACAGCAAAATTTATTTTATATTTGTGACTGTACAAAAAAATGCAAACTATGTAACGGAAATATTTACAAAAATTAGTTGACTGCAAACGAAAACACACAAGTTAAATTGAAAGCGCAGTTTCAAAACCAAATTAATATTCGGCTGCAGAAAGAACAAATTGGCCGCTTTGTGGCGGTTTCACTTTTCACTCACATTTAAATATTGGAGGTAAACAAATTGATTATACTTGAATTTTGCAGCTTTTAATAAATTGTGCGGTTTTTGTTCCGAACAGCAACTCGTAATTAAACAAATTAAGAGTAATTATTCATAAAATGTTTCGATGCCAATTGATTTACAACAAAAAATATTGTATTGCTCTATTATTTGCGCGATCAGTTTTTTTCTTTTTTTTTCCTGACTGATTTACGATGATGGCTTAGAGTACTTGGGGAAGACCCCTGAACTACACAGTTGAAAAAAAATCTGCTGTTAGACTTGCCCGTGACAGGCAGGTCTCTAAATAATATGTTTACAATACAAGCGAGCTTTATCCGTAAAATTAGTTTCACTTCAAATATAATGATTATTTAATTCGCGGTACTCCTGTTTTCAGATATTTCATTCAATTGAATAAAGCGGAATTTACATACATATATAATATATTGTATTTCAGGCATACACATTATATTTCAGATTAAATTATAACCCTATATTTTTCGAGCTAGGATTTTAAATTTGCAATTGTAATATGGCACCAAAATTACAACATGGAATCTCCGACTTCTAGTTTAACATGCTAAAACGTAGCTTTCATGCATTTAACAAAAACTTGGGGATGTTTAAATGGAGTGAATTCTGGACTCACAACAGAGCTACCGAACAGCTGTTCATTCGGCTGGCTGAAGTCTGGTAGCAGACAGAATTACATAATTTATTCGCTAAACTCGGGCCGCGTCCGCGCGTATGTAGCGCAAAAAGTTTAATAGACACCACGCACAATGCATGGAACGGCAGTATAGGGAAGATGACGGTGTTAAGTTTTACGTAGGATCACACGTTTACCAGCGTGAATTATGTTAGTTAGAACTATCTTTGAAGGTGTGTAATTTTTTTTATGGTAATTGATACGACAAAGACCTTTAAAGTTGGGTGGGCGAGTCCATTATAAAATCTCCAAAATTATTGAAATAAAAAGTACCACAAATTTCTGACGCGTTGCATACAAATATCATCAAGAGTGACGTTACTTTTGAGTCCCTTTTTTGGAGCGTTTTGAGCTTGACCGAATGATGTGTTATTGAAACAGTATTATTTCGGCGAGTTTTGAAGTTATGACAATAATTCTTTTAAAATTGTTTTGAATGTTGTTTTGCCCACCTAGTTACATCAAAATAAAAAAAGCGTCACCATCCCTATTGTGCTTGCACGCGTTGGCTTCGTTTAAACGCTGCCAAAAAAATAATTTAACTCAAATAGAGGAGACGTATAAAGTTAAGCAATTATCGCCGCCACCAACATTGATCGAGTAACCTTTAAATCTGAATATGTTAAAAATAGGCGAGTTAGAATGTCGTAGCGGGGTCATGCTACTTGCTTTATTCCCTACTTAGAATGGGTTTTATTATGAATGTAGTAAAGGATTTTGTATGTCGTTGGGTCTATTGTAAACGCAAAATTAACGAACGACTATTGCTTTAATAGTCTGTCAGAGACGCAATCACGCCTCAACTCCTAAACGAATTTATATTAAACTTAGTACAGGTCTGGAGCTCTTGAAAGAACATAGGTAAAGAATATAATATACTTTTTTAACTGCCTCGTTGGTCTATTGGTATCAAGCGCTGCTTAAGAGCCGAGAGGTACCTGGTTCGATCCGGGGTCGGAAAAATTTGTTTGAGGTTTTCTGTTCAGAAATTACTCAGCCCGGAGTCAGAAATTGGCGGTTACACGCCCGTGCTTCGGGAAGCACGTTAAGCCGGTTGTTTACGACATTAGTTCACTCACCAAGCCACTAGATGGCGCAATGTAAACAAACGCAATCACTACGTATGAAGCAGTACAACCTAGTTCAACGTTACGCCGCTAGATGGCGTTGCGTGTATTGTGCATCTCGCAAGCGTTGTGTTTCCCGGATAGGATAAGGCCAGAACATTGTATTAATAAAAATCTCTAGATCAAGCTACATTGTTGTTTTAATACGATAATAGTAGCTCCTTCAGTACAACAGTTCAACTTTAGTGTACAATCCAGTACATTTTTGGTCATTCGAGTCGAATACATATTAGGCCTTATCGGGCCGCTTTTTTGAGTAAACCGCGAGCGAACCCATTGGATTGGGATCGCTCCCTGTGTACCTGCAGTGGATCGCTGCAGCTAAGGTACACAGCTGTGAAGACTTCGGCGACGGAACGCCGAGGAGTCATCTGCAGCAGTATTGTTGGCGCTTGGAGGCGCCGTTACTGTGCAAGAAGAGGAGCTATCGGGACGGACGAGGAGCTGACGTCATCAGCCTAGGTGTGGGCAGCCTACGTCACAGGTCAACTTCGGTGGTGAAGTGAGTGAATGTGCAGTGCAAATTGTAAGTACAATTTTCAAGCAGTGATAACAGTTCAGTGATAAAAGAAAATGGACCTTATTTCTTAGCATAGTTTAACTTTAATTATTCATATTGAGATTTGTGTGTTAGTTCAAAGGGAAAAATTGCCAAGGAAATTTAGTCCTTATTTGTTCATGTAATTAAACATTGAAAATATTAGTAATTAAGTACAATTTAATAGTAGATTTTAGGACTTATAATAATTTAAGAAAAAACGGAGGTACGGGGAATCCATGCCGAATTTTACCTCGACCACAAAACGGTAAAAACACTTAGTAAAATTTTAGGTTTTTTGTAATATTTAAGTATGGAGAAAATTATAAGTGTACAGAATGAATTACTGAGATCAATTGAGCGGGGTTTCATTAATTACAAAAAGAGTCCTAAAGATAGGTTAACTTCCGAATACATAGAAGCAAGGTTAGAAAACTTAGAGAGAGATTGGGCATTGTTTCATAAAAATAATACCAAACTATTTGAAACTTTTAAATCCGTAGAAGTCGAACAGTGTTCTTATGTTCAGGATGATATTTATGATAAGTGTGAAGATACCTATTTAATTTATAAATCGAATATGAAATCTGAACTCAACAAATTATTGTCAGTACAAAGTCCTAAGGTTAAGTATAATGTGAGTGATGCTAGTTCCTTTATTAAATTACCGAAAATTTCCATCCCAATATTTTCTGGTCAGTATACGGAGTGGCCTACGTTTAGGGACTTATTCGTTTCTCTTGTCGATGGTAATAAGTCCTTAGATAATGTGCAGAAGTTACATTATCTCAAAAGCCATCTGACAGGAGAAGCGGAGCAGTTAATTAGGCACACTCCTATAACAGGAGACAATTATAGGCAGTGTTGGGAGTTATTACAAAAACGATATAATAATAAGCGCTACCTCTCTAACTGCATTCTAAAAAGGTTGTTTGGTCAAAAAAGATTAAATGTAGAATCAGCGTCGGGTCTTAAAGAACTGTTAGACAATACTTCCGATTGCATTAACGCATTGCGGAACTTGAACGTAGACGTGACTACATGGGATATTATTGTTATCCATATTGTTACATTTAAGTTAGACCCCGAAACTCGGAAAAATTGGGAATTGCATGTTTCAGGTACTGATTCAAATGAACTGCCTACTCTCAAACAGTTTAACGAGTTCATCGAGAGTCGGTTTAGAGCTTTAGAGTGTTTAGATTCAAATAGACTTAAGACATATCAGGTAAACACGAAGTCGTTATTAGTCACACATCCTAATAATCCTACTAATTTGCGCTGTGAATTTTGTAACGAAGGTCACAAACTGTGTTTTTGTAAGGAGTTCGCCAAACAAAGGTACGAGCAAAGGCGCGAATTCGTAGTTTCAAAGCGTATGTGCTTCAACTGTCTGGGAAGTAATCACTTAGTATATGAATGTAACAAACTTACAACCTGTAAGTTATGTAAGAGACGTCACCACTCACTATTACACCCCCCTTCTTTTGAAAACCAGTCTCCATCAACCGCCGCTACAGTTCAACCTAGTACAAGTACATCTAAATCGAATGAAACACCTGTTGTGACATGTTTATCAACAGGCAAGTTAGAACGACCTAAGCAGGTATTGTTGGCTACTGCGTTGATAAATGCAGAGGCTAAGCATGGTAATCGTCAAATATTAAGAGCGTTACTAGATCAGGGCTCACAGGCTTGCTTTGTTACAGAAGCCACGGTGCAACTTTTGAAATTAAAGAAAAGGTCACTTAATAGCGTAATTACAGGGATAGGGGAAAACAAATCTTTAATTTCAAGGGGAGTAGTAGAATTTACAATACAGTCTAGAATAGATCCATCTTTCAAAATTCCGATTAAAGCATACGTATTAAGTAGCATCACTTCACAGCTTCCTGAAAAATCAACACAGTCAGTTAGTTGGGTAGAGTTAAACCATTTACACTTAGCTGACCCTCAGTACAATACACATACAATCACGCCCCCTTCCCAGAGGGGTAGGCAGAGATCACTTTCAGCGATCCACTTTTCACCTCTGTGGGAAACGTGACGTGACGGGTTGTGGACCACGTCGCCGCCATTTTGCCTTGTGCATTGTTTTAACAAGGTCATTGCGTTCCCACGAGTAGCGAGGATATATGACGGGGGAAGGAAAAGGGGAGGAAGGATACTATCGCCTCGGATGATTTGGACTGAGTCGATAGTAGCTCGAGGAGCCGGGGTCGCTTACCCGTATACAGTTCACCAACCACCGGACAGATAATTGTGACTGGTATCCCCTGACCCTCAGTACAATACATCTGGTAAAATAGATATCTTACTAGGTGCAGAAGTATATAGTTCAATTTTAAGGGACGGTGTCAAACGTAGCCCTAATGGACTACTAATTGCGCAACACACTACATTAGGCTGGATTCTGTCGGGTTTAATTGCAGATAACAGATCAGAGAACAGTGACATCAGAGTAATGCACGTGCAGGTCAACGAAGATGAAAGTTTAAGAAAATTCTGGGAAATCGAAGAACAAACAACCAACACAAAGAAAATTATGACAGAAGAAGAACAACGCTGTGAAGATTTTTTCCAGTCAACAACTAGGAGGACACCCGAGGGTCGATATATAGTAAAATTACCTTTCCGCGACGACTCTCCACAATGCCAGAACTTTGGTTCTAGGTGCATAGCTGAAACAAGATTCAAGTCATTAGAACAAAGGTTGGGAAAAAATCAAGAACTTAAGAACAAGTACACAGAGGTAATTAAAGAATATTTAGAGCTTGGTCATATGAGACCAGCGCAGACTACAAATATAGAAGAAGCAGTGTACTTACCACACCATGCAGTCATAAGGGAGGATAAGTCCACGACAAAGGTACGTGTAGTCTTCAATGCATCTCAAAAGAATAAGAAGGGAGTTTCTTTAAATGATACTCTCATGGTTGGTCCAACCTTGCAAGCTGATTTGCGTCATACCGTCATGAGATGGCGAGTGCATCCTTATGCACTAGTGGCGGACATTATCAAAATGTACCGTCAGGTGCTAGTAGCGGAAGAAGATGCAAGGTATCAGCGCATATTATGGCGAGACGAACCTGAAAAGAAACTGGAGGATTATGAATTACTGACAGTTACGTTCGGGACAGCCTCAGCCCCTTATTTAGCAGTAAAGGTTTTGCAGCAGATCGCCCATGATGAAGGTAATTGTTTTCCTAAGGCAGCAGAAAAGATTAAGCACAGTTTTTACATGGACGATTTGATGACGGGTTGTGCGAGCATTGAAGAAGGTCTGGAACTGTATAAACAGATAAGCGAAATATTAGAAAAAGGAGGTTTGAAATTACAGAAATGGAACAGCAACAATTTAAAGCTAAGAAAGGACATAGAAGACATAGAACAGGGCAAAGAAAAGAACAAAAAAGTATCAGGAAAGGACAAAGATAAGGAATCAAATTGCAAAGGAATAAATGAAAAGGAACCTGAACTTGATAAACCAATAAAAATACTGGGACTTACCTGGATTCGCGACGAGGATGTTTTTCAGTACTCGGTGAATCTTCCGTCAGCAACGCCATCTGTAACAAAAAGAACAATTATTTCAGATATAGCAAAGTTATTCGATCCTTTAGGTTGGTTAGCACCTACCATAATATTAGCAAAAATATTCATTCAGCGATTGTGGCTAGCTGGTGTATCATGGGATGAAAAATTACCTACCGAATTAATAAATGATTGGATTACTTACCGTCAATCATTGCAAGAACTCACCAAAATCAAAGTCCCTCGTTGGGTTGGCACTACACCTGGTGACATTGATGTCGAACTGCACGGATTTTCTGATGCATCGAAGTTCGCCTACGCCGCAGTGGTTTACTTGCGAGTTGTGGATGTGAATGGTCAAGTCAAGGTCAATCTTCTCAGTTCAAAAACTCGAGTAGCACCGATTAAGCAAATTTGTATCCCGCGGTTAGAATTATGCGGAGCCGTGCTACTATCCAGGTTGCTGATTGAGACTGCGGAGGTCCTCAATATTCCCAAAGAAAAGGTCAGAGCATGGACTGACTCAACCATTGTCTTGGCATGGTTGAATAGTCATCCATCACGGTGGAAAACATTCGTAGCAAACAGAACATCTGAAATCTTAACCAACTTCAACGCTTCACAATGGTTTCATGTTTCCACGAAGAACAACCCTGCAGACTTGGCTTCCCGAGGAGTGCTACCAAGTGTATTGAAGGAAACAAAAATTTGGTTTTCAGGTCCTGAAATTATAAAAGAACCAACTATTAGTTACAGTAAGCCTACTGAGTTCAAACAAGATTTAGAGTCCATTAAAGCACATTTATCTATTACAAGTACAAAAAATGAAAAAGAAGAGTCTATTGTAAATAAATTTTCGTCACTGCCAAGATTACTTCGAGTTATAAGCTATTGTAGAAGAATGTTAAATAAAGGCAAGAACGAATCGGAGTACTTACGCAAACCGGAGATCGACAAAGCATTAGAATGTTGCACAAGAAAAGCACAATTAGAATATTTTCCAATCGAATATGCTCAGTTGAAAAACCAAGGCTATATTCAACTGAAGTCCAGCTCATTAAAGACATTGAGTCCATTTTTGGACAGCGATGGTCTTATGAGAGTAGGTGGAAGATTGCAGAAAGCTGAAATTGAAGAAAGCCTGAAGCATCCGATACTTATGCCAAAAGGGCACCATCTAACTCAACTTTTAATAGCCGACGCTCATAACAAAACATTGCATGGGGGTCCGCAAATTGTTATGAATTATCTACGATCAGCATATTGGATTATTGGAGGGAGAAATCTTATTAAAAAATATGTACGTGAATGCGTAGTTTGTGCAAAACAAAGAGCAAACACCAAAACACAGATGATGGGAGCGCTGCCATCGGTGAGGTGTTCACCATCCAGAGCTTTTCTACACAGTGGTGTTGATTACGCGGGTCCTATAAACATTAGGACGTCTAAAGGAAGAGGTCAACGATCTTATAAGGGGTATATTTGTCTGTTCGTATGCATGAGTACACGCGCAATTCATTTAGAACTTGTAAGTGATATGACAACTCAAGCTTTTTTAGCAGCATTCCGGCGATTTACAGCTAGGCGAGGTCATTGTGCTCATGTCTATAGTGACAATGGGACAACCTTTGTAGGGGCAAGTAGGGAATTACAACAATTAACATCTCTTCAGGTCCCCATCGCTCAAAATCTTGAAGTTCACGGTACACAGTGGCACTTTATACCTCCGCGCGCACCCAATTTTGGTGGCCTTTGGGAAGCGGGAGTAAAGTCCGTCAAGTTTCACCTTAAGCGGGTCATAGGAGATTCTACTTTAACTTTCGAAGAGTTGAGTACACTTTTAACTCAAGTAGAAGCTTGCCTTAATTCGCGCCCAATTAGTGTGATTAATAACGAGGATCCTAATGAAGCACTACCTTTAACTCCAGGTCATTTTTTAATAGGAGAACCTTTGCTGGGTACACCTGAACCTAGTTATGAAAATTCAACAGTGAGCAGTTTGAGTAGGTGGCAGTTCATTCAGAGATCACTTCAAACATTTTGGAAACGTTGGTCCCAGGAGTATCTGTCTAATTTAGTCAACAGATACAAATGGAGATCTCAGGTACCAGAACCAAACATAGGACAAATAGTTTTAGTAAAGGAGGACGACTTACCTCCAAGCCGTTGGTTACTAGGACGAATTCTAGAGAAGCATCCAGGGACAGACAATATGACCCGTGTAGTCACTTTACGTACGCAATCTGCTACTATTAAAAGACCAACTTCTAAACTTGTTGTATTGCCAATTGAAGTTTGAGTTAAATTGTTAGAGATGTTTTTTTTATCGAAGTCGATAGTACAATCTATTGTTAGGATTTAAGTGTTAAGTTTTTATTGTTTATTGTAATTTTTTTTTATAAATTGTTATGTTTTATGTTTATTGTTAAGTTTTAGGTTAATGTAAGTGCATTTTTAAGTTCAAAGTTAAGTTTTATTTTTTGTTAGTGCATTGAAATGTTTATTATATTTTTACCATGTGTGTGTAGTCATAAGAATAGTTCAAAGTAGATTTAAGTTACAAATTAACGTAACGAAGTTCATTATTGTATAATCTGTTAAAGAAGTTCATAATTGTTTATTATTTGTTTACCGTAGTTCACTTTTGTTTTAGGACATTTATCAATAATGTCCTAAGGGGGCGGTATGTTTACGACATTAGTTCACTCACCAAGCCACTAGATGGCGCAATGTAAACAAACGCAATCACTACGTATGAAGCAGTACAACCTAGTTCAACGTTACGCCGCTAGATGGCGTTGCGTGTATTGTGCATCTCGCAAGCGTTGTGTTTCCCGGATAGGATAAGGCCAGAACATTGTATTAATAAAAATCTCTAGATCAAGCTACATTGTTGTTTTATTACGATAATAGTAGCTCCTTCAGTACAACAGTTCAACTTTAGTGTACAATCCAGTACACCGGTAGTCCTGCGCCCGATAGACATCGGGCGCAGGACTACCGGTCTCATCGATCATGTCGGATTGCAGTCTCACCGAACTATGAGAGTAAGGGAACAGGGAGTGCACTGTGGGGCTACCATGAGTTTAAAACTTACGCGTTCGATATCGCCTACGTAAATATGTTTATGAAAAACTTGTACAGCGCCGCCTGGTGTTACGCGAAGAACTACAATCGGCCATATGAAAAAAACAACTCGATTGGTTTTTAACGTACGTAAGTTTACGTTAGCCAACTCATGGTAGGCCCTCTGGTATCTGCGCGCACACTTGTGCGCTATAATATGTCGATCGGCCGCCATGGTCGAAATCGGTCGGACGCCTTATCTTAGTTAACATTATTGTATTAATGACTTCCCTGTTACTTTCTAGTCCCGTCTCTCTGTCTGGGCGCGCGCTGTGGTCCCTTCAGCTATATTAGCTCGATTTGCCGGCGCGGGCGAGGCTTCGTGCTTTTTGTTTAATGAGCGCTGCCTCGTTTACGCTCCTCAGACGTATTAGTAAGTGCATTTGCAACTCCATATGAGAACGTTTTACATTTTATTCGAGGTTACAAAGGAGTCTTTAATCAAAGATGTACGCTTGAGCTTTAGTGTTGGATATAAGAATAATAATGTGTAGTTAATTAATAGTGTATTGACTGTGGTAGAGTGGTTAGTGACCCTGGCTACGTTTTCAAGAGTCGATGTATGTATATCAGTCTGTGCCTCGTTGGTCTATTGGTAGCAAGTGCTGCGTAAGGACCGAGAGGGCCTCGGTTCGAGTCCGGGGTCGAGAAAATATTGTGTGAGTTTTTCTGTTAAAAAATAATTAGGCCGGAGCCAAAAAGTGGGCGGATGCACGCCCGTGTCTCGGAAAGCACGTTAAGCCGGTGGTCCTGCGCCTGATCTCTCATCGGTCATGTCCTATTGCCGTCTCACCCTGACACCAATAGTACAAGCTCTGCTTAGTTTCGGGTCAAAAGACCGTGTGTGATATTTTAAATAAAAAAAACAAAAAACCGAATTCAAAAACATATCAAATCGGAAATATACAATATTTTAGAACGCGCGAGTACAACAACAGCTGTCCAAAATATCTAACTATAGGTTGCTAAAATCTTTATTATAAATCTAGATTTATTTGTTATAAATCACCAAGTTCGGTACAGAAATAATTGATTTTTCATTATTTATACGAATGCCTTGGATGTACACAAATAAAGTATAAAGTGTTTCGATAGTTTGAATTGAAAATGTTAGTTTGTGCAAGTTGTTAGATTTACGAGCGGCATCGAACCCGCCACCTCACGTGAGTTACGAGACGAGAACAGCTAGAACAATCCACTGACTAACAGAACAGTAACAGAACAGTGCTGCTGCGTGTAGCGGGGATTGTTTGTCTTTTAAGCTATTGCATAGCTTTTATCGCGGGCTTTGAGCGCGGCGACCGAACCAAGAAATTCGGTAACGAAAAAAACCTCACAATCGTCTAACGTCGTTTCAGTTCGGTAGACTTCGGCACGGTGTTTGTGTGCGTGCGGTTAGACGTATTGTACGACTCTACGAAACTCGCACGAATCGAGACGAGCTGCTCCGAAATCGGACGATGCTATGCAATAGCTATACCGCGGCAGTCCCCGAGTGCCACACGACTTTTTTTCTGACAGTGGGAAACGTCACATCGCACTACGCACTGATTGGGATACCGCGGTATTTCACTGGCGTTTTAACCAGTTGGTCTTCTACTTGATCTTTCGTCTGCTTTGTAAGATTACGGTCTCTTTTGACGGGCTCAGTAGAACACTGGTTAGTCACCCTGGCTAATGTTACAAAAGATTCGGTCTTCATAATTATGATTAAGATTTGTGCATGTTCTGTGACCAGGTGTGCATTTTAATACCTGTGAATATAAATATGTCTCTGACACCGATAGTACAAGCTTTTCTTAATTTGGGTTCAAATATTCGTGTGAGGAGATGTTGAAATATTTTTTTGTTCTTCTTCTATCTTTTTAAGATTCGGTATAAGACATTGTATCACTAGTGAAAGCACCATTGTTTGTACGCGTCAATGATAAACTACGTAATATATTAATTTCATGCGCATAGCATTGTTGATTAAACATCAGTTTGATTGGCTAACGCTAAAGTTGATTTGAAACCATATAATATTTCAAGACTTAGATTTTCCGAAAGTATTACCATTGTATTTCCTTTCTAGCCTCAATAAAGTCACCGGAAATTACTTTCTCCTTTGTTAGGAAGGTGCGGCTGTATTGTCTTTGGCAGTCAAGTAGAAGGTAACAACGGAGGCCGATTGCCTGTTGAATGTCTGATAGAGCCGCTAGACACATCTTGAGATCAATCTTCTTAGAGATCCGCACACAAAGGGTAAAATTAGGCCCTATTATTTTTATTATTATTTTATTTATTTAGGTAAACCAACGATAGTTACAACGGAACATTAACATTTTGCACACGCAAACTTAAGCTAATTGCACTATCACTTAAAGGTAAACACAGCTAGCTTAACAACAATTGTTACTTAGTGATTTAACTTTAGATTAAAAAAAATAAATACAAAGAATATCAATTCAAACAAAAAAACATATATACATTCATTATCTACATAAAAAGTCATTTGCTATTAATAAGATTACACTGTCATTTCGTCTGTCACCAAACGATATCTCTATAGTTGATATAGTATTTCTGTTGTACATTCATACATAAAATCACATCTTTTTCTCAGAGGGGTAGTCAGAGATCACTTCTGGCACATCACTTTCGCTTCAAAATTTCTGTTGCGGCAAAAACAATTTACTAAAAGCAGAAAATAATCATTTATAAAGGGCGGCTCCCATAAATCGAATAGGATTTTTCAAATTTTGCAACAGAACTACTTGACCGGATTTTTCTCTTCCCTACCCACTGTACTGCCACGCCCCCTATATAATTCTTCTTCTCCTAATTCCAATTCAGGGCACCGTTGTGACCGAGATGCATGGCCCGGCCGGGCGTCGAACCGGCGACCCTTTGATATACGGCTGCAGTGGTGCACCGCCGCTGCACGGAATATCTTAGTAGCAACATTTACGATTCACTTTTCAGGTATTTTTATTTCAGCGTAACGTATCGAATTTATACTACTGGTAATTTTGGAATTTATCCTTCGAAACATGCGTTTCATTCAAAATATGGGTAAACTACAAAATTAATGGAAATCGTTTCTTTCTATATAATTATAAACTGTCATGGTTACATACATAAGAAAACTGGAAACCTTCTTTCTGGACATTTTCAGTTTTCTAATCGTTTCTTTTATTTAAAGAAGAACAAGACTAAGTTGAAATGTTTATTTTTGAAATTAATACAGGATTGATATTTCGATTTGTTTCTAAGTATAGGTACTGATTTTAGCTACAAAGATATTTTTTTTAAATTACCTATGAAAGTATATCAAGATATGTCAATTAATCGCCAAACCATATTTTTATGAACTATCGAAAATAATAAACATACTCCAGTACCAAGCAATGATCTTAAAACAAAAGTTAGACAAAACGCAATCTTAAAAGTGTCTAGTGTTTTTTCTTTATAAATTATGGGATAACTGCAAACGTACAAACCTGTTCTGCCATGTAGAAAGATAACGATACTAAAACCGAACATTTATTAGACGTTTATCTCCCAGATCTGTAGCGCTACCATGAGTTTAAAAGTTACGGACTCGACATCGCCTACGTAAATATGTCTATGAAAAACTTGTACAGCGCCCCTGGTGGTTACGCTAAGAACTAAAATCGGTCGTATGAAAAAAACAACTCGATAGGTTTTTAACGTACGTAAGTTTTCGATAACCAACTAATTGTACCGCTACAGTAGCGCTACCATGTGTTTAAAAGATACGGACTCGATATCGCCTACGTAAATATGTCTATGAAAAACTTGTACAGCGCCCCTGGTGGTTACACTAAGAACTAAAATCGGTCGTGTGAAAAAAACAACTCGATAGGTTTTTAACGTACGTAAGTTTTCGATAGCCAACTCATGGTACCGCTGGTAAGAGGCGCCTTTCGTACAACGGATAGCTTCGACCGCTCGGCATCTAGATAAGCCCTAGACTAGTCTACGTCTAGCTACTTCAATGCACTGTGTTGAGATAAAGAACAAAGGGGAAAAATGTACACGATTCATCAATTGGTCAGTGTTTACTTGCGGTTTATGTGAGTGAGCAAAAAACCGGCCAAGGGCGAGTCGGACTCGCGCATGAAGAGTTCCGTACCAATTACGTAAAAAAAAAGACGTGTGGCACTCGGGGACTGCGGCGGTAAAGCTATTGCATAGCATCGTCCGATTTCGGAGCAGCTCGTCTCGATTCGTGCGAGTTTCGTAGAGTCGTACAATACGTCTAACCGCCGCACGCAAACAAACACCGTGCCGAAGTCTACCGAACTGACGTTAGACGATTGTGAGGTTTTTTTCGTTACGGAATTTCTTGGTTCGGTCGCCGCGCTCAAAGCCCGCGAAAAAAGCTATGCAATAGCTTAAGAACAACGTTTTTTGTACACCCTTCTAAGTATTTTATCTTTTTAATTAGTAGTATTTGCTGTTAAAGCCTTGAAATACATAACTTGTGAAAGTTTTAGCTTTCTAGCTATCACGGTTTATGAGATACTTGGAGATGGACAGTTGGACGCCGACGGCTTAGTAATAGGGACCCGTTTTTACCTTCTAGGTACGGAACCCTGAAAAGGTGAAAATTTAGGTACTACACCGACTAGAATAATATAATCAAAATTTCTTCAGTAGTATAATATTTTTTTTAAGCGTGTGTCTTTGATATACTTACTTAGGCACTGTACCTGTCTTTAATTTATTTTGAATGAATAAATGAATAAATTTATTTTCCATTTCAAAAAGCCTGAAACAAATCAGGATGTTTTGACACAAGTGCGCTCTCTGTTCCCTTACTCTCATAGTTCGGTGAGACGGCAATCCGACATGACCGATGAGAGATCGGGCGCAGGACCACCGGTTTAACGTGCTTTCTGAGGCACGGGCGTGCAACCGCCTACTTCCTGACTCCGGACTGAGTAATGTCTTTATAGAAAAACTCACACAAATTTTGCTTGACCCCGGCCTCGAACCGGGGACCTCTCGGTCTTTACGCAGCGCTTGCTACCAATATACCAACGAGGCAGCTCTGTAATATGTGTATGTAAAAATAAATTAATTTACTCAAAGTTCATTTACTAATTACAATTGAGCGATTATAATCCCTTTATTCTTTGGCTACGACAATGTATTCATTTTTTGCTTCATCTGAAGCTTTAACAAAAATAACTTTCATAAAGCTCTACTTCCCACGGTTGTAACATTTTCGTCGGTAAGCCGCGCGCCGGCCGACGATCGAGTTGTGTATTGTTGGACTTCTGAGAGGGAACAAAAAAAAGAGCGTCGATGGCCGAGTGGTTAAGGTCGTTGCTGCTTGCCATGCGAGAGGTCGCCAGTTCAAACCCCGCCAGGTACCAATGTGTTTTTCAAAATTTGAAATTCATATTCGACGCTTTAACGGTGAAGGAAAACATCGTGAGGAAACCTGCACACCTAAGAAGAAATTCTAAGGTTGTGTAGTCGACCAACCCGCACTTGGCCAGCGTGGTCGACTAAGGCCTTATCGCCCTAGTTTAGGGTAGGCCCGTGCCCCAGCAGTGGGGACGTATATGGGCTGATGATGATGATGATGATGAGAGGGAACTGAGCTTGTAAGGTTTCGTGCGAGCCTCCCTCCTCAGAGGGTCACTGGTATTGCACTCAATTCGTTTATGTTTAGCTTTTACAACTCTTAGTTCTGGACAGAGAATTGATGGCTTTTTTTATTTTCTTTTGGCAAAAAAGAAAATAAAAAAAAATACATATTAAATAAATTATTAAAATTAATATAATATGTAGCCGTTTGAATGCGTGAATTGGATTCGCAATTGATTGGTCATTTGTTTTTTAACCGACTTCAAAAAAGGAGGAGGTTCTCAATTCGTCTGTATGTATACTATTTTTTTTTTTTTATTTTTTTTTTTATGTTTGTTCACCGATATTTTCGTCAATTATAGACGGATTTCAAAAATTTTTTTTTGGTTGGATAGAGTTTACTTCCGAGGTGGTCCCATTTTCACCAGTCCCGGATCTGATGATGGGATCCAGGAGAAATCGAGGGCAACCCTCAAATTTTATAGGGACATGTACCGCGTTTTGCATATTATCTGAACTAATATTGGCATTTGCTTCTGGCTATCATAATCTTATGATGCTGAGCTGATGATGGAAGGTCAACTCCTTAATAGTTATGAGTAAAAGGATAATTATTTCAATACTGTATACATATTAAGACTACTAGTTATAAATCAGTAGCATTACAGGTGAGCTTAACTATTAGGTTGACCAGTCTAGGATCTGATGATGGGATCCAGGAGAAATCGTGGGCAACCCTCAAATTTTATAGGCACATGTACCGCGTTTACATATTTTCTGAAGTTATATTGGCATTGCTTCTTGCAATCATAATGTTATGATGCTGAGCTGATGATGGAAGGTCAACTCCTTAATAGTTGGGAGTAAAGGGATAATTCTTTCAAATCTGTGTACATATTAAGACTACTAGTTATAATATCAATAGAATTATAGGTGAGCTGCACTAATAGGGTCCAGTCTAGGATCTGATGATAGGATCCAGGAGAAATCGAGGCCAACCCTCAAATTGTATAGGCACATGTACCGCGTTTTACATATTTAAAGAAGTAATATTGGCATTTGCGTCTGGCAATCATAATGTTATGATGCTGAGCTGATGATGGAAGGTCAACTCCTTAATAGTTGGGAGTAAAGGGATAATTCTTTCAAGTCTGTGTACATATTAAGACTACTAGTTTTAATTTCAGTAGAATTATAGGTGAGCTGAACTAATAGGGACCAGTCTAGGATCTGATGATGGGATCCAGGAGAAATCCAGGGCAACCCTCAAATTTTATAGGCACATGTACCACGTTTCACATATTTTCTGAAGTTATATTGGCATTTGCTTCTTGCAATCATAATGTTATGATGCTGAGCTGATGATGGAAGGTCAACTCCTTAATAGTTGGGAGTAAAGGGATAATTCTTTCAAGTCTGTGTTCATATTAAGACTACTAGTTTTAATTTCAGTAGAATTAGTTGAGCTGAACTAATAGGGTGAAAAAAAATGTAACACTAAAAAGTATGAAAAAAAATTGTAAACAAAAAAAAAACCGCCTTCAAAAACCCGACTCACTAAAAATTACAAAATAATATAACGAACATTAATCTGGGTATGAATTTGATTTGTTGTTGAAGGCGGTGCCGTTTATATTTAATGCAGTTTTCCTCAAAATTTTAATTGGCACCGCCTTCAACAACATATCAAATTCATACCCAGATTAATGTTCGTTATATTATTTTGTAATTTTTAGTGAGTCGGGTTTTTGAAGGCGGTTTTTTTTTTGTTTACAATTTTTAAACAACACATCTATCACATATTATTATTTTGGGATTTAATTTCATAGTTCTGATTTTAATATATTTTTACTGCCATAGAGAATACAGTTTAACATTTTCATTCTGGCCTGTTCTTAATATAAGTAGCCATGTTATCTGCCGATATTATGGTGATACGATCCAGCCAATCATGGTTTTAACATAAATACCACCGCTCTACCACATAGAGCAGCAATCTGTACCCGGTTTGGTAGCAAGCGGCTCAGGCTAACGGGGACAGGGCGTCACGCTGTTACTTATTCACGCGGCCCCGCGACCTCCCGCTCATTCACAACGAATCCCAAACGGATTCGGATTCGGAAACTGTGCTCTTTTAAAGCTAAACGACTTGTAATTAAGTGGTCAGCGCGTGACCACGATTGGTACAACCCAAACACGTTAGTTGGTTGTGTATTTGCTACTTTAACATCTTTATTGGTGAGAATTTGATACTCTGGACGACTTAAAAAAAATTGAATCTTATCTTATCTTATCTTATAGTGAAAATTGTCTAACCGGTTCACGTCGGCCCTCAGGGTTCTTTTATGTTCCCTCTACCTTTATAAACCTGCTTCCTGAAGATCAAATGCATTAATGCAACAAATTACGTATACTATTTCACTACGCTCTGGCGAGAATTAATATGTCGCCGACCTAGACGATAAGGTTAAGTTACTTTGTTAGTTTTTGTTTACTTTTGTTAATATTGTTTATTAAAAATTATAATTATTTTTTAATGTTTATCATTGACGTTGTTAATGTGGCAGATAACACAAAACATTAGATATAACGGGTGACACTCGATGTATTTGATCAAGGATAGGTATATTACTTACCTCTTAACGCTGACGTTGACTTTAATTACTACATAGATTATCCAGCAAGTGCAACACAATACATAGATTTACGTTACGCTATAAAATAAATAAATATTTTCACAACATCACATAGTAATCGATCTAATCCCGTGGTAAGTAGCTTAGCACTTGTGTTACAGAAATCAGAAACGACAGTGGATACACAAATATACTTAAATATATTTAATAACACACCCAGACACAGAACAAACACCGATGTTCGTCACAAATATTTTTCCCGGGTGGGAATTGAACCCACGACTCTTGGAACCGTAGGTAGTGAACCTGGGTCACTAACTACTGTTCCACTGAACCAGTCAAAATACATTAGAAAATAAAATATTTTAGTAAACACCAACATTTTGACGTTCATTTTAATTAGCACAGCTGCTCCATAGAGCCGCTTCAATAGCAACAGTTACTTGTGTATTACGAGGCATTCAGCGCGCTTATTCAGCGCTGTCTAAAGCGCTGCACAGCGCTGAAACCGCTAAAAGGCGAGTTTAGCGAAATATTTTTAACGCTGTGTAGCTAGAGATGACGGAGGAAGCGTTGTTTTGATAGTTTTATTTAGTAAATACAAAGTATCGACGAACAATGGTTTACACATCGTGTAATTCTTCAATTCTTAGGTTGTGTCAACCCAACCAACCCGCCCTTAGCCAGGGTGGTTGACTAAGGCCTAATCGTCCTATCGTTTAGAGTAGGCCCTAGCAGTGGGGACGTATATGGGATGATGATGATGATGCTTTAAACAATTACTACTAAAGGCTACCATTAAATAAGTCGGTTCAGTGTGGCTACCATGAGTTTAAAACTTACGCACTCGATATCGCCTACGTGAATATGTCTATGAAAAACTTGTACAGCGCCGCTGGTGGTTACGCGAAGAACTAAAATCGGCCGTATGAAAAAAACAACTCGATAGGTTTTTAACGTACGTAAGTTTTCGATAGCCAACTCATGGTAGGCCCTCAGATTGTTAAGTCGACAACTCTATGTTTTTTTGCTTATTAATATATCATGCTCCATTGCTAAATTAAATCAATTGATTGTATATGGGTATACACGCCGACTATGGTGTGCTATTCACCGTAAAACATTAGTAAATTTATCATTGCGTCCCACTATGTTCTACTGAAACATCACATACTAATAACTAAAAGTTTCTCAATAACCTTAAGCAAACTCTTCAGCTACCAACGATTTCATCATCGCCATACTTCTTCCTTCACTAGACCGGTCCGAATCGGCTCAAACGAACAAACACCAATTACGGCCCCTTGGCCCACAAACAAGTATTCGGGCGCCCGCGCCGCCCATCTCAACTTTTTTCATTAAGCCATGTGCACTGAAATTTCATTTAAACGCCGATTCCGAAACATTTTGTACCGGATTCGGATTCAACAGTTGGTTTTTCAGGTTTGGAGGGCATAATCGTGAAATCTAAGTGGCAATGAGCGGCCCGTAACCGTTAGCACTCGGCGCACTGATGTAAATAAGTATCGGAAAATACATCAGCTAAATGAAAAGTACCGCCATTTGAGCACGCGTTTGCTGAAATTTATTCAATGTGTGTTTAAAACTTGAAAATATTGAGGCGATTCAAAATAAAGTCCTCTTTAGTGTTTACTATAGAGAACTTTATAATAAGGGTAGTTTTTAATTCAAGTTTATAATTACTACACAGTGTAAGTAATAAGAAAAACTATTTTATGCATTGTCTGTACCTACCAGATCAAAAATGTCAATGAGGTAAGTTAAAAAGACTGCAGATTTAAATTCACTCAAAGTACACGTGGTTGTGACATAATAAATACAAGGCAGAAGTTTTCCATGAAACCTTACAAAATGTCAAAAATACATTAAAATTCATATAACTGTTTTAAGATTTTGACTGGACCGGTGGAGCATAAACGACTTGTTGCGCGAAATAAAAACAAGATTTCTATAAACTTTATGAGAATAAAGTTTATTCACTTAAGAAAAATTGCACAGTGACATTAAAACAAAAAGGGCGCCGAAATTCACAACTACAACAGCGACACCAAGTGACAGGAAAAGAAAACAATTTAAAAAATATGAGCACAGGGAATAACAAATTATACAGCCTTATAAGATTTAAAATTTTACTCTAATACTCCCACTAAATTTAAAATCTCTACTTTAATATATGTTTACAGTATAATATGTTTACCTGTACATAAACATTACATAACAGTCATAAAAGCATCTCTCAAATGTTCAAACTTCAAAGTTGGAAGAGCCTTTGTTAAAATATCAGCCAGTTGTTCAGAACTTTGTACATATTCAATATTAATCAATTTTTGTTGTACCTTTTCCCTAATAAAGTTGAATTTAACATCAATATGTTTTGTTTTCTTGTGATACACTGGATTATTTATTAATTTAATAGTGCTTTGGTTATCTATACATAGTGTTGGAATAAAATCACCAATTCCGTAGCAAAATATATATTCACTTGTTCACTGTTTTCGCACTCACAAATTGGATACAATTTAGTAGTAGACGACCACTCGTTACGACGGTCGAGCTGCTAATGCTTCCACTGTCTCACTGCCCACTATGACCGGTCGCAAACCCCACCACGCTCTGTGTAGTGGGGGTTGCCATAGTGTTAAAAAGAATAAGGAGACGCAAAGATAACAAGTTTTATACTGCCAGTATTTATAGACATGGATTTAACCCAACAGCTCGGCCATCTGACCAATGTATACGTCCTCGTATTTAAGAACAAAAATCATTTCAAGTTAATAAGGAAATATAACGTTTTACATAATAATTATAAGCACAATTACTTACTGTATACTATACTCTATTATTTCTCTATTATTCTCTATACATAACAAGTATGAAATCAAATTAAATGTTTTATTCCTATGGTAATTACCAAAATCAATTTATTTATTTAAGTTAATCAAATCTATTCTATATGTGTACTCGTATACAAATCAAGACCATTAACCTAACCTACCTAGAAATACGTAATACATTATTATAACGATATTATAATGGTCTATATACAAACTACAAAGATGCATTTGAACAAGTAACACTTAATTACATGCATGAATCTTGATCATTAATCAATTACATATTCTAAATACATATACCCCACATAATATTTTTTGTGATTTTATTAGATAACATTATTTTATTTCTGTATGTAAAATCTATCTTATAATCAATGAATTAAATTATATATATATAGTTTTATCTAGTGTTGAGTAACAACATCTTTCTTATGCAACATTAATTAACACCGAGGTTTACCGTGGTGTATCTTAATTATAATTTTTTTGATTAAACTATAATAAATTATATTGTTATTTATCACCACCATCCAAAACGTTATTATTTACTTTTTGGATCATCATCATCAGTACTGCTACTACTACCCTCGACCAAATCTGTATTTAGGTTAGCCCACGGACGGAGTTTATCAATCGCAACGATAGTCTCATAACGTCTATTATTTTTTCTAGTAATTGGAGTATCTTCTACCACAAACCTTTCATTCGGTAATACTTTAAGAACCCTATATGGCCCCTGATACTTAGCTACTAGCTTTTTAGATTTTCCGTCATTTGTACCTACTTCCCTTTCTATCCTTACCAAATCACCCTCCTTATATTTAGTCCCTTCCTTCCTTCTTTTATTGAAACGTTCCCTATCTTTAGACTGCTGAGCTTCTATACGTTTACTAACTTCATTACGCAAAGAAGTCAAATCAGACTGCGGCGATTCCTCTAAGATATCTTCTACGACTTCGTTCAAGATAGATTCGGAAGTATTACTTATGTTATATCCAAAAAGCAATTCCGAAGGGCTCTTTCTAGTTGTTTTATGTATTGTAGTGTTAAGCCCAATTTGGATATCTGGGATGTACTCATCCCAAGTCCTGTCATCTTTCCCATGAGTTTTAGCAGACAATGATTCTAAAATAGTTCGGTTAAAACGCTCTACTTGTCCATTGGCTCTAGGAGTTGCGACTGCATTAAGAATGTGTTTTATACCTGTATCGCTTATAAATTTCTTGAATGCATGACTTGTAAAACATGCACCTTGATCGGTTATCAGACGTGATGGTGTTCCGAAATAACTTATGTGTTCTTTAATGACACGGATTGTAGTAAGAGCTTTAGTATTTTTTTACGGGAGTAATGTTTGCAAATTTAGTGAAGCCATCTATAATTACGAGTAAATAACAGTTACCGCGTTTACTACGAACAAAGGGCCCTAAATGGTCAGCGTGTACGGTATAGAATGGTTTGTTTAGTTTGGGAATTGGATGAAGTTCTCCTTCTTTCGGACCGCCTACAGTTTTGTGATGAGCACATTCTAAGCAAGCAGAAACATACTTTTTTACAAATTTCCGCATTTTAGGAAACCAATACAAATCTTTAATTCGAGCTAAAGTCTTTTCATATCCAAAATGGCCAATGTCGTCATGGTTCCGTTTCAAAATTTGCCATCGTATCGTTTTTGGAACTACCCAACGTAAACTATTGTCAACAATACGATAGACACGATCATTTTTAATTTTGTAGTTATTATGAATGTCCCTAACCTTCTCGGAATCAGAATCATTAAGGATCTTTTTAATTACAGTAATTTCATCATCGACCATTTGTGCCGTGCTAAGCCAATTATCAGTTTCAACGTTAAGGACGTCAAGTACGTGAGTTTCAGGTATAGCAGGATCCACTGGGTTACGACTGAGAGCATCTACATGAGCCATCTTATCCCCGGGTCTATAATCAATCTCGCAATCGAACTCTTGGAGCTGAACCCACCAACGGGCTATACGCGGTATTAAGTCGCGCTTAATTAATGTAGTTCTTAGGGCATTACAGTCTGTAAAAATTTTGAATGATATCCCTGTCAAATATACACGAAATCTACTAAGAGAAGCTATAACAGCAAGAGTTTCTAGCTCAAAAGAGTGCAATTTTTGCTCTTCTGGTGTCGTTTTACGGCTATAATACGAGACAGGACAAAGTAAACCATCCTTATTCTTTTGCAACAGGATTCCTGCTATACCGTTCTTACATGCATCGGTATGTAGTTGCGTTTCCGCTAATGGGTCGTATAAAGCAATTATAGGTCGTTCAACTAGTTTATCTTTAATTGTATGAAAAGCTTTTTCATGGTCAGAAGTCCATTTCCATGGGGCGTCTTTTCGTAATAAGTCTGTAAGAGGTTTTGTTATAAGGGCAAAATCTTTGATGAACCGCCTGAAGAAGCTAGCAAGGCCCATGAACTGACGGATCTCATGTTGATTTTTAGGAGTTGGAAAATTGGCTACTGCTTTAGTTTTTCTACTACCAGGACGAATGCCATCAGGCCCCACTTCAAAGCCCAAAAAGTCCAAATGGTTAAAGAAGAAGTGACATTTGCTAAGCTTAAGGGTCATACCACCTCGCCGCAGAAGTTGCAATACTTCTCTTAATCGTTCCATACCTTCATTAAAATTATGAGCTGGTATTAGTATATCATCCATATAAACAAGCGCAAACTTTATTTTAGCTTCGGCAAGTATCTTGTTAATGGCGCGCTGGAAGACAGATGGAGCATTAACGAGACCGAACGGCATACGTAGATACTCATATTGACCATCGGGAGTTACAAAAGCTGTTTTAGCTTGAGACTCATCAGCAATTGGGATTTGGTAGTACCCTGAAGCGAGATCTAATGAAATGAAGCTAGTATGTCCAGCTAATAAATCTAACTGGTCTTCAACTCGTGGCAATGGGTAATGGTCTTTTACGGTTTTTCTATTGAGGGATCGATAATCTATACACAGTCTCTTTTCACCTGTCTTCTTTTTTACCAGCACGATAGGACTGGCATAGGGAGATGCAGATTCTCGGATTATGTTAGCATCAAGCATATCTTTTACCATTTCGCGAACGAGAGCACGCTCAGAATAGGACATTCTGTACGGTCGGTATACTACGGGTTCAGAATCTTTTAATTTAATTTCCATTTCTGTGACATTAGTGAAGCCTAAATCTTTTAGATCTTTTGAGAAACAATCACGATAATCCGAGAGTAATTTTAGTAAATCTGACAATTGTTCTTTCGTAAGTGTATCGCCATGATTTATTTGCTCAAAACATTCGACAGGCTCGAATTCCAAATTTAAACTATTAACAATTGTATTAACGGGCAATGCTCGAGTTATTAATGAGTTTTTATGAAATTCTATTTTTTTACTAGAAATGTTTTGTGCTAATATATTACCTGTACCATTTACGATGTCGTATTGACCCGGAAGTAAGTAGTACTCGTTATTTTCATTGCCACGAACCGACCCATGAACATAAACTTTACCATTATAAATACTTTCTGAAAGGACAGGTATGGCTTTTATTTCATTAACCCCTATTTCTATATTAACTTTAGCTACTAAGAATAATTTTGATGATTTATTAACTTTCTCAAATATAAGACGTTCCGGAGTTTTTGTAATCAAGATATCTGGACGTTCGGTGAACGTATGACCTAATAGTAATGAATACTTTAATGTACTATCTTCCACTACGAAGACATCTATAGTTTCTTTAATGCCTTGAATTTCTATACTTACTATAGTCTTACCCCTAGGCTGTATTAATGTGTTTCCTAACCCTCTTAGCAGAGGCATATCTGTTGTCAGCAATGAAAGTCCTAACGATTTTGCTAGAGTCTCTTGTACAATAGAGCATTCACTACCAAGATCGACGAAGCAAGATATATTAACGTCATTAATTTTGGCTGGTATTAAATATTTATTATTAGGATCTGGTTTTTTATGATGCATTTGTTCCTGAAAGTCACTAACATTTGTTTTATTCAACTCAAAATCTAATTGGAAGACTTGTTTTTCATTTGAATTAACGTGACCTGTGCTGTTTTTATCATTTTCTTGCGTTTTAGTTTTGTTCATAACCGGACATACTATCGTACGATGACCAATTCTGAAGCAATTGTTACATTTTTCGAGAGGTTTAGGGCACTTAAAACTAGGATGCCCTTCTATACCACAGTTAAAGCATTTAATAGGAGCCTTGTTAGTGGAAGGTTTATTATAATTACTGGTTAAGGTTGTGGTTGACCTTTTACTATCATTTTTGTTTCGAGTAAAACTAGCGATATTATCTTTTGACTGCCCTACTTTAACTAATTTCAAATACTTCAAAACTTGTTCCGGCGATTGGAACTGTGCAGCTTGGGCTCCTAATTTTATTGCCCTATCCTCAATGCCATAAAGAATGCAGTCTACAGCTTTCCTGCCGGTTATCTGACACCTATTCAGAAGGTTGAGCTTGGCATAATAATATTGTTCAAGGGGTTCACCGTATTTTACTTTAAGGGAAAGCATATCTGTTAATAGTTCGGCCAAATTTTCTCTACATGGAAATGCTTCAACCAATTTAGATTTCCATTCTGACCACGTATAAAGCACACTAGGTAAACTCTGATACCACGATTTAGCTAACCCACTTAGTTTTGGTAATGCATAATGAATAATTTCACGCTCCTCCCATTCGTATATCTCCGCACATTCCTCTATTTTTGTAATCCAGTTTAATATTGTTTGTGTTTTTGGATAGTGGATCAAATTCAGGAATGACATTATTAACCGATGAGAGTTTATGGTTATTAGATTTAGATAACTGTTTTAAGGCTTCAACAAATTGATTTACAATATTACCATCACTAAGATTCTTAGAATACTTATTGTCTAGGTACCTGGAATTCGTCATGGTGTCACGTGATATAGAACGGCGTCTTGAGGTACGGCTTCTAGACCGAGTCTGAAGGCGCCTCGTACTTGGTGATCGTCGCATTCTTGATCTAGAAGCCCTCGTAGACTTTGATTCAGCCGTAGTTTTCTGACGTTCAGTTATGCGGCCACTTCGTTCCAAATTGTGTGTATGTTCGTGTGGACGACCCTTTCGGTTGCTTTGAGCTTCACTACGTATAATATAACCATCTAGGATAGGTGATCTTTGCTCACGATCGTCGTTCGGAATATCTCTACGACATCTAGATATCACCGGCGAACGTCGCTCATGCTCATCGCTGCTGTGATGAAATCTAGATGTCGCATTCACGCGTTCGTGATGCGATCGTCGCTCAAGCTCATCGCTCACATCACAAAAGCGTCGACTAAAGCGAGAGTCTAGGCGTTGCTCATGCTCCTCACCAAGACCACGCGGAGAATCTCTCAATAAGACAGTCGCGCGTTGCTCATGCTCATCGCTTGACCGTTGTCTATTACGCTTCCACAGCCCGCTTCTGCTGCGTGTCCGTGGTCGAGAAGTCCTCACAGTTGGTAGCCGTGGACTCTCGATGTTCAAGTCGGCTCTCTCACTATCAATGTCATCATTAACTTGTGCATTCTCATTTCGAGATTCCATCTTCAGCGCAATCAGCAACTGAAACTTAAAAATGTCACATTTACCATTTGTACATATCATGTAAATTTTATTTTGTAATTTAAAGAATGACCTGCGTAACCAAGTCGCATTATACTGGAAGCCTAGTTAAATATTATATATTATATTCATATAAGATCATATGCTCCTTCATGTATATAAAGCAACAGTGTGTGAAATTGTCTATTTAAGAATTAAAAAACTTGACTCCTAATTCGTATCATTTAAATACCCCGACTTAATACATAATTAGGGCAGAAACATCTACCATGTTCAGTTAGCATCGATATCAGAGAGTGCCCTGAACAAATGATACGAAACAGAGTCTCTGGAATTTATATACTACATGTACACATTTAATAACTAAAATGGCTTATTTTCTCAACTATATTATCGGGGAGTGCCCCGACCGAATATTATGAGATCAAAAGCCATTTTCCGCCATAATTGCTATCACTATCAGAGAGTAACCCTGACCAAATGACAAACAACCAGGCAGATCGATTAACAGAAACATCTACACTGTTTAGTTAGCATCACTATCAGAGAGTTCCCCGAACAATGAATCGAAACAGTGTCTGGTATTTATATACTACATGTACACGTTTAATAAGTAAAATGGCTTATTTTCCCAACTATATTATCGGGGAGTGCCCCGACCGAATATTATGAGATCAAAAGCCATTTTCCGCCATAATTGCTATCACTATCAGAGAGTAACCCTGACCAAATGACAAACAACCAGGCAGATCGATTAACAGAAACATCTACACTGTTTAGTTAGCATCACTATCAGAGAGTTCCCTGAACAATGAATCGAAACAGTGTCTGGTATTTATATACTACATGTACACGTTTAATAAGTAAAATGGCTTATTTTCCCAACTATATTATCGGGGAGTGCCCCGACCGAATATTATGAGATCAAAAGCCATTTTCCGCCATAATTGCTATCACTATCAGAGAGTAACCCTGACCAAATGACAAACAATCAGGCAGAACGATTAACAGAAACTAGTTTATGATATTTTGCAATAAAAATACTTTTTAGTATATAATATAGCTATTCATATGCAAGATTTGACTAAAATTTATTGGAGTCATGCTAAACTAACAGTACTATGTATTATGTATATTCGCAATTTTATGTACATAGATCTATCCATGTCGTTACCAAGTCATAAATGTTTTTATGAATCTTATTATAATAATATCATATTTGATTGATCATAAAAATAGAGAAAAAAAATCCTTTAATAAGATAAATTGTATTAAATAAATATTCTCTACAATATAAAATATAAGGGCATCTGTTACTGTTTCTCCGAGTGAATCGTATTTATTTTAATTTGTGTGAATAAAATTCCCTTTTTTTTGTTTAATCTGACTCCATGGTCTAACCAAGTGCATAAAGGTTATCTTAATAGTAGAAATGTTGTACTTACGTTATTGCGGACGTGACAAGAGATTTGTATAAATCTCTATTTTATCCCTCTTCTGATATGTTGGAATAAAATCACCAATTCCGTAGCAAAATATATATTCACTTGTTCACTGTTTTCGCACTCACAAATTGGATACAATTTAGTAGTAGACGACCACTCGTTACGACGGTCGAGCTGCTAATGCTTCCACTGTCTCACTGCCCACTATGACCGGTCGCAAACCCCACCACGCTCTGTGTAGTGGGGGTTGCCATAGTGTTAAAAAGAATAAGGAGACGCAAAGATAACAAGTTTTATACTGCCAGTATTTATAGACATGGATTTAACCCAACAATAGAGTAGTACAATTGTGTTTAATATCTATTTCTCTAAACAATTGTTTTAACCATAACAAATTTTTAGCAGCCTCGCAGCCAGCCATAAATTCAGCCTCGGTTGTTGATAAGGCAACACAGGTTTGTTTTTGACTTGCCCATGATATGGGACCACCATTTAGCATAAAAATATAACCTGTTGTTGATCTCCTTGTATCAATGTCCCCAGCAAAATCCGAGTCTGAATATCCAATTAAATCTTCATGGCCTTGATATCTAATACACACATTTTTGGTATTGATAAGGTACCGAATTATTCTTTTGACTTGATTAACATGAAGCAAACTTGGATTATTAATGTATCTACTTAATAAATTAACTCCATATGAAATATCTGGCCTGCTAGCTTTAGACAAAAATAACAAAGATCCTATAATTTCTCTGTACGGAAAATTTACCTGATCATCTTCAACATTTCTATTAATTTGAACATTTACATCTATTGGTGTATTACTTGGATTTGCATTAGTCATGTTATATTTATTTATCAGCTGCTCAATATATTGTTTTTGATGTATATATATAGCATTATCAGATCTAACAATTTCTAATCCAACAAAACGACTTAACTCAAACTCCTTAATGTTGAAGCCCTGTTTTAAATAACTTATTATTTGCTGTAAAATCAAGTCGGATTCAGACATAATTAAAGCATCATCTACATACAGAATTAATAGGGCTTTAGAGCCATGGAAATTGCCAACAAATACACAATTATCTGCATGGCACTGAACAAATCCAAATTTCAATAAAAAATTAGTAAATTTTGTATTCCAACAACGGGATGCTTGTTTTAATCCATACAAGGATTTGTTCAGTTTACATATTTTATTTTTAGGTGCTTTTACCCCATCTGGGATTTCCATAAATATGTTTTCTTCTAAATCACCATACAAAAAAGCTGTTTTAACATCTAACTGTCTAATAAACATATTATATTCTGCAGCAATTGACAATAATATTCTAATAGACTCATATCTAGTAGTAGGTGAAAAAATTTCATTAAATTCTAGTCCCTTGATTTGTGTAAAACCACGAGCACAAAGTCTAGCTTTATATCTGTCTTCTTGACCATTTTCATTTTTCTTAACACTGAATACCCACTTTGAAGTTATGGTTCTTTGGTTTTCTTTCTCTACAAAACTCCAGGTATTATTAGTATGATGCGCATCTAATTCTTCATTGATGGCCTTTAACCATAAGTGACATTCCTTACTACTTATCGCTTGTTCATAAGTTAATGGTAGATCTAATTCCATCAAATTCACTTCCATCTGGTTTCTCCGTGGTCTTAAAGTGATATTTGATCTGTCTATATTTGATAAATCTATTTCTTGTGAGGGTTCATATGTCTCATCAGCAAGACTGTAATTGTCTTCACAATCATCCTCACCTGTATGATCAGAACTGTTATTTAACCCTTCTATTACTTGGCCTTCCTCACAATCAACACTCTCTCCATGGTCATCACAGACAAAAATTTGCGCTTCACTTCTTCTAAATTCTGGATTCTTTTGTTCATTAAAAATAACATTTCTAGATATTGTTATTCTTTTAGTGTTTGGATCATACATTTTGTAATTGTTGTTGTCATATCCAACTAACATCATTTTACGACTTTTACAATCAAGTTTCTTTCTTAGCTGATCCGGTACATGTACATATCCTTCACACCCGAACACTCTCACATGATCCAAACTAGGTTTAAAACCATTCCACAGTTCTATAGGTGTTTTATTTGGTGTCTGGCTGGACGATGTGCGGTTCAATAAATAGACTGCACAATTAACTGCTTCTGCCCAAAGGTTGAGTGGAACATTTCGGGCATAAAGCATAGATCTAGCACTTTCAACTATTGTCCGTATTTCTCGTTCAGCCCGGCCATTTTGTTCCGGTGTGTATGGTGCTGTTAACTCATGTGTTATACCTTCACTATCTAAATATTCTTTAAAGTCTTTGCCTGTATACTCTCCTCCATTATCAGTATGTAATATGCGTACCCCATGTGTGAAAAAGTTTTTAACTTTGGCATTATATTTCTTAAAACAATCCAACACATCACATTTGTTCTTTAAAAAGTACACATATCTAAAACTTGTTGCACCGTCTTTGAAAATAACAAAATATTTCATACCTTGAACTGATGGTACATTAAAAGGTCCACAAACATCACTGTAGATTACATCACCTGGCTGCAGTGGCCCCCTGTTCGACTTCTGAAATGATCTTCGAGCATGCTTACCATAAGCACAGCCCTCACACACAAACTTATCACAGTCTTTTAAGTCCACACCAGTAATCACATTGTTTTTACACATTTTCTCTATTTCTTTAACATTTAAGTGACCCAAACGTTCATGCCATGTTTTCAAGTCCAATTTTTGTTGTACTACATTGCACGCTGGATTTAAAACTGTCTTAATTTTTAACTCATACAGATTGTTATTTAATAAAGTCCCACACATCACTAATTGTTTGTTTTTGTAAATACAAGCTTCAGTATTTTTCTTCACAATGCTGTATCCTTGTCTCATTATTGCACCTTCAGAAAATAAATTTCTTCTTAGTTTTGGTACAAAAGAACATCCTTCAAAATACTATTCTCCCACTGTCCATGAACACATTTTCTAATTAATATACTTCCTTGGCCAATCACTTCTAATGATTCCTGGTTTCCAAGTTTCAATGGGGAACCCGTGTATTCATATAATTCTGAAAAATTTTCTCGCTGGTAAGACATGTGAGCTGAGGCACCGCTGTCTAATATCCAATTACTGCTATCTAATTCTTCTTTATAATTTCCACTCACTACATTGAAAGCCAACATATTTTTCTCGCCTTGACATTGTTTTTGTTTTGGAGCACGACACTCTTTGGCGAAATGACCACGTTTCCCACAGTTATAGCAAACAAAGCGATGTGATTTTTCATTTTTGTCTTTACTAGAATTCTTCAGTAAGTAGGTTTCCTTCTTATCACTCTGTTTTGCCACTAATAAAGCTGTTTCATTTTCTTCTTCAACATTAAAACTGGCCTCTTCATCTAATAAACGAGCTGTTAGGTTTACTATGGTTTGTTTTGATGGATCAAGTGATATCCAAGCCTGGCGAAGAGATCTGTATTTAGGCGGTAATGTGGTCAATATTTTTGTAATGACAGCAGTATCACTTATTTCTTCAGAATTTTCTCTTAATTGTTTGGCTAAACTTTCAACTTTGGCTATATGTTGTGCTATGCTATCGGATGGTGACATTTTGTATTGATAAAAACGTTCGTGTAACATAATTTTTGTCATTTCCGACTTTTGTTCATATATTGACTCAAGTTTAGTCATAACTTCAAGTGCAGTTTCACAGTTTTCAATAAGTGCGACTTGCTTAAGATCCATAGCTGAGGTCAAGATGAACATAGCCATGCCATCATCCTTGTTCCACTGCGAAACATTATTTTCTGGTTTCGGTGTGTTTATGTCCAACCCTTTTGCGCGTAGGGCGCATTTTATTTGGAATTTCCACTGCTTAAAGTTGGTTCCATCAAACTTTTCAAGATGCATTGTCTTTCCGAACTCCATAGTTTAGGTTGTAATTTTCGGACGCTTCTATTGTTGAAATTTTCGACACTACTTCACTGTTTTCTCTGCTCTTTGTCTTTAAAACAATCGCGTGGACCTGGGCCCATAACCTAAACGACTTGTTGCGCGAAATAAAAACAAGATTTCTATAAACTTTATGAGAATAAATTTATGAGAATAAAGTTTATTCACTTAAGAAAAATTGCACAGTGACATTAAAACAAAAAGGGCGCCGAAATTCACAACTACAACAGCGACACCAAGTGACAGGAAAAGAAAACAATTTAAAAAATATGAGCACAGGGAATAACAAATTATACAGCCTTATAAGATTTAAAATTTTACTCTAATAGAGCAGTGGTTAGTGACCCTGCCTGGCGGCTCCAAGAGTCTTGGGTTCGATTTCCACTCGAGACAAATATTTGTGTAATGAACATCGATGTTTGTTACGTGTCTGGGTGTGATTATGTATTTATAATTACATAGTATGTATATCTCTTTTTCCTGAAACACAGGAAAATCCTAGTTCAGGCTCACATATTGTTACCCGGAACTTTAAATGTAATGTAGATTTTAAGATCTAATTTTGTGCACTAAGTTTTCTAATAAAGATTTTTTTTTTTTATTTATTTATAAGTCTATGAATGATGATACAAGCTCTGCTTAGTTTGGGGTCAGGTGACGGTGTTTGGAAATGTCCCAGATCTAGACACGCGGTAGCGTGTCAAGCCAAGGTTCAAGAAACAGAACTGGCGAGCCGCACCGTGTGTAATATTACACGAACCATTTGGAACCACTTTTGAACACCTCATAAATCAAAAACTATTTCACATAAACGTATCAAATTTGGCTCATATATTGTGACTTGCGAGATAAATATGTGTTCTAAATTTCATAAGCTTATCTCAAACAGTTATTTAGATATTAATGTCCAAAAATCCTCATTTTTATCATTGACTGACTGACAGATCAAAATTCTAACCCAGTTCCAAATGACCTAGAGAGTTAAAATTTGGTATGCAGATAGGTAATTACATGAATACAAAGGAAAAAATAAAAAACTGGCAATTTTTTTATAATTAGGTTAGGTTCTATTATGAACGGGTAACATAAATACCTAATTAGTGCCTAATCACGCCTATATACCGGGGAAGGCAGAGCACTAAGAATATATTTAGGTATACTTACTTATTTACAATTAAGAGTAGGTACTTATAGTCGGTTTTCATATTTATTACTTAGGGTAGGTACCTACATAAAGTCTAGTTTTAGTTTTGAATTTGTCCTTTTCAAAGGACCCACGGCGTTACGATGATATATACTTTTCTACAAAAAGTAATGATATCCAATCAAAAACATAAATGTGAAATGAGAGCCAAGTTCAATATTGCCTTGGTTGTTGACTTCAGCGACAAAAGAAGTGAGATCTAAATGGGTGCCAAGTTCAATGGTCAACCAAGAAATTTATTTATAAGTAACACTATAACATACCTATCATATCTTCTTATAACATAAGATAATGTATGGTGGTAGCCTATGAAGGTCTGTCTTGGCTAGTTTTCATAAATGAATTATAGCCGTCGCAAGTTCTAAGCCTACAAGTATTTGTCGGTTTTTATTTTATAATACCGAAAATTTGGATTGTTGGTAGAAACTAGCAAGCGAACATAATAATACGTTGGTAGGTTTATAGAAACTAGCCAAGACAGACCTTCATAGGCTACCGCCATACATTATCTTATGTTATAAGAAGATATGATAGGTATGTTATAGTGTTACTTATAAATAAATTTCTTGGTTGACCATTGAACTTGGCACCCATTTAGATCTCACTTCTTTTGTCGCTGAAGTCAACAACCAAGGCAATATTGAACTTGGCTCTCATTTCACATTTATGTTTTTGATTGGATATTAATTTATTTGCAACATCAGAGAGAAGAGACTCCCATTTTTCTCTGGTAAAAGGGCCACCAAACCCATAGGGCCCCATAAGTTCCCGGATCTGTCGACACACAACAAAGTTTAACACGAAACAATTTTACGCAAAACAGCTTCCATCATATTGAGCTTACTGTCAATAGTTCGCCCAAGAAAAGCAAAACTGCCCATTGTTTACCCAAAGTTGCTCGGTGAAAACTTTGTTTTGCATAACAAATTCGCCCATAGCCTCCAATAGCTGTTTAGTTATTTATTATTGAACTTAAAAACAGATGGGACAAATTAATAACTATGATTGATTTGAACAACCGCCAATTAATATTTGAGTAAGTATTGTTTGATTTGGTTTTTGGCAATATCAATAAAGCTGGTCTCCGAGTTGCAAGACATTACCAATTTTATGCTGTTTGGTGAAGTTTGTCATTTTGGAAAACTGAAAGTGTCCGGGATATTTACCATTTTGTTTTTTTTTAATGAGCTCCCGATATTCACCCGTGATCATGGCGCTTGCAACAGTTCCGAAATATCGGGAGCTCATTAAAACAAAACAACAGGTTGTAGGTTTTTCAGGTGGGAGACGTTTTGTCGACCGGTTGCTGTTACCACCATACAGTTGCGTAAAACCCGCCAAGTGACTCTGGCCTCTCTCGGTCAGGTCGCGTTCTGGGATCAGCACTGTACGAACCGGAGCCAGGGGGGACCATTTTTACAGCAAGTGCCGGACCAGTGGAGTCTTAGCGGCGGCATTGTGCGGGCGGAGCGGGTCAGCCCGCCGGCCTGGGAGACCCGTAGAAACAGGGGCCCTTCCGTCCGGCGGACTGGCCAACTCCGACCCGCACAGCTCAATACCAATGCGAGACTCCACGCCTTGTCTCGTTGTTGCCGCAGTAGTGGTCTCCTCTTTAAGCGGGCTTTCAGGGTGAGTGCGACAGGCTCAATATGGTCTATTGTGCCTGTCGACCTCATATTTGGATCTCACTACCGCTTTCCATCAGGTGGAGTGAGGTCATCTTGTTAGATTATTATAAAAAAAAAAACATGGTAAATATCCCGGACACTTTCAGTTTTCTAATGTGCGCAACCATGACAGTTTAAAATTTGTCATTTTATTTATTTATTTATTTATTTATTTATTATTAGGACAACCAACAAGAAAAACACTGGTACAGATTAATAAAAGTCAATAAAAACAACATAAACTTAGAGCTAAGTGCTAATCTTAATTAGAGGTTGCCACGGCATGCAATGTGGACTACAATTCAGTTATATAATATATTTAAGATGATAATAACAATAACAACAATTTATATTTGTATAAGATAGGACTTTTTAAATTTACTTAATTAATTTACTAATTTGTATTGTGGTGTTTACATCACCTATGTAGGGTCATGGCAAAACGATTGCAGTATCCGGCGTTTGAAAATCTGGGGCTTATCTGCAAAGATGTCAATCTTGTATGATTTGCAAAGCACATTATATTCCCGCTGTAGTCTATTCAGGGTGGCGTGGTGACCTACGTTGGTTCTACTGCCCCTAACGGAAAATGGTAAATATCTTCCAACCCGCGCCAACTTTATTGGAACGTTGAGGTTAATATATCGCAACAGATATTGACAATCTACAGTTCCATTAATTATCTTGTGAAGTAACATTAAATCTAACAGAAGTCGACGGTCCTTCAGACTATTCAATTTAAAGTGACCAAGACGTTCCTCATACGAAGGAAATTCTTTCAATTTATGTGTTTGGTATGAGAGATGCCACAAAAACCGTTTCTGGATACGTTCTATTCGCTTAATGTAAACGTCGTAGTGGGGACACCATACCTGACTACAGTATTCAAGGTAGGGACATACTAAAGATTTGTACAATAAAATTTTTGTTGAGGTATATTTAAATTCTTTGGTATTACGTAGAACAAACCCTAGCATTCGGAATCTTTTTGTCACAACCTGATCGACGTGTTTATGAAAGCGTAATTTCTTATCCAGAAGCACGCCCAAATCACGAATGGACTCCACCTCTTCCAAAACATGACCATCAATATTATACGTCGCAGGCGGAACCTTCAAACTTTTGGTAAATCTTATAAATTTACATTTGTCGAGGTTCATAAATAGTTTGTTCCTGTTGCACCAAATCGCCAGGCGATCCAGATCCTCCTGCAGTAGGAATATATCGTTTGGTTCTCGTATTTGCTTCGATAATTTCATGTCATCCGCATACAAGAAGCATTTCGCATGACGGAAGACAGAAACAATATCATTTATAAAAATAATGAAAAGAATCGGACCCAAGTGCGACCCTTGCGGGACACCAGATGTAGATACAAATGGTTCAGAAGAGAAGCCCTTTATCACCACTCTCGACTTCCTCTGTTGAAGGTATGAGGAAAACCATTTAAGTAGGTCGCCAGTTATACCGAAAGTGGCAATCTTATTGATATCCGTGTAGATCGTGTCTACTGATACTGATAGTCGCTCGTCGAGAGATTCAGAAACTTGAGTCAAAAACGATACAAGATTAGTGCACGTGGAACGCGACTTCAAGAAACCAAATTGCTGAGGGGAAATTATTTGATTTATATGCCACGTTAACACAGGACATACCAGCGACTCAAAAACCTTACCAAACACACTCAATATGGATATTGGCCTGTAGTTTTTGACAGATCTTGCGTCACCCGCCTTAAAAATTGGAACAATACGCGCCTCCTTCCAAGCGGAAGGGAAAATGCCCGTTTTTAAAGAAGTATTAAAGATGATGGTTAATGGCAAAGTCAGCGCCTTGCGACAGCTGACCACGAACAGTGGAGGTACACCATCTGGTCCGGCCCCCTTGTTTCTATCCAGGCGGGTTAGAGTCCTAAGTACATCCTCCTGCGAAACGTAGACATTGGTGAGATAATTTGAAGTCAGAGTGCGATTATTTTCGTTTTGGGAAAGTGAGGAGCTTGTCTTGAATACAGAAGCGAAGAAGGACGCGAACAGATCACATATGCCATCACCACAATCAGCCAGGTTATTGTCAAAAGTCATAGACGATGGATATGCATTACAGTTATGTTTTTTATTTTTTAGAAATGTCCAGAAAAGCTTTGGATTGTCACTTAATGATTTTTCAATTCGAGCGACATAGTTTCCGTGACATATCCTTACCAATTTATCGCATCTCCGCTTTAACGTACTCAAAGCCAGTTCATCTAGTGGGTTTTTGTATTTATGAAATTTCATACGACACTTATGTTTTTCTTTTAGGAGATGAATCAGTTCTTTCGTGTACCAAACTGGGAACTTCTTAGATGATGGTTTATGTATCGGAACATGTTGTCTAATTGCATCTCTTAAAATGTAATAAAAGGTATCCACCATATCATCCACAGATAGAGATGTAAGGTCTTGCACCCAGGAAATTGTATTTAAAAATAAAATAAAATCATTTATTTCCAAAAAATGGCATTACAACATAGGTTACTAGTAGTCCCCAAACTAGGTAATCCTGTCTCTTGGGGGCTGGAGTTGTTGATTACATATTTGGTTAACGGCGTTGTATGGTAGCTTAAATTTAATTTAAAAATATTGACACAGCCTAATAAATGTGAGCATGTGAGTAGTTTATGTGTGTATGTGATTGGTAAGCGGTGGGTGCGTGTGTGAGTGTGTGCGTGTGCGTGTGTGTGTGTGCGTGTATGTGTGTGTGCGCATCCGTTATTAGAACAAACCTAGGGAGGACATAATTATCATGTGTTTCTTTCCACTCAGCCCTACGCACAATAAGTTACTTGGGATCAGATGTTTAGGCTGCTGAGTGGAAGAGTACAGCAGTGAGCACTGCGATGATTGTAATCATAGGGTCGGCCTGAATAAAAGAAGCTCAGTTTCATGGTAACTGATTAGTAACAGCCAGTCAGTTAGTTTGGATTTGACGGCGTACGGTTCTGAATATTTCAGATCACACAGATTGATAACTTTATTGTATATATGTATGTAAAGGTAATCTTTGTGTCTTTTTGCAAAGGACGTTGCGACGGTAGGAGTTTTGATTTTGAATACTCGTTTTGCCAGAAGATTCTTATAGTCAGGTGAGTTGAAAATTGCTTTGTGGGTAGTTATGACTGCCTTCTGGATGTAGAGTTTGCGAACGCTAAGGACCTGCGCCTCGGAGTAGAGCAGGTGTGTAGGAAACCCGGCGTGATTTTTTTAGCATAACTTTCAACACTGCTCTCTGTGCTCTCTCGATCCGTAGCATCGCCGTTTTGTCGACACCTCCCCACGCGGATATGCAGTAGCCTAGTACAGATTGACCAAGACCTAGGTAGACCATCTTTAAAATATTATCATTTGCAATATCCCTTAGCAAGAGCATAATATTAATTATTTTACGTAGGCGTTTAGATAGAGTTACTATATGCTGATGAAAGTTTAGTTTGTCATCTATTTGTACGCCAAGGTATTTTATAACCGTTGTCTGACTGATGGTGTTACAGTTACATGGTGGTCGAGGGTTACTTCTACTATCAGTAGCTAGACATGTGCTGCAATGTATTGAAACAGGAGTAATAAATGTTGGTCTTGATGCAGCAGTTTTGTGGAAGGTTAGAAATTGTGTTTTGTCCGTGTTGAGTGTGAGCAAGTTGTTCTCTAACCATCGCGCTACCACAGCTAGTCCTGTCTCAGTGTGTTCAAAAGTCTGCGACCATGAAGAACCATTAAATATAATCGCTGTGTCGTCAGCGTAACAAATAATTTCGGCGTTTGTTATTTGTAGCGACGTGAGCCCGTTAAGGTAGATATTAAATAATGTTGGTCCTAATACACTGCCCTGGGGCACTCCAAAGCAAATATCCCTGGTTTCGCTAGTGAATTCCGACACTCGAACACACTGCTTACGATTTGTGAGGTAGCTTTCGAACCAGGCCAGAGCTAGTCCTCTGATACCAGAGGTCTCCAATTTACGTAGTAGAATGGGAATGGAAACGGTGTCAAAAGCCCTGGCCAGGTCCAAAAACACTCCCACGCAGCACTGGCCAGTGTCAAGGTATTTTGTGATTATCGACGTTAACAAACCAACCGCATCCTCAGTAGACCTGCCCTGTCTAAAGCCATATTGTCTATCACATAGTATATCGTTGGCTTTAAGGAAACTCGTGAGACGTTTCTGCACAATTTTTTCAAGAAGTTTAGACAGTATGCTTAGTAAAGATATAGGTCTATAGTTTTGGGGGGAATCAGTGGCACCTGATTTGTGGATTGGCGAGACTGCCGCGAATTTCCAACATTCAGGAAATATGCCAGAGGAGAGGCTAAGGTTAAAGACGTGCGTGAGTGGGATTAATAAAGTCTCAAGGTTTTGTTTGAGGAAGCCAGCCGTAATGCCATCAATGCCTGGGGCACTGTCATTTTTGAGATTTTGGATCAATGAGCTTACCTCGAGAACGTCTGTTGGGGCTAGGAACAAGGAGTCCAGTGGGGAAGGGCAGGCTTTGGGTGTTTTGCTGGCCAACAATTCCTGTGTCGTTCTGAGTCTTGTTAAAGTTTTGGTTGCTAGTTTTTCTCCGACAGACGAGAAGTGTATGTTACATTCAGTGAGAGACTTACAAGGTGTATCTGATATGTCGAGTAATTGTGTGGACTGGGATTTTTTCTTTGCAGTACTACAGATGTCGTTTACTGTTTTCCACAATTTCTTAGGGTCCCTATGTGACTTTTGTAATAGATCCGCGTTGTAATTATTTTTTAGTTTTCTTAAAAGATCGTTGCAGAAGTTCCTATAACGGGTGTATGTCAGTTTAAGTGTTGGGTTACGTGGGTCTTTACGTAAGTCCATATGCAGGCGGTCTCGGTTGTCGATGCATCGAATGAGGCCAGGAGTTATCCAATCTTTCACAATATGTTTCGATCGGCTAATACGTTTCTTTGATGTGTGCTTTGTAATTATTGATTCAATAGTTGATGAGAAAGTGGAAGCAGCCAATGATGCATCGGAATTTTTAGTAACCAGTGACCAATCTAAAGACTTTAATTCATCCGAAGCGGCTTGACTGTCTAACTTCGTGATAACCCTGTCAGAACGTTTCTTTACATTACGAGCAAACGAGGCACCAATCATAGCTAACGAGTGATCTGTGGCGCTACTCGGACATACTACGCCGATGCAAGGACTGAAAGGTTTAAGGAGAATGTGATCCAGGCAAGAGTTTAGACGAGTTGGCTTGTTTATGGCCGCGTAGAATCCGTTTTCAGCTAGTAGATTTAGATAATTATTAGTTTGAATGTCCTGAATTTCGCAAGCAGTGTCTATATTAATATCACCTGCAATTATGAAATAATCTTTATGTTTCAACTGGCTAAGCTTATCATTCAAAATATCTAAAAATTTATCTGTATTTTTAGTCGAGGGTGAACGGTACACACCCATTACTGTAACGGTGTCACTTACATCTAATACTAGGCTATTTGCCTCACCATCAAAGTCAATCTCCATGGAAACCACATCGAGAGTATCTCTCACGTAGACGACGACACCTCCCGCTTTATTAATGTTTAGCTTCGTGCAATAGCTTGTGTAACCATTTAAATGCTTTATGGGTTTAGATTCATCTAGCCAACATTCCGTGAGGACGATCACGTCAAAAGGGACTTCAATCTGATGAAGCATTACCACGAGGTGATCGAAGTTTTTGTTAAGACTCCTAATGTTGTACGTTAGTAAGCGGAAGTTCCACTTGGATGTAATAATAAAGGATGTGCAGTCTTTAATCTGGTCGAGAAGGATACATTCAATATTCAGCGAGTCGTCAATTTCATCATTAACACTGTTGATTATCATTACAGACAAAGTTTACTCCAAAGCTTGGAGCAAACTCTTACGTATATTGCAAAAATGGCAATGATCGGGAAGAAATATTTCATTTTTACATTACTATAGTAGACGACTCGCTTTATTATACAATGTTCTGTTTGATGTAGTGAGAGAGTGAGGTGTGTGTGTGTGTGTTTGTGTGTTTTGTGCATTTTAGGATATTTCTTCCAGACAATGTTGGAGGACTGTGTCATTAAGGAGAGTACAAAATGATGAAGAAAATTATGTAGGTGTACTATGCATGTAACTGCAGCTAACAGGTAGTTTGCAAAAAGAAAAATACAAAAATATATAGAAAACATATTGATTAAATTACTATCTAAGTGAGAAACAAATGACTTAGGCGGTGAGTTCCGGGTCCCCTGCGTGCTGGCTTTCCTCGGCTTGGTCTCCGAACATCTTGGTAAGGTCCTTGGGATTCTTGATTGCTTTTGCGTGTGCCCCATCCGCAGCTCGGATATATATGGTTCCTCCCTTGGTCCAGCAATGCTTGTAGCCTTGTTGTTTGGCACGGAGCCTAGCGTCGCGAAATAAATTCCGATTGACCGACGTTAACCTTTCATTAATGTATAATTTGAAATGAGTAATGATGGCATCATAGTCGGCTTTATAAAAATTATATCTAATGCTTGTGTCGTTACGCGACAAGCTGGGTAAGTTACAGCATGGGACCGTGAACTCTAATGGAGGATGATAAGAGTCGAGGGTACTTAAAAGAAAGTCACTCTCGGCCAAATTATTGATTTTTATGTTGGTGAGAACGAGGTCAAGAACTTTACCCCTATCATTTAAAATATTATTGTATTGCACTAAATCATTCAGAGCAACAAAATCCAGAAGTGTATCATCTAGTGAGTTTTTTGCAATATAGTTAGATGGAGATGCAGAATTATGGTTATTCCAGGTGATATTACTAGAGTTAAAGTCTCCAACGATTAAAACTTTATCGCTTGATTCCAGAGCACGGTTTGCATTATTGACGTAGCAGTCGAGAATGTCCCTCTGTATGGGTGGAGGTAGATAAACGCTACACAATAATAATTTGAAGAGGGATCTATCATTTCCGCGCAACTCCAATTCCACCCACAGGTCCTCACAATCACTCTCAAGTTGAGGCAACTTACGAGAAGAAATACGCTTGGAAACCGCAATAAGCACCCCGCCACCTGATTTATGTTTATGAAAGCCGCTGGTCTCCCGGTCGCGCCTATAGACTGAATATCGGTCGTCGAATAGCTCACCATCGAATATAGAACCATTCAGCCATGTCTCACACAATATTATGACGTCATAATTTGAACACAATACATTTTTGTAAAAAGTCCGTAGTCTTCGTACGAAGGCCACGGACATTCTGAAAGTATACATTTAAATGAGAGAATTTAAAATCAGCAGAAAATTGTACACTATACTTCATAACAATATGAACCTATGTTAGTCGTTCCAATGTTGTCATGTTTCGGACCAGCACGTACTCCGACGTATCGGATTTCCGCATGTAGATGCGGCCACCTCGGACCCACACGTGCTTATACTGAAGCTCCTTAGCTCGAGCGCGCGTCGCTGCGTGGAGTAATTTATTTTCAGGAGTGAGATTCTCTGTCACATAAACGGCAGTCTTTTTGTCAGTCCCAAAGCCCAGGTGTCCGGTGTTCAACCTCTCTTGCGGGTGGGATTTATTGAACTTGATGGTGGCAGCAAGGAGGGTGTCCCTAGAGCGGGGGCTGCTCAATTTTATTAAAATTGAGCGAGGTCGAGGACTCTCTGGATTCTTTTTCGCAATACGAGAGCAGTAAAAAATATCTGATTCCTTGATGGGGCATGACACAGTGTTACCCAGTTGTTTAACTAGAGACACAAGATTCTCGGACTTCCGTTCCGGGACACATTGGATTTCCAAATTAGAAGCGCGAGACACTTGTTCCATTTGGTTAAAACGATTAGTGATCGCGTTTAATTCGCATCGGAGTGCTTCGTTCTCCTTCGTGGTGGACTCAATTTTAATTTTGCATGTGGTAATTTCAGCATTTAGATTATCGAAAGCATCACTAATGAAACTAATCGAGTCCATGAGAGATCCAATTTCAATCCTAATTGACTTTAGTTCCTTGTTTAAGTCGCTCTTTATCTCATTGACGCTGTCGCTCAATGAATCTCGAAGCGCCTCTTTTTATGATAGCGCGCAACTCCTCGCGCGATACGCACACGCCGGTGGGACAGGATACAGGCGTCGGCGTCCTCCCCGGTGGCGGTGATGTAGTCTTCGCCGCCACCGGCCCCGGCCGGCTCTGCTTCCCTCGGCGCAATGTTACATTCGCGTCAGCGTGCGCACTACTGGTGGGTGTTGAGGGTCGAACAGGCGTATTTGAGTTGTCACTACGCGGTTTTTTAGTGCCACATTCGGGACAAAGCCAACTAAGTCTAAGATCTGGTGACAGTTTACTTCCCTCGGAAGGTGACACACCCACACAGAGGCCGTGATAGTAAGATGAGCAAGTACAGCATTGCAGGAGATTATCATCTTCGATCGCAGAACGACAAGCAGCGCACTTATGCATAGCAATAGTAGGCTTGTAACATAAAACTCTACGAGTTGCGACACAAAGCGATAGCGAAGTGGCGGGAACGATGTGGCATGCAGCATGCAGTCACCAATTTCAACCGCGGCGCCTAAGTCTCCGTAGCTCAGTGGATACGGCAGCCGGCACAACACTCACCGATCTGGGTTCAAACCTCACAAGATGAAAAAATTTTTTCGGTTTCTTTGAGCAGTGCAGGACACCAGCGTCCGTCCGAGGTGCTAAAAGGGGCGAAGCCCGGGGGCTCACAGTAATTTAATAATTTAGTAAAATAAAATTCAAATGCACACGAACACGTCCACACACTTTAACGTCTTGGGCGAGAAGGTGTTTCATCTTCATTTTGTTACACAAGATGACAGACAAGCAGTATTTGGGGATTCAAAGAGATGTTTAAGTTTTGAAATCTATAACCCGTCAATTTTCCTTGAAATCCTTAGGGAAGATATGCGGAAGGCGGAAACAAACAAATTTCAATCAGGACAGGCTTAACAGCGCCCTTAAGAGTCTCGCGAACTTTTGTTTTAGAAAGCGACCGACAAATAATATCGCGTCGAGATAAAACGCGAGGAAGGGCCAAGTTACACGCCCTTATAATAATATCGAGTATATATTTTACAGACTTACATACATACATACTTAAAATCACGCCTTTTCCTAGAGGAGTAGGCAGATATCACTTCCAGCTATCCACTTTTCACCTCTGTGGGAAACGTGACGTGACAGGTTGTGGACCACGTCGCCGCCATTCTGCCTTGTGCATTGTTTTAACAAGGTCATTGCGTTCCCACGAGTAGCAAGGATATATGACGGGGGAAGGAAAAGGGTAGGAAGGATACTATCGCCTCGGATGATTTGGACTGAGTCGATAGTAGCTCGAGGAGCCGGGGTCGCTTACCCGTATACCGTTCACCAACCATCGGTATCCCCTGACCAAATAAAAGACTTTAAATAAATAAATATTACACAACATACATTGATCTGATCCCGTGGTAAGTAGCTTGAGCACTTGTGTTACAGATATCAGAATCAACAGTGGATACACAAATATACTTAAATATACTTAATACAGACCCAGACACGGAACAAACACCGATGTTCGTCACACAAATATTTGTCACGAGTGGAAATCGAACCCACGACTCATGGAACCGTAGAAGTGAACTAACTACTGTTCCATCGAGCCAGTCAACTTATTTCTCAATGAATCCATCGTTTATGTTTGATTTTCCTAACTGACATACGATGATGGCTTGGAGCTTCGTCATCATCACCGGACTTGCGGAGGAGCGGATGGCTCTCACCCCTAAATTTATTGTTTCATTGCATAGAAAATGTAAGATACTATCACGTGGGTCTTCAATATGTTAATAGAACGAATTACAAACTAGTTCTCCGGCTTCTAATTTTTTTAAATGACATCTCAACATAAATGACAACTCACCATCATCATCACCGCCCGTGACTCAGCAGTATATTACGCCTATCAAATAAATATTTTATGAGTACATGTAAGAAAAAATGTTTTCTCGAAAATGTTATTGTAATAAAAGCATAAAACTTGGCTGCCTACTTATGACGCTCCTCGCCTTATAAAAGCACTTTCTTATGAATCTATAAAGAGAATCGATTAATTCGGGATGAAAACCTTTGAATAGGCTGAACGGTTCTAAAGACAAAGCCGCATTTCCTTTAAAGCGCTATATTTTCCCAAAATCCAACACATTGGGCCGACCTACTTTAAAATTCTGAAATATTCGGCTTTAAAATTCCAATTCCAAGTTATCAGCTTAACGGATTTCGATGCAAAGACTAAAAGGAGGTAAAAACATGAGCGGTCTAGCCTGACTCCTGTGCTTTTAGGAGGAACGTTGTTTTAGTCCCTAAATAAACCGCGACAGAGCAATGCATAATGCTGTGACCGCTAGCGTATTAGCCTGAGGGCAAAAGTTCCATGAACTCGACAAATGCATTCGTTTCACCTTGTCTTGACCGAAAATAGTAATCTTAATAATGTTTCTTTACTCAATTTATCAATGTGTTGAATAAAATAAAGATATATGGCGTTTTTTTGGAGTTCATAGGTTATAGGTCAAAACCTGCATAACAAAATGAAATTATGTGGCGATAAAACATTCAAGGCTTAAATTAATAATTAAATGGATAGTGCAATATAAAGTTATATAAGTTCAATTGAAATTCAAGGTCAAATCAAAAGTACCCGTAATCGACGAGCGTGCAGAAAGAGGTTGATGAATGTGAAAATGGTGTGCCAGGACCGTAGCACATGGCAGGAAGTTATCTCTGCCTACCCTTCTGGGGAAAAGGCGTGATTTTATGTATGTATGTGTGTGTAATTAAAATTGATAAGCTATAAAAGCTCTCATTTAGAAATGTACTGTTGTAAGGAAACGTCATTTGGACTAGAATGGTGGGTAGGTTTCTTACTTTTACCATAAACTTGCGACGGTCTACATTTTTTTTTTTTTATAAAAGGCTAACAAGATGACCTCACTCCACCTGATGGTAAGCGGTAGTGAGATCCAAATATGAGGTCGACAGGCACAATAGATCGTATTGAGCCTGTCGCACTCACCCTGAAGGCCTGCTTAAATGCCGTTTCACTCCCCGCCTGAAGAGCCCGGGATCATAGGAGGGAGGGAAAACATGAGCTGAAAGGGCATTCCATGCCTTAATGGCACGGGGCAGAAACTACATGTATTTCAGAGTTTACTTAGGTATTGGCAAGAAACACTGTCCAATATCCAATCCAATTCCATGTATTCTTGACAATACCCAGGTGGACATGTTTTGTGCCAAACCATTTTGAATTCCTTTCAGTTGATGGACAAATTAATTGGAGAACATTTTGGAATGCCTATAAGATGCTATCGTGATTTGAAGGGAACCATTACTAAGACTTCTCTGTCTTATTTTCTGTCACCAGGCTGTATATACCACAAGAACTGCTATAGATTTTGAAATTTTCACAAATTATGTATTTGTTATTATTATGTATTTAAAAAAAAAGGGTCCCCTAAACAAACAACGTGTTTTTTGACCTACGGTTCTAAGGGTCTTGAGTTCAATTCCCCCCAGGACAAAATATTAAATATTTTAAGTACACATGCGTTTCCACTGTTAATTTTGATGTTCGTAACACAAGTGCTTAAGCTATTTACGAGACGTTGTGTAATATTAATTTATCACTACATATTAAAGAACAAAGTCGTTTTTTTCGGTACTAATATCCCGTATGCTTTAATTTTTAAAACTACGCAACGGATTTAGATACTGTTTTTTTTAAGCTATTGCATAGCTTTTGTCGCGGGCTTTGAACGCGGCGACCGAACCAAGAAATTCCGTAACGAAAAAAACCTCACATTCGTCTAACGTCGTTTCAGTTCGGTAGACTTCGGCACGGTGTTTGTGTGCGTGCGGCTAGACGTATTGTATGACTCTACGAAACTCGCACGAATCGAGACGAGCTGCTCCGAAATCGGACGATGCTATGCAATATCTATACCGCGGCAGTCCCCGAGTACCACACTTCTTTTTTTAAAAATTTAAGCATTCAAATGGAAAGTTATTGTATAAAATTGTTCCGAAGCGAAACGAGGGCGGGTCACTAGTATAAAAATAAAGACACTTAGGTAATCTAGAAACTAACTAACTGCCTCGTTGGTCTATTGGTAGCAAGCGCTGCGTAAGGACCGAGAGGTACCCGGTTTGAGTCCGGAGTCGAGCAAAATTTGTGTGAGTTTTTATATGTAATGAAATTACCCAGCCCGGAGTTAGGAAGTTGGCGGTTGAACGCCCGTGCCTCGGAAAGCACGTTAAGCCGGTGGTCCTGCGCCCGATCTCTCATCGGTCATGTCGGATTGCCGTCTCACCGAATTAGGAGAGTAAGGGAATAGAGAGAGCACTTGTGCACTCTAATATGTCCTGCGCACTTGGCTGCGAAATCGGATGCCTTATATATTTATAATCTAGAAACTCTAATTGACAATGAATCTTTACTGAAACTTTGGCTTTGGTACAATAGGTCGCTTGAGGATGACAGCGCATATAGGAAGTTGTTGGGCGGAACTTTGCGCCAAGACACAAGAATCATTGCCAACTTTGAAGTCGCGATATCCGACTTGTGATTGGTTGACTGTTAGGGCTGGTAAAACTAAGAGATTGTTATTTTTGTTCGTATTTTTAAAGATGATTTTGCAGTAATGACTCAAAACTGCCTCGTTGAAAAATAAAGACACTTAGGTCATCTAGAAACTAACTAACTGCCTCGTTGGTCTATTGGTAGCAAGCGCTGCGTAAGTAACGAGAGGTCCCTGGTTCGAATTCTGGGTCAGGCAAAATTTGTGCGCGTTTTTCTGTTAAGAAATTACTCAGCCCGGAGTCAGGGAGTTGGCGGTTGTACGCCCGTGTCTCGGGAAGCACGTTAAGCCGGTGGTCCTGCGCCCGATCTCTCACCGGTCATTTCGGATTGCCGTTTTATCGAACTATGAGAGTAAGGGAAAGTGCACTTGTGTTTGCGCGTACACTTGTACACTATAATATGTCTTGCGCAATTGACAGATCTCCAATGAGATCGGCTCCCTTGGCCGATATCCCTTAGCCTTAGATAGCCTTTGATATATAACATAGAAGTTTAGCAACCCTTACCGCTATAACCCCATGAGTGGCAAGCGGTTTGTTTGTCGTGTCGCTAAACGTTTGACCTAAATGTCACCTGATAACAAGCACCTAGTATTGTTCCAACGGTTGTTTGAACAATAACCTTATTAGCAGAATATATGTAATGTAACATATCTGAGTTAAGACGATACACATACACGATTGAACTAGTAAAGACTTTTTTAAATCAAATATAGAGATAAGAAGAGAGATCTAAGATTTTATCAGCCATTGAGGCACTGAATATTAAAAACTATTCTTAGCTTAACTTTTTTTTTTTTTGAAAAATTTAAGAACAAAGTCAAACATAAAACCAGTGACTAATAACTGTTGAAAGATAAATAAATGCATTAGATGGAACTCTACATAAAAAAATTGATGCCATAGAAAACTGAAAATGTCCGGGATATTTACCATGTAGTTTTGGTTTAACGAGCTCCCAATATTTCGGCACTGTTGCAAGCGCCATTATCACGGGTGATCAGTTCGCCCATGAAAACAAAACAACATGGTAAATATCCCGGACATTTTTAGTTTTGTAATGTGTGTAAGCCAGTTTAAAATTATACAAAGAAATTGACGCGTTTAATACACCGTCGTGAGATGTCTAACAATGTTCGACAGCAGTCCAATGAGAATTTTCAATGTTCCCATGTCATCTTCCTCGTACAACGCTCTGTCTTCACGTAGGTTAGCCTAATGTACGACGATCAAAGAAAAATTGCCGCACGACCTCCCTTCAAGGTACCTCCAAAGGGAAAGCTCGATTCATCTACATCCCCAATGGAATTTTTTTCACGAAACTTCGCGGTTAATATTTCTTAAGCCCGTGTTAGCTTTGTTTCACCGGACTACAGATTGTTTGGCTTTTTTTTTATTCCGATTTGCATTTTAATAGGCTTCGTGAGAGCGGAACTGGAAATAACTTTTAAAAATAAATTTCGAATAAAAAGAATTCGTATAAATTTCTGTTTTTCCTGCAGTCTCGGAATTTATTGTTTCCCCTTTACGCTTTAAAGATAGATCTTACAAATTTTGGCACTGTACGAGTATGTGGAGTATAAATTATTTTGATAGCCACTCCAAACCCTACTAATATTAACGAATAAGGCGAAAAAGCTTTCTTCCGCGGAAAAAATAAACACGAAACCGTTACATCGAGAGACTTTTACGCAAAGTTAGTTTTTTTCTGAGAAGTACCGATCGAATGTATTAATAAGAAAATTGCACCTAACAACATTACGCTTCCGATTCGGGAGATGTATTGCGCGCGCAATGGCTGCCTCGTGCCACGGTCATTCTCAACTAAGGCGCGGAGCCGCCGCCCGCCCGCCCTCGCTCCCGCCCAGCTAAACCGCGCGAAACTAACAACTTTCAAAAAAGTACGAACCAAAAAAAAAAACAAGTGAATATGTGAGTTACTGTGATCACGTGTCTAGTGCCAGTGCTTTTTGTTGCATGCTGTGACGTAGTTCACTAATGACTTGAGAAAAACTTGAGGAAGCCACATTTCCTGGCTAGAAGCCAGGGAGTTGCCACCGGAATCCAGACCCTATGTAAGTGGTTTATCGAATGAATTCACTTTTCTAGTTGTCGCTGGTCCGCGATCGTTTGTTACTTGCCTTTGAATCTTTGATGTGAGGTCTTGAGTAGTGATGTGCGAATTTTTCACGCCGGAATTCGGTCTTGTCCCGGGCACATCACCCGCTGTGATGGATTGAGGGTGGTTGATACCAATTTTCCGCACGTAACTTATGAATTTATTGCCGGGTAATATTTTAAGAACAATTGAATTTCAGCAAAGTTTCGAGCAAGATAAAATGATGGCATTTTGATAAAGTACGCAATAAATTTTGTGTCTTACTACACGTGTACTTTAAGTTGGTCTTTGGCTTATTCTATTATATCAGAATCTGTTTAATTCAATTCAAATAAATTTGCTTTAATAAATCGAAGTGTTCGGTCTTCTTCATTTTTTTGGCAAGACAGTTCCTAATGATAAAAAAAAATGCTAGAAAACAAATATAATTTTTATTATTATGACCTGTGAAGCTATATCGTAAACAATTGAAACCATTACCTACACGGATTTATCCGTATATTTAAAAATCAAACACATCAATAAAATTCATCGTAGACTCATCGAGTTTCACCAAAATCTGTGATGGTATTATCTTTTATCGCCAAAGAATGACTTAGACATAAAATTTGAGAGCCCTCCGAAGATTTCGCTGATTTTGCGGAAGCTCGGGTTTAGTCAGACGCCCTAACAATGTTAGAAAACTGAAAATGTCCGGGATATTTACCACGTTGTATTGTTTTAATGGGTTCAGCCGTCGTGATCATGGCGCATTTTCAGTGCCTTAACAATGTACTTGTAGGAGAGACTTGTAGATGGTTACTTTTACTATCCTCATGATGAAATAACTTACAAACAGAATACATTTTAAGTATCTTTTGGCATTAGTTTAATCGTACAAATTATAAATTCATCATGAAATGAGCTTGTTACTGTCATTGGGTTCGGTATTGGATTTATAAATTAAAGTATAAAGTAACTTACAGGTCATCGTCCATTGCATTAATCACTACATAGTTTAAAATAAAGTCGCTTACCATGTCTGTCCGTCCTTATGTATCTGTACCAAATAAATAATTCTTCTATCCTATTTGATATTTCCTTCCTTCCTATCGAGTCCGATGGATTATTATCAAACGAAATCGACCAAGTGTTCGGCCACACGAATCGCATTATCTAAGACACCAATCAAGTCGCTTAGCGAGCAGGTTTCCGGACAAGCCGGACATGACATTAGATGGCACATGGACTGTGGCAAGAAACCGCATACGCAGAACAGATCTGATGCGTCAGTGAATCCCCATCTGAGCCTATTCTCCTTGCTTCGACCAAACTAGGTACGAAATCTGTTTAATTACTTCCAGATTGGCCATGGCAAATCGTGACCTTTGATCTTTGAAACTATGAAACGGATTAAGATACGCTTTAAATGTATGCATACATACACATACATACAATCACGCCTTTTTCCCAGAGGGTAGGCACTAGGCAGAAATCACTTCAAGCGATCCACTTTTCACCTTTGTGGGAAACGTGACGTGACGGGTTGTGGGCCACGTCGCCGCCATTATGCCTTGTGCATTGTTTTATCAAGGTCATTGCGTTCCCACTTTTAATGTGTAGAAGGATTATAGAGGAAGGTATTATGTATAATATATTCGTAGTCTAGCAAGGGCATGTCACTTACAAAAAAATCAATTATGTTTTTTTTCTCTTAACCTGACTTCGGGTTGACGATAAGATGAAAATACTGTTTTATCAGCCAGCAAATAGGTTTAACTACTCATGCTGTTAAAAAGCAAAGCTGAACCAAGAGTCAGTTCTATCCAATCACGGACCACAAAAAGGATCTACTCTCTAACGCATCTACATGAGTCGAACAAAAGTCCCTTCCCCGCGACCAATTAGCGCTCAGTAATTATAAAACCGTTGATTTGCGGTTGTCGGATCGATCGGGGTCGCCAGACGGTTCCTTTTTGGTTGGGAATGGTTGCTATGGGACTGTGGGAGATTTATTGGGCGAGTAGTAATGAAACTGTTTTTCTACCCATTAACGAGTAGGTTGTGGTGGTTAATATAGTGGGGATCAGCGAACTGCTTTAATTAAATTATTATTATAGTACACAAATAAGTATAACACACTTGGTTTTCTGATCTTTCACTAGTTGGGTTGGTGTTACGGCTATCCGACATAACTAATAGTTAAAGACATTTATTCTCAAAAAAGACAATTCAGTCGCTTACATGAGAAAATATTTAAGATAAAGCGCTATTTATAAATCGTTCGAAAATTTTGTCATTATCTGACTAATGTGGCCATCTTTTGGGAACAAACGAGACTTCTGAAAATCTTCAAACAAGGCTTGTTGCTTTTTTTTGACAACGGTTTTACTAAAACGGGTCAATAGATTATTCGGCCGAAAATAGGATAATTGCTATTGGATTAGTGGTCTTGTTATTTTGCAATATTTGCCCTTTGGCCGTAAATGGGACAATTTTGCTATTCTGGTTGACACCGGGACACATTACTTCAAAACGGGACGTCTAGTCACGTTAGACATAACTGATAGGTGCAGATATAACGTGCTTTTCAAGACACGGGGATATACCACCACCAACTTCTTAACTTTGGGTTGAGAGATTTACTTTATAGAAGAACTTGACTGACTTGTCTTTTTATGTCAATGAAGTGTATCTTCGTATTCCTTAGCTAAACAAATTTGCTAAACGTCTGACTAATTAAATTAAAACTTTGTCGAATTCGTCTTCAATAATAAAATATCGAAGAATTGGAATCAAACTTTTTCACTTGATTTATTGATTTTGACTAGTGAGCAAACTCTTCGTAACGACTTTGAAGAGTCATATAACGAAAAGGCCAATCACTTATAAAACACTTGATTCGAATCAACTTTCTTTGTTCAGTTTGGTTCTCAATAAAACAATTTTAACAAGTACAAATAGTTTACAGTACATTAGTGCTGCAAAACCTACAACTCATGCCAAGACAAAACCCATTAACCATCGCTTCTATTCATCGACCTATCTAGTTACTTGGTTTGTTTTATTTTTCTCAAACAGTTATTAAAAGTTGCTTTCTTTCATCTGAGAATAAAAAAATTACAATTAAAATGAACTGATATTTTAGTCTTTCCCGTTCCATTACACTAAATATTAATCTTTATAGTAGTATATATGTATAGGACTAGCAAACTCCTAATATCGCGTGTTGACCTATAAAGTCTAATATTTAGTAGAATGAACTGAACTGAATTTATCAGGGATAAAGGCAATATACGGTAATATACATTTATCATATTATTTTAAGATTTTCATCCCGAATAAACAAATCTATTCCATGTTTCTTTCAATATGAACGTGGATCATCTAAATTCTCAGAATTTTATTGGATTCACCATTTTTGTGAATTACGGTCAATTCTTTCTTTCTTGGTGAAACGAATGAAAGTACCGACTAGACCCAAAATTGAAATAGAATAGCTTAGAATAACCGTTATTTGACACAGATATCTTAAGGTCACAATTAACTCTTAAAGTTATCTTAAAAATAGTACCAAATAGGGCCCGCTCAACGGAGTATAAGGTCGCTGGTATTCTGCGGATACCCTTATAATTACACAATATTAATTTATGCAAATTGTCATGTGCGACTCGCTCATAAATGGTTCCGTACCAGTTTCTTACGTATAATGCAGGAAAACAAACCTTTGATTAAAAAAACGTCGATGGCCGAGTGGCTATGGTCGTTGCTTGCTATGCGAGATGTCGTCAGTTCAAACCCCGCCACTTACTACTGTGTTTCTCAAATTTGAAATTCATATGTATGATTATTCAACGCTTTTACGGTGAAGGATAACATCTTGAGGAAACTTGCAAACCTACGAAGAGGAAGAACTACCTAGGTTGTGTAGTTAACCAACCCACACTTGGCCAGCGTGGTTGACTAAGACCTTAACGCCCTTGCTTAAGGTAGGCCCGTGCCCCAACAGTGGGGACGTATATGGGCTGAAGATGATGATGATTGAAACTTTTGATTAATCTGTTCCATTACATATACTTTGGCACAATGTTACCTGTTCACATCACACCACATGTTATGACCCGAAAATTATTGAAGTACACGCTTAGCTAGCTCGTCGCATTACCGATTACTTTCGAGTCAAGAGTTCAGACTCGCATTGCATCTAAGCTTCGACTGGAATTGCATACAAAGCTGATTGCATTCGGAATGTAATATGAAAACGAGCACAATGCTATGAACGCAACGTGGGATCAAGTGCGCCAGACTAGAAACTCAATACTGTAATATTAAAGAAGATATTGTTGGTAATATTCTGAAACAGAAACGCATTTGCAGATAATGCCTTTCACTGTAATCGTGTAATGTTTGTTGAGATTAAGGGTTGCAGCATGCATACCTCTGATAAAAACAAAAAAAGATGTGTGGCACTCGGGGACTGCCGCGGTATAGCTATTGCATAGCATCGTCCGATTTCGGAGCAGCTCGTCTCGATTCGTGCGAGTTTTGTAGAGTCGTATAATACGTCTAACCGCACGCACACAAACACCGTGCCGAAGTCTACCGAACTGTAACGACGTTAGACGATTGTGAGGTTTTTTTCGTTACGGAATTTCTTGGTTCGGTCGCCGCGCTCAAAGCCCGCGATAAAAGCTATGCAATAGCTTAAAAACTGAATGTAAGTTTAAAATTTAAAAGAAATCGCACTCATGACCTTGCCTGAACGGGGACATTATCTTTACCCGTTCAGGCGGGGTCATTAATGCAATATTTTCAAATTTTAAAATTACATTAGAGTTTTTAATAGCTTTAAAATAACAAATAAAAACAATAATGCCTTTACCAGGTTCTTAGAAAGTCAACTGACAAGTATACTACTTCTACATTAAAAAAAATAATGGACTCCAGCTGCTGGTAAAGTAATGAGGTCCACATACCCTGATAAAACTGTCGCTATCACACCTGAAGGCTTGCATTGATGCCATTTCACGCCTCGCCTGAAGATCCCTAGATTATAGGAGTGAAAATATGGTTCATGTAGGTTTGCGTTTGTTTTACTCAGAAACGAGTTGTTATACCCTTGTATATGTATTATTATTTTGCTTCCCTTACCCTCTAGGTAATTAAAAATCCGTGTTAATTGTGCAAATGTTTAATCGCAACCAAAAACAAACACAATTACCAATGTAAACGTATTGGGGTTCCACACATTCCTAATATTTGTTAAAATTACATTTACTGTTTTTATACGACTTAATTCACGCAAGCGAAATCCTTACTTCTTACTAATATTATAAACGTGAAAGTTTGTGAGTATGGATGTATGAATGTTTGTTATTCTTTCACGCTCTAACGTCTGAACCGATTTTCATGAAATTTGGTATGATGGTAGCTGGCACTCTGGAATAACATATAGACTACTTTTTTTTTAAATTCAACCCCCATGGGGTTCATTGGGGGGGGAAAAAATTTGTATGGGGGAATTGCTACGTGTTTGTTGCTCCGGAGACATCAGAGCTTTTTTTTTTAATTCATTTCCCTTGGTGTTCATTGGGGGAAGGGGGGGGGGGGGGGGAGAATTTTTATGTGTTTATAGATTTTTATAACACTTGGTATGGAGGTAGCTGGCACACCGGAAAGACACAAGCGCTACGTTTTTTTTCGAATTTTACAAGGCATGTAGGCTATTTTAAAATATCATTGTTACTAAACCCCCAAAATACGCGGACAAAGTCGCGGGCGGCCGCTAGTACGTATATATCTAAAAAGCTCCATACGCATACGCAATTACAACGCTTAATTATTTTTCTGAAATTCAATATGAGTTTTGCACAAATAAATTACTTACAGAAATTTGCACATTATGATACGACTACGTAGAATTGCCTCAATTGCATTTTGCAATATTTAATTTTTACTCTCATAAAATAAGCAATTAAAACTATTGAAGGCTTCTTTAAAGCGCGTGTCTCATATATGTAAGTTATAAAGACGAGAAATTAAGATTAATACGTAAGATTCCATTACACTAGTAGTCAATATGGGTCTACACGCGAAATCAGGAGTAGCAAATACATAGCTACTTACTGCCCGACGTTTCGACTGGGTTACACCAATTATGGTCGCGAGCATGATTGTTGATGATCCATAAAGACTAATATCTACTAAGATTACTAAATTCACGATAATATTTGAACTAAATGTACCATTACTATAGTCTTCTATCATCGAAGCTGCTTGTATACGTAACGATAACACTTGTATATCTTACTCCTGCCGAACGAAACATGCTCATTTATCATAACTAGCAGTATATTATTCCTAGGTCAGCTCTACCTTTCTACATTATTCCTTAGCTTATATTTTCAGCCCGGCGGCGTTATTATTTATCATTTGAAACCGTATATTTTCCATAAAATAAGAGTAATATTTTGAGCAATACTACGAACAAACTGGTCGACTGAAACTCGGAATAATCAAGAAATTACTATTTCTACGAAATCGTAAATAACTCTAGTGGTATTGAGTTTTATTCTGTTATTCGCAGGCTTTAGTTATTCGCATAAAATTTTAAAGCAAATAACTGGTCTAAATAGTATTTTGTTTAATTAAGCTAAAATCAATAAGCCCATTTAATATAAGGCCAAATTTAAGGTCGCAATATACTACGAGTTGGCAATGCTTTTTGTTCAAAAGGGATCTCGTTTTCGTAACTTTTTAACCCACTTTAAATAAGCAAATAGTTAATTTTTTGTTCGCTCCAGCTTCGCACAGTTGTGCTTAATTTAGACTTTTGCATTTATTTTGAAAATGCTAATAACAACGGGCACAACAAAAAATATAAATCCGATTCGATGCTACTGTTCTGAATTTAGAGAACCGAGATGTTTTTGCCAGTAATTTTTTCCACACACACATTGAAGTAAAATAGTAATGGAGTGGGATTTTAGTTTAAAGCTTCTTTCTACTTTTAGGGTTCGGTACGCAATGGATATAAACGGGACCCAATTACTAAGACTGCTGTCCGTCAGTCCTTCAGTCGTCTGTATCTACCACAAACCATCGTGGTTTGTGCTAGACAATTTAAATTGTTACAAGTGGTGTAAAATAATCTGGAACATTTCCACACACGGTCAATTGACCCCAAACTAAGCAGAGCTTGTACTGGGTGTCAAAGACTGATAAACATACATATATATTTTTAACTAAATTCATACACGGTACAAACTAAGTTGTTCGTCACACAAATATTTGTCCCGGGTGGGAATCGAACCCACGACTATTGGAACCAGCCAGTCAGGGTCACTAACCACTGTTCCACCGAGCCAGTCAAATATTTAAATATTTAATTGTTACGGAACTTTTCATGCGCGAGCCCTTCTCGAACTTAGCCGGTTTTAAGAATGGCTACATTCCACATTAAGCTTATTATTGGCAGAGGCGTCAACTCACCTCTAGTCGGTATTGTATCTCAAAGACTAAGTTAATACATTTGCTAGATTATCTCTTGGACTAAGGTTCCAGCCCTGAGTGCTGTTATTTATCGTTCGAGAGCTTCCAGTAGGTATTATTTCTATTTCACTGCGATCAAATTGAATGGAAATGTGTGACTAGAATAACCTATTAATATGAAACAGATTTTTCAGGGTAAAACTATTAATATATCCAAATTTAAAAAAAAATGTTTTGTTTCTTTTGACCGATAGGCTTTTAAAGTAAAACCATAAAAACGAAACGGAATAATAATTGTTTTTAAATGAAAGTCTATGCGTTTTATTACTACACTAATTGTTGTATCAATAGTTTGTTGTTTTTAATAGCTGGGCAAAAAGTCTTCTCCAAACCTATCGACAACTCTCTATCGAAGGTTAGCACACAGCTCCTTGATAGCTAGACTAACCAGTTTGTAGTTTAAGTATATTAAAAATTGCAATACCTGTAACAGGTCACCAAAAATTACCTAAGTGCAAAACTTAATTAAGCTACATCTACCTACCTACACATAATACGCAAATAATAATAAATAAATATTACACAACATCACATACATTTGATCTGATCCCGTGGTAAGTAGCTTAAGCACTTGTGTTACGGAAATCAGGATCAACAGTGGATACACAAATAAACTTAAATATATTTAATAATACACCCAGACACGGAACAAACACCGATGTTCGTCACACAAATATTTGTCCCGAGTGGGAATCGAACCCACGACTCTTGGAACCGTAGGTTTTTAACCTGAGTCACTAACCACTGTTCCACCGAGCCAGTCAATCAAATAAGTATTTTATGAGATTTTTGGCACCAAAAATTGCAATCACATTTAAAAGACAGCGTATAGAAAAAAAAACGTATATTTTCCGCAATCCTTACTAATATTATAAATCCGAAAGTAACTCTGTCTGTCTGTCTGTTACGCTTTCACGCATAGAGTACTGAACCGATTTAAACGAAATTGGGTACAGATATAGTCCAAAACCTAGAAAAGGATAAAGGCTACTTTTTAACCGACTCCGCTACAAAGAAGTAATGTTTTACCCGTTAAACGTCTCCACGCGGACGAAGTCGCGGGCGGAAAGCTAGTAGTATATAAAAGCGACACCGTTGAAAATAGCCGCGAGTCGTAGCTAAAACTTTTAAAGATAACAGCTTAATCCGAAACGAAACTGCCAACGAGGATTAAGTCAAGAAGTTATTCTACTACAACTAGAAAGCCTACAACAGTCGTGACTCATTACGCCGATCCTCGTCGCCGTTTGCCGACTGATCACTGCCGACAGGCGACAGCAAGGTTCCCACGGTTCAAGCTTACAAGTGAGAAGCTTTCATCTTCAATTTACTCGCTTTCCGAGTCTAATTGTACGTGTATTTCTTTTGACGCGTGACTCTACTTATAAAGCATTTTCTTTCTTCGTTTTTCTATTAAGTATACGTTACACATTTTTCGGTACGAACGTTGTGGTACGAATATTGTATTTTAAAACACTGAATTTTATTTTTTTGTCAAAAGCGACAATGGCCGAGTGGTTAAGGTGAGAGGTTAATGCTTGCCATGCGAAAGGTCACCAGTTCAAACCCGGCCACGTACCATTGTGTTTTTCAAATTAAAAATTCATAAATGTTCGATTATTTGACGCTTTCACGGTGAAGGAAAACATCGTGAAGAAACCTGCACACCTATGAAGCAATTCTTAGGTTGTGTAGTCAACCAGCCTGCACATTGCCAGCGTGGTTGACTAAGGCCTTATCGCCCTAGTTTAGGGCAGGCCCATGCCCCAGCAGCGGGGATGTTTATGGGCTGATGATGATGATGATAAAACTGCAGATGGGTGAAGCTGTCTAACAAAATAAGGCTTAACTATTAGACATGCTGTCGAATTAATGTATTGAAGCTAAGTCGTAAAGTTTTGTTAGATATTCAAATATTCACGAAAGCTCTCGAAGAACACTTAAGAAACAGTAAACAATTGGGTATTTTTTCGTGATATTACTATTATTATCATGTTTTGAGCTAACTTAGGTTAGTTTATACTTGTTTAAGCAATATATATAGACTTAACATATACATACATAAATTATAAAGTACATATTAAGCGCATTGAATCTGTACAAAAACGATTTATGTGGCATTTAGCATTTCAACATAATTTGGCAAAAGAACTACCTTCCTACAATTAACGTTTATCACATTTCAATATCCTAAGTCTACAAAAAAGGCGGCTACTTTTGGATCAATTGTTCTTACACAAAATAATTAATGGTATCATAGATTGTAATCATCTGTTACAACAAATTAATTTTTCTATACCTCGTAAACTCGCTAGGTTTTCCGTTGTCGTTTTAAATTATTTTCACCTAAATCCTTTAAAAGTAATTTGGGACATTTTTCTCCATTAGACAGATTGCAAAGTCAGTTCGGTGCTGATTCTAAAAACTCTGCTTTAGATATTAACCATAAGTTTACAGACTTTAAGAGAATGTTATTAGAAATTTTGTCATCATAAGTACCTTATCAAGTTATAAGTTATTTGCATGTTTTTTTTTTCTCCTTAAAGTTATTTCTGCTTATTAAGGGTGAGTTACATCAACTCAACTTGGACATTAAAAATGATTTCATCACTCGAAATTGTATGCGATTTGACAGATTTTTCAGCTTGACAAGCAAATTCCGGTTATTGTCAAATGGTGAAACTCGCCCTTAAAGTTTTTATAATTGCTGAAGTAGGTTGATTTATTCATTTGATTGTTTAATATTTTTTTTAACAATGCTTCCAAGCGTTTAGGGCTTGTCGTGGCAGTTTGTAACTAAGACCACACTACATACTTTTAACTGTACCAACCATGTTTAATATCAATGTGTTTTAGTGTGTGACTTGTAAACTGTCCTCAAATAAATAAATAAATTAATAAATAAAATCATGCCCATTTTTCCCAGAGGGGTAGGCAGATAAATCATTACCTGCCATGTGTCCTGTCCTGGCACACTACTTTCGCATCTTCCACATCGAATCATTGAAAACTCAAAATAGTTCATACCTACACGTATAATAGTAGGTAATAAATATAAATAAAATGCCACTCAACGTAATAGTCGTCCCGCAAACTACCGACGTCGCTAAGCATTGTCGGCCAATGCCGGCCCGTGCTCGTGGGACAATCCTGTGGACTCTTATTATTGTCCCTCACTTTTTATTCGCCGTAGAAACCCGTCCCAATAACTTTCTCGACGAGCCACAGGCGGCGGGTAAAGGTCATCGTATACTGGTATTTGTATAAAAATAGATAATAAATAAATATAATTGATACAAAATTATTTCATAAATTTTTGTTTCATTTTAGGAAAACACTTGTGCTAGGGATATTAGAAACAGCATCTATCTACCGGCTTATTTTTATCGCAAAATAGACATATAAATCCTTACTAATATTATAAATGCGGAAATAACCCTGTCTGTTACGCGATCACGCACAGAGTACTGAACCGATTAAAATTAAATTTGGTACACATATATTCCAGAGTCCAAAAAAGGATATAGGCTACTTTTTAACCGACTGCTCTAAAAAGAAGTAATGTTTTACCCGTTAAAGGTCTACGCGGACGGAGTCGCGGGCCGAAAACTAGATTTAAAAAAATCTTAGAATGTAGTTGAGTAATTTGTTTATTTGGTACAAATTACTAAACGATGTAAAAAATTTCAAAACTAGAATTTTAAAATCGCATCAAATACCTCAACTTTTATCGTGACACAGTATTCCACCCTCGACTCTACTGTTGTTACATTTACCTAATAGTTACATTCAGATATGCAGTTTCAAATTTCTCACAAATTTCACCTCTGCCAAAATGTTTTTCTACCGATAAGAGATCGCCCCCGCCCGCCCAGCGCACGCCGCCCGCCCCAACCGCTCTTTTGTGGCGCACAATGAGTTATTGTGCAGGAAACAACTTGCATTTGTTACTTTGACTCCGGCGCTGTTTATTTTTTTTAAGAAAAATATTTTTCGCTGTCATTTCCGCGGGATGGAATCGCAAGTCTTTGTGAGAGCTTTTTAATTTATCACAGTTAATGTAAAGGCATTAATACTTGGCATCTTTGTTGTGTCGTCGCAGAAATCTCTCGTAATTATGTCGTTTAGATTCACTTAGGTGAATTTTAGGGTGAAAAATTATAACTGTTGTCTGATTTTGCATTAAGTTAGAAGACAGTTATATGAGACAAATTAGGTGATGAAATGAAATGAAATGAAATGAAATAATTTATTCTGCAAATAGATTTACATGAAATACTTTTGCACGTCAATTTGTAAATAAATTAATCACATATTACATAAAAATGGACCTGCTACCAAATTTTTGACAGAATTATCCTGTTTTTATTTTTAATGAAAAATTAACTCATTAGGTCACTAGTTCCATTACAAGTAATCACTAGTGTAGTGCGCTATATTAGCTAAATTTGACTTCATTACTCACTACAATTTATATATGCCTCCATTTAATCATTACCATTACCTTTTGTTTCATCGTATTTAGAAACAAAACCCAATCGCTGGTACTTTTTAAAATTAACGACAAATTGAATGAATACTTCTATTACTGGTACGCAATACGTATATATGTATGTACACACAGACCGACAATATCGAAAGTTATCCGATGACAAACACGTCTGAAATAGCGCCACCCGCATAACTCCCTTGACAATTTAACCATGGCCGATCAAACACAATTAGGCAAATCATATCCATACTAATTACAAGTAGATACAGTGGATCGACGCGACCCGTCCGCCAGCCCACGCAAATATAGACGCGTAGGTAATTGAGTTTGTGTAACTAGCAATAACGGTACTATAACGGTACAATAACGGAGGCAATAACGGCTGGGAGACGGCTCAGATGACGAGACGTCTGTCATCATCATCTTCGCGATTTCCCGGTTGCATCCTTGCGGAGCCCGGGGTCCGCTTTCCTACTCCTAGCTCTCCACTTCGCACGGTCTTCGGCATCCTTTACGGAGAGTTTGTTGGCACGCATGTCATCCACTACGACGTCAAGCCAGGCCTTCTTGGGCCTTCCCCTTCTGCCGGGACCCGGCGGTAGCGACATGGCTAGACACTTGTTCCCTACGTAGTTTGCCGGTTTCCGTAAAACATGACCGTACCAACGTAGGCGGCACTCTTGCAGTTTATCAGCGATGTCTCGGACATGAAGGCTGCCGCGAATACGGGAGTTCTTTACGCGATCAGCTCGCGTAACTCCCGACATCCAGCGCAGCATCTTCATCTCCGTGACCCGCAGTTCCTGCTTGTGCCGCTCAAGTAATGGCCATGCTTCACTACCATATAAGAGAACAGGCCTAATGATGGATTTATAGACCTGTCCCTTCAGTTTAACCGGCATTTTAGGGTCGCAAGTGACGCCGCTCACCTCCCGCCATTTATCCCAAGCAGCAGAAATGCGTGCCTTGACGTCGGAGTCGATGTCGCCGTTCGCGTGGAGTACAGATCCCAGATACTTGAACCGGTCCGTGCGCTCGACCGTGTCTTCGCCTATGCGGACGGACATGGGATCTGTAGTGTTGCAGGCCAAGTACTCTGTCTTCGCCACGTTGAGTTTCAGACCCCGTTCGCAATCGATTCCTTCCATGTGTTAACACGTCTCACCAGCCGTCCCCTGTCCGAGTCCACCAGCGCGATATCGTCAGCATACATAAGTAGCCATGGTGGCTGCTCATGGTGGTCTCTGATGCTGTCTGACAATACGTCTAATATCAGGCTGAAGAGGAACGGACTCAGGACGGAGCCTTGGTGTACTCCGACGGTTATACGGAAGGGCAAAGTGTCGCCAACAGCGGTCCTAACTACAGAATCGGAATCACAGTACATGTCTCTAATGATATCAACATACGTTTCTGGCACTCCCTTGGACCTCAGGGCCCACCAAATCATCGCATCGCGGAACACAGTCGAAGGCCTTCTCCATGTCCAGAAATAGGAAGTGGAGAGGCGTGTTCTTCGTCCTGTATTTCTCCATGATGATTCTTAGGGCAAAAACGGGGTCCATAGTCCCGTGACCGGGGCGGAAACCATATTGACATCCAGAGACAGTGCACTCCTGACGGATTCGAGAGTCTACTATCCGCTCGAATAGTTTCATGGTGTGGGACATGACCTTTATACCGCGATAACTACCGCACTCTTGCACTGATCCCTTGCCCTTGAAGACCGGGGTGATAACACTCAGTCTCCATTGGCGAGGAATCCTGCCGGTGCTGAGTATGCGGTTATAAAGGTCAGTTAGGATGCCCACACCACGACCACCCATTGCCTTCCAGGCTTCGATGGGGACTCCATCGGCTCCGACAGCTTTCCGATTCTTCATGCGGCGAAGAGCATTCTCTACTTCTTCAGGCGTTACCGGTGGCACGAGTCCAAGATTCGGAGGGAGGTCCGGTGGCTGCACTTCTCTATGCTGTTTATTTAACAGCTCGTGGAAGTAAGAGCGCCATCTCTCCTTCACCGCGAGGTCCTCGCATAGTAGGTCACCGTGAGGGTCTTTAACACAGCGGCACATGGAGATATCCTGTGCCGCTTTGACCCTAGAACGTGCCAATCTATAGATAAGCTTCTGCCCCTCAGACGATTCCAGCCTATCGTAGAGCGGCTGTAGGTGGGCTCGCCTGGCTCTGGCAACAGCTTTCTTTGTTGCACGTTTTGCGGACCTGTATGCGTCGCGATCTTCGGGAGAGTTGGACGCTTGCCACTTTTTAAAGAAGGCTTTCTTCACCCTAGTCTCCCTCTGGACTGCGTCGTTCCACCACCAAGTCTCCTTGTCAAATTTGCGTCCACCCTTAGACGTGCCAAGCACTGACTTCGCCGCTTCGGTTATGGTTGCCTGAATCCTGTCCCAGTGGTTCTGAACTGATTCGCTCTCAGCCTCAGCGCACTTGTCGCCGATAGCTGAGACGAACACCTGGGATTTGTCTTCGTCAAGCCGCCACCACCTTATTTGACGCCGACAGCGATCAAAGCTTTTGGCTTTGGGCTTCACGCAGAGATCCATGACAAGTAGACGGTGTTGTGCAGTGAGACTCTCTCCGGGTATGACCTTGCAGTTGACTACTTTGCCGATGTGGTGCCTCCTAGTGAGTAGGAAGTCGATCTGGGTAGCGTGCCGCCCACTCCTGTAGGTGATTAAATGTTCAGGCCTCTTCTGGAAAAACGTGTTCACAATAGCCAGGTCGGCAGCCGAACACAACTGGAGGATGTTCTCCCCTTCAGTGTTGCGTCTGCCGAACCCATAGCCACCATGTACACGCTCGAACTCCTCAGGCTCCTCACCCACATGACCGTTCAGATCGCCCCCGAGAACGACTTCCTGAGATGGTGAGATTCCCCGCAGCACCTCTCCAAGTCTATTCCAGAATGAAGTCTTTTCGGTGTCGCTGCAACCAGCCTGTGGAGCGTATGCGCTTATCAAGTGGGTCGTAACCCCTTCGATAAGCACCGTTACGTCCATTAAGCGGTCGCTGTAGCGTTTCACCTCCAACACGTCATCCTGCAACTCCCCGGACAGCACTACCGCAACCCCGTTCTCTCCACTAGGTGCTCCTGTGTAGATCAGCTTGTAGTCATTCCCAATGGCCCGGGATCTGCTGCCTTTCCACCGAGTCTCCTGCAGGAACGCCACTGCCACCCTCCGCCTGGTGAGTACGTCGGCCAGCTCTCTCGCGCGGCCGGTAAGCGTGCCCACGTTCCAAGTCGCGAAGCGGAGTTTCCGTGGGGTTGGGGCTAACTTCTTTAGCCGCGTCCGTCCCCAACGCGGTAGCCCTCGCCCACTTGCCACAGGAGTCGGGCGAAACTCCTGCGCGCCGTTTTGCGGCGGCGCCCTATTCCTGGCACTTTTCTTGATATTTCCTTCCATTTAATGTGGCGTGTTTCACTTTTACGGGAGCGACTGCCGTCCGACCACCCAACCCCGGAGGGAAAGCTGGTGCCAGAGCCTCGTTCGTTGGTCAGCAGGGGTACGTACTTGCACGTGAGGTTGGCTTGGGCCCAAAGATCTTGGTAGGGCCCCATCCCCCCCCATCCCATGACGAGACGTCTGTCTTAGGCACAATCTGGCTTAGGCAAAGTGGTTTTGTAGGATTAAAACCGCATAGCCGAAGACGATAAATCAATTTGATATTTCTGCGCATCACTGGTACTAATTTGGACAGTTCTTTTTAAATAGCATTTTTCTTATAACTAGAAGCTTGTAAAGCTCATGGAATATTGCATCTTTAAAATAAAGCTTTTAAGTCAAAGAATGATATGTTTTTTGTTAGGTTTGCCTTTTCATGTTGTAAAATATATTATGTATCGCGTTTCAATCCCAGCACTTCGTACGAGAGCACAACGATTCTCCTTTGACTTCTTTGAAAGAAACGACTAATTTAAGTGACATAATATGTTTGCAAGGGAGTTCACAATTTGTAACAAACGCGGCGTTATAAGTATAATTCATTCATTGTTTCATTACACAACGTAATCTTTAAAAAAGTTTTTAAATCTCTGTTAAATGTAACCATGACTAAAGGCGTGCTTCCAACATAGTTCCACATACATATAGGTGCACCCTGCCTCACATCAGATGGCATTGCCTACACAAATTATAGTCCGGGTGGTAACCGCACAGCCAAGTTTCTGCCGGCGCAGTTTACTCTGCTTCAACTACTTCCGAATGTAACAACCACATTGCTACGTGTATGTACCATTTCTGAGCTACATTTCATGGTTTGATCCGTTTCTTCTTGATAGTTCTGTCGAGTTTGCACTGGATTATTGCATTCTTCTTCTTATCGTATGGTTGATGAACAACCTGGTGTCAGAGTTTTTAAGCCGCTCGTAGGCCTCTGACATGGCTTCACACACCGTTTAAAAATCTCTCAGGTGTGCTGGTTTCCTCACGATGTTTTCCTTCACCGTTAAAGCGTCGAAAGATGGTACAAATGAATTTCGGATTTGAAAAACACATTGGTGCTTGCCGGGGTTTGAACTGGAGACCTCTCGCATGGCAAGCAACGACCTTAAACACTCGGCCATCGACGCTTATTATTATTATTACTTTGCATTGATTATTATTAGTTTTCTCTATTATTTGCGCGAACACTACCGACTCAAATATAACAAATTTTACGTTTAACACTCGCGTCTATTGATATTCTAAACATATTATTTAGACACCCGACTTTTCGAGCTCTTTACAGCGCTCGTGGTCACAGGCAAGACTAAAGATAACAGTTGTCTTTATAAGAAAGTTTGATGACTACTGCCATTTGGTGAGAAATTTTGTGCGTTCATTGATTATGGATACATAACATTTTTTCATACTTTTTAGTGTTACATTTGATATTATAACTAGTAGTCTGAATATGCATACAGTATTGAAAGTATTATCCTATTACTTCTAACTATTAAGGAGTTAACCTTCCATCATTCATGGATGCCATTGTCAGAACTGGACCAAATTGGGACCAAACGGAGAGCACCAGCTTCCAAATAAAACAAAAAACATCTAAATCGGTTCAGCCAGGCGAAAGTTATGAGCTAACAGACATAAAAAGTACCTCCTCCTTTTTTGAAGTCGGTTAAAATGCTTACTTTAGTATTGTTGTTAAGAGTATATTTTTGAGTTTATGAACGAAATCATTAGTTAAATTCTGAAGAAGTTCATAATATTTGTAGTAACTACAATGAGTGCTATTCCTCGAAAGCAATGGCTGAGCACAATTCAAATCAAATGAACCATTTAAAGGCGTCCGTTCCGCCCCTTTAATCCCAAAACAAACTAAGTAGGTTCGTTGTTTGTACCGTATTTTCGTATTTTGCTTCGCGTAATAAAATGAATATTTGACAGGTTGCCTCCCAGAGGATCTGTTTCACTCCGACAGCCGATCTTCCGGCAGGGTTGCCAACCTTGCCATACCATTTATACACCGTGAAATTTGAGTGGTTGTTTTCTCGTGGCAGAACGATTTGTTTTTAGTAATACTATCGAATCATGCAAATGATTCATTGAAAAAAAAAACTCGAAAACGATAAGAGCTATCGTTGTTTTTTAAGATGTGACGTTTTCAGGTACTGCTTGCCGCATGAAATCGATGCTTAAAGCTAAAGAAGCTCTACACCCCAAGGCAATAAAGTGGTTCGAAATTACTTTAAAGTTTCGGTTATACCTTTCGTAAAACCGGCATTTATTGATATGAATAAAAAAGAACTGCACAAATCTATTGTGCTACTAAGGTAGAATCATTTTGCTGCGGGAAAACAACCATTTAAATTTCACAGTGTGTAATACTTAGGACTTTCATGTTTTATTAAATTATGTCAACCTTATCGTCCATAATATAAGACGTGGTAATTATTTATCAACAATGATTTTTTAAAACGTGTTAACAGCCAATGTTACAATGTACCTTGTAAAATTTGCTTTTTATTAGTGAAAGTCTCGTCGAAATTGACCCAGCTAATTCAGAGATAAGGTGGGAATAAACAGACAGACTGAAGATTTTTTTTAAAATTATGTATTTGTAATAATTGGTACCCAATATAGATTCATACCCATTTGGTAAAAAAACCTTCTTTGCTCCTATTGGTCGCAGTGTGATGTTAATAGCCTTAAGCCTTCCTCGATAAATGGTCTATCCAACACAAAAATATTATTCAATTCGATTCAGTAGTTCCCGAGATTAGCGCGTTCAAACAAACTCTTCAGCTTTATCATATTAGTATAGATATCAAAAACTATACATTAATTGTTGTTGTTGCCACAAAAATTGTAAAAGTCCGATTCTTAAAGATTTTGATAATACTCGCGAAGCTATTTATATTTTACAGCACTATTTATAAGAAGTTTAAACATAAAGAAACCTTAAATAAGCCATCGACGTACAATAAAGTGATTAAATTGCAAAACGGAGAGTGTCAAAAAGTAATTGGTGGAGCTTGTTAAAATAAAACGCAATATTAATGTAGTAATTTGTAAAGTAAAGCTTTCAGCTAAATGAGAAATGTTTCATACAAAAATTACACAGAATATTATTTGCGCCGACCCTTAGCCCCCGTCAAGTTTAATAAAAACCCTTATTATTATAAGCGTAGGTTCGTATCGGATTACTCGGCTCACTTGTAAGACATGCCGTGTATTATTTTGATTAAAATAATATCTGACTCTAAATGAACATCGTGCAATAAGCCAGATTTTCATAGCGTTCCAATAAAGTCCGTTTCACGGTTCATAAAAGTAATTTCACTTTACAGACGATTTTACGTTCAATGTTATTATATCGTTGTGCTTATATTATGAGGGTTGAAGCTACTTTAATAATAATACTCAATTCGGAAGATAATGCCAAGAATAATATTCTTACTCTATCAAAACATCAAAATGATATCAATTCACTAACAAATCAAATTGTTCACTAAACTCACAATGTTAACGTTACAAACCATTATTAGCTTTATTCAAATATTCATCATCATCATCAGCCCATTCCTATCCACTGCTGGACATAGGCCTCCCCAAATGCACGCCACTTCTCTTTATCCTCGGCCACTCGCATCCAGCTCCTACCAGCCGTCCTGCGCAGATCGTCACACCACCTGGCCTGCGGGCGTCCTACACTACGTTTGCCGAGACGCGGTATCCACTCTAGAACTCGTCGGAGGTCGTCGGTTCTACGGCTGATGTGGCCAGCCCACTGCCACTCCAGCTTGCTAAAGCGATGAGCTATGTCGATGACTTTGGTTCTCTGACGGATCGCCTCATTTATCATTTGATCCCGCAGAGAAATATACATTCATATTTTATTCAAATATACTCTAGTCCGGTCAATTTAGACCAAAAAATTAGAGTGAAGTTTCATAAAGTCCCAACAAGCTGAATTTCAGTGAAATTGTTCAAAATATTACCATTTTTTACCTTTGACCTTAAATTATTTTTTTTATACAGGGGAATGATAGGGAATTTCTAGACATTGTTTATAATTATATTTTGTACAATTTCACTGAAATTCAGCTTGTTGGGACTTTATGTAACTTCGAATGTCTAAATTGACCGGACTACTCGTATTCATGATCTTAATTAGATCAAAGAAGTTTTAAATTTGATACCTACTATTGCCTACTTTGAGTCTCTATGGCAAGCCGTTTTCTTTACAAAAGTAAACACGGTGTGAAGTATGCCGGTGAGTTTCGTAAACAATTTAAATATCCAAAGTGAATAAGTATGTCTTATTCATGAAATCATGAATCAGTTTTTCCTGCATTTATTTCAAGTTTCTTGATTCAGAATCCCGACCGTGTACGAAGTTTGAAATAATATTTACATTTTAGTGCACTCGCTCTGAGAAAGCGTCGCATGAAAGAAAATTCTAGATACGTACCAGCGCTCCTAAACCTTTTAAAGGCTTAATAAGATTTTTACCCGACTTCAAAAAAGGAGGATGTTCTCAGTACTGTATTTTTAACAGCAGTTTGAAGTAAGCGAATAGTGCCAATATTGAAGAGTATTTGGACCTCAAATTTTCACACAAATTATTTTCTTTTAATGACAGAATATGAATGACTTTACTCTACCTTTTAGTAAGCGGTTGTAATGTCCACATAATAGCAGGTTCAATAAGCCCTATTGAGTCTGTCGCGCTCACCCTGAAGGCCTGCTTAGATGCCGTTTCACGCCCCGCCTGAAGAGCCCGGGATTATACGAGAGGAAACATGAGCCATTTATCTATTTCTGCTCAAACGTAATACAGGCACGAATTCAAACCAAACGGAGGAAAACAAATTTATTTTCAAGGTAGACTTCACAGCCCTTGTTTGATCCAAGTTTTCACCTGTAGCCCCGAAGGCCGGAGAGTTTGACAACCTCTGATTCAGTGTAATAATTTTAAATCTTCGCTTCACTCATAACCGCCAGAAACTTCGTACAAAATAATCCCGGGTCTTTGTGCGGGAAGTTGGTCCGTAAGGCTCTGAGGGATATTAGGTGAAAGGCGAGCGTTTATTTTTCGAGTCCCGTCAAAGAGTCGATGGAGTTATTTCGTTTCTTAGGATCAAAGGGCGCGGGCTAAGGATTGGCCGTATGTAAATGAGACGGGTAAATGTTTGCGATACATATTTTAGCGTGTATTCGAGGTGGCGTTTAGCCATTTGTATAAATAAACATTTTATATTTACTGTTGGTAGCGGTTCATAAGCATAAAAAAGAGGTTTTAACTTTTTCGAAGTTCAAAGAATGTTTGCAGTTATTTTTAGTTCATATCACTGTTAATTCTTTTTGTGCTTAAATTGTTAGTTATTGTTTCACATACTAAGATACTCATACCTACATCAAATTAAAATTAAAGTACGTAATTTACGTAGTGTTAGTAGTTATTTGTATTATGGCATCATGAATAAGAAAAACAAAAACGATCGTGTTTGATTCAAAATTTGATTTGCAGCATAAAACCTAAATAGTTTTGTTTTTTTTTCAACCCAAAATCATCATCATCATTCTCCTGCCCCTCTTCCACTCGGGCCTATTCGCAGCTCTGTGTCTACTCCTTTCACTCCCATATCATCTCTCACGCAACCCATCCATGTCTTCTTCGGTCTTCCTCTACTATTACGTCCATTGCCTTCGTACTCATCACTTTTCCACCCAGAACGGTTGCGTAAAAGCCACTTCAAATATTAAATCGTGGTTCGTCGTAACGTGACGACACCGTGCACGTGTTATCGAGTCACTGTGGATCGCAATCGACGGCTCTGTATCGAGCACTCAAGTCTTTAGAGTCTGGGGTGACCTAGGTATAAAAGGAGCAGCCTTTTATGCTGCTGCAAGCGGTTAGCAAAATATTGTACACTTTTGACAGGTCGCACTTTATTTGCAACTGTGGCTCGCGTGCAAAGGGATCAAGTACTATTCTACTTTTACTCATAACTTCAGGCAATATTTCAAGCGCCTGCATTTTAAGGTTTTTAAAAGGTAACGGATAAAAATGGCAAGTCTCAAAAAAATCATCATAATCAATGTGTGAAATCATGATATATCCCTTAAGTAACTTAAATCTTTAATTTATTTTATTTAAAGAAGGTTATTTAATTTATACCCCTTAAGCAACTTATTTTTTTTTCTTGATTTAACTGTGTAGTGTGCGTAGCACCTCTCCATGTCACCTAGTATATAAGCACATGTATTGGCTTATTAATCAGTCACAATATACATTATCAACGTGAACACATCTTTTACTGACGTCTCCCGGTCCCATCCTTACATGGCGACCCTGCCAGGATAAATAAATACTGAGAAAGTAGGATACATGGAAAATTGGCAACGAAATGGTATTTGTGTAATGTATCTAGGTAATTAATTAAATAGGAAAAAGTAATTTAAATTTGGATGTATAGCTAACCTAAATAAATATACTTGATAAAAATGGAAACGTAATTATGTACTTATATATTTTTTTTTCTCTCTCTAAATCTAATCTAAATTATTTTATTGAAATGTTTTAAATTTTTAAAGGACCCGTCTGCCGATTAATACATTATTATATTAAAAAATAAATGTTTATTCTAGCTTAAGAATCATATGTAACTTTGTATACTTCTTAAATTGGTTTTTTCAGTCGTTGATATTTTACTTCAAAAAAGAAAAACATTTTGTTTAATTATTTAAAATTGTTGCTTAATTGTTTTAAATCTTTTTTTTTATGTCTTTATGTCAAAAAATATTATAAAATATATTAAGAACTTCATTGTAATTTGCCACAAATGTTATGTAACAACAAAAAAAAATATTGTACTGTAAAAAAAAACTAAACCCTTTTTATTTTTTTTATTTTTAAATACGGGGGAGGTGTAGTGTGCGTAACACCTCTCCATGTCACCTAGTATATAAGCACATGTATTGGCTTATTAATCAGTCACAATATACATTATCAACGTGAACACATCTTTTACTGACGTCTCCCGGTCCCATCCTTACAACTGGATCGGATAATCATATCATTTCTTGGATGTGATTATCCGATCCAGTTAGATCGAATTGATCATATAGAGAATTAGTTAACTGCCAGTAGAATTCCGGAGCTCAGTATCTACATTTCAATTTTCAAATCCCCAAAAGCTTAGGCAAAACATTCAAAAGGCAACTGCGAAATCTATGAATAAAATGTTAAATCTTATAAATCTAACCCCGCCGTTACTGTGTTACCCGGCCAGATAGACCCGACATCGCGTAAAACCCGACATCCCGTAAAACCCGAAAGGTCTTACTCAGGCGCGCGGTTGTTTAGCATAAACGCGGCGCCATCTTGCGGCGACATAAACTGTCGTATCTGGCCCTTGCCGCTATATTGGTCGACCCAAATATCCGATACCGATTCGCCTTCACAGGACCCACTATATAGTTTATAGTTTATAAGGAAGTTGGACGACTTTGTCGACGTTTACTTGAATAAAAACGGAGAGTAACATTACCGTTAACGTCGGTAAATAGAATACAGCGTTTGCACCACAAACTCTAATATATCAGCCGCATACTGTAAGCATCGCAATAGCTCGTTCTTTCAGAATAATGGCAACCATGTTTTTCCATTTTAAACTGGAAATGTAAACGTACTTTACTGTTGCATTCCTAACAAACTAGATAGATGTTGTTTCTAGATAGATGTAGGCTTTTATAATAACTTATACTTATTAGTTAACAATTGTCATATTATCCCTCATCACTTAAATGACGAAAAAAAATAGGTACAGAGTTCTATATTTTAAAGCTATTGCATAGCTTTTATCGCGGGCATTAAGCGTGGCGACCGAACCAAGAAATTCCGTAACGAAAAAAACCTCACAATCGTCTAACGTCATTTTAGTTAGACGTATTGTACGACTCTACGAAACTCGCACTAATCGAGACGAGCTGCTCCGAAATCGGACGATGCTATGCAATAGCTATACCGCGGCAGTCCCTGAGTGCCACACGTCTTTTTATTATTGATATTACATTTTTTACTTGTTGTTTTAGTGCATTTTACAGCTCTAAAGTAAATTAAAAAAAACTCGCTTCATGAACCCGTCTGAACGTCTGCTGCTCTTACCCCTGAGCTACCCAGGTGTTGTATAGGTTACCGATATTTTTACACATTTGAAATCCAATGCCATTTAAATCGTATTTTTTTTTTTATAAAGAGGCTAACAAGATGACCTCACTCCACCTGATGGTAAGCGGTTGTGAGATCCAAATATGAGGTCGACAGGCACAATAGACCATATTGAGCCTGTCGCAGTCACCCTGAAAGCCGTGAAAAAGGAGACCACTGCTGCGGCAACAACGAGACAAGGCGTGGAGTCTCGCATTGGTATTGAGCTGTGCGGGTCGGAGTTGGCCAGTCCACCGATCAACACACACATACACGATAGACACAGATCAACTCGTAAAATCAAACAACTGTTTAGAGATAAAATCTAATGGATTTTTTTAGAGTTTATTTTTTAAACAAATGCAATATAATACACAGTGGAATGTGGCTTACAATAAATACAACATCTGGGACTTGTTGTAGACAAACAGTTTAAGCTATTAGCTTGGAATCAGCCTGTTAACTGAAACAAAGTTAGTTCAGCTGTCCGAAACTTGTGTGTAAGCTTAGCTCATACATCAGCCAAATTAATTACCAAAACTAAGTTTTAGTTTCATACATACCATGACTGTGTTGTATTTGTCTACTTTGTAAAAATATGTTTTCAATGTCGTGATAATGTCTTAAGTAACATTTTAGGTTTTTTTATTATCTTACCTATTTTTTATTTATTTAAGGAAATATACCGCTCAATATATTACTCACTAATGACAAAATGATTATGATAATACATTGGCAAAAATAATTTCCACATTTTCTATTTCATCATCAGCCCATATACGTCCCAACTGCTGAGGCACGGGCCTTTTTTTTTACTGGGTCTGGTGCACGGGCCTACCCTAAACTAGGGCAAATTCTATTAAGACTCACTTAACGCACATTAATAATAATTTAAATTAATGTACCTTATTGAAAACTTACTCTACTTAACTTTTTTCACTAAGCTTACTCTACTTAACTTTTTTCACAGAAATACTAAAACTACAATGTTGACAAACCTAATCAATGTCAATCAATTAAACATATCAATGCAACTTTAGCGATAATTGTGTTTATTACAATATATGGAACTTTTAAAATGTTTAAATTAACTTTGTTAAGTTCATTTAAAATCTTAAAAATCAAATTAAATTTGAACAAGATAGAAGCTGATTTAGTTTTCGTATAAAGCAAAAAACATAATTTTAAACATCTGAACCAGTTAAGTATAAAAATATTTGATATTAAAGGAAGTATTAATGGTCCCTACATTAAGCCGCAAATTATGCAAAATCATGAAAAGCAATTACTTTTGTTGATTGTTCTAAACGCAGCATAATATTAAAATTTATAAGGAAACCATAAACAATCGTGTTGTGGATTCAAATTGGTATTTTGTAATATAAAAAAAAGCTTTATTCACTTTTTCAAAAAGTTTAAAAGTAAATAAATAAATATACACAACATCACATACATTGATCTGATCCCGTGGTAAGTAGCTTTAGCACTTGTGTTACAGATATCAAAATCAACAGTGGATACACAAATAAACTTAAATATACTTAATACACACCCAGACACGGAACAAACACCGATGTTCGAAACACAAATATTTGTCCCGAATGGGAATCGAACCCACGACTCTTGGAATAGAAGGTAATGAACCTGGGTCCCTAACCACTGTTCCACCGAGCCAGTCATAAAAGTAAAGTTAATATTAAAATTTCAGTCATTACCTAAGAGACTTGTACAATCCTATTCAAATCCCTAGATAACTAAACTGTTTTCATTGTTTCATAATAACTACACCTTCGTCGAGCGGACTACGCAATGAAAGACTGAAATATAATCAAACATATTTATTTAATGTAGGAACTTGATAATGGCACAAAAGTAAAGTTTATAATTAGTAAAAAAAATTCAAAAAACTGCAATTTTATCAGGATACACAATACCTACACATATCAACAGCGTGCAGGCCACAAACAGCCTTTCTACATTTGGTGCAACGGTGTTTGGTCATTCTCCGGGCCTTGGACGGATACAAGTAACAAATTTTACCCGCATTGGATGTAGATGGAATTGGTGCTTCTACTGTAGAAGATTCACCATGAATATCCTCAATCATGACCCTTGAATTACGTCTCAAACTCGCGGTCTGTAATCGTTGTCGCAGCCAGGGCTCCATGAGCTAATCTCCTAACTTCATTACAAAATCACGCCGACTCATCGGTTTTTTCTTATGCCTCAAATTGTTTGACACGTAAATAGCATAAGCATTAATTGAAAATAGATTAAGCATGTTATAGAATATACACATAGACCATATCATGGTTTTTAGATTCGTGCTCATATTTGAACACATTTGGTCTTCAGTGTCCAATGCCCCTTTCGTGCTGTTATTAAAATGAATTATTTCCAGTTTTCCAGTTGTTTCATTGATACTAGGTTGATTATGAATAGTTGACAATAGAAAAACCCATTTTGTTTGACTTGGCTTTGAATGAAATTAATGTTTTATCACCATCGTAACAAAACATCGAAGTACCGATAGAGCTAGATCTGGAATTTTTCATGTCTTTCGGAATTTCACGTTTAATGCTTCTCAATGTTCCCACTAAAGTAATGTTATATGGTGAAACCAGTAACTCATCAGCCAGAGCTAAAGATGTGAACCAGTTATTCATTGTTATGTTACGATTAGAGCCTTGGAGAGTGGAAGTTATCTCTTTATAAAAAAATTAAGCCAATGGTTGCCTCTGCGAATCAGTTCCTTTTCCTAGGTATGTTATTATTAGGTATGTTAGTAGTAGTTAGTATTATAAAAAATATAATATATAATAAATAAAAATTATATAAAATAATATTATAAAGATGAACGATTTGTATTTTTGTCTGTAACGAATAAACTCAAAAACGACTGAACCGATTTCTAAAATTCTTTAATTATTGGAAAGCTTCATTCACCCTGAGTAACATAGGCTATATTTTATCGCGGTACGGGAAATAGTTCCCTCGGGACGCGGGTGAAACTGCGTGAAACAGCTAGTTACATAATAAATAAATGAATAAATAAATAAAGTTGAAGAATGTAAGTATCAAAAACAAAGAAAAATTACATATTCGATAGATTTCCCGGTTACCAATCAAATTAATTATACAAATAATAATAAAAAGTAACATTTTACTTATTTTTGGTAAATAAATCAAAAGGAAGTAGATATGCAACCCAAAAAATAAAAATAAAATAGAATATGTAATCTACACACTTAGACAGTAAAAGTGTCGATATAACTAAACGTTCGTCGAACAGGCGACGGGATGGTCGCAGGTCACGACTTATTATGCGTATGGCCCCAAATGCGTCACAGAATGCACTATTTAACGCAATTAGGAAGGTACAAGAAGAGTCAAGGTCAGGGGGTGGGCCGGTGTAAGTGATTTCGAATTTCGCCGAGAAGTGCGTAGTCGCCCCGACGAGCTATTAGTTATCTAGGGACAGCTGGTGTTTGACATTAGCCTTCAAGTTTGTATCACACATATCAACTCGGAAAAGGATCATAACCGTATTGCCTTGTTATTAGTGTGAAAATGTCGTGCAGTAAGTAGCTATGTAATTTGCTACTCCTAATAACGCGTGTAGACCCATAAAGACTAATTAGTCAGAAGACCATATTTGGAAACGTCTCAGATATAAAAAAAAGCCCCAGATATTTAGGGAAATACAAGGTCTTTTACGTGCTAACACAATAATGGCAGTAGATTGCTCAACGTTTTAGGGTCGCAACGCACAATAATCTCATCACGCTTCATCTCCATTTAGTCCTGCATTGTGCCATCGTTATACGGATCAATTACGCCAAACGAATGCAAACATTTATAAATCGGATCTCGTAAAAATGTTGTTGGGCTAATATTTAGTGTAATGGAACGCGAAAGTCTAAAATCTTACGTATTGCCTTGTGTATCGTGGCGAGGCGATTACGTTACGATTACGATTAGTGTGCGTTGCAGTAGTTTTCTTTAATGAATACTTAAAGCCAGAGTAGTTAATTTACGTTCTATGATCAAATGAAATGATCAAAATAAAAAAAAATCATGTCTGTTTGAAGTTTTTATCATGTTTTACTTAATCATTAATCTAATCAAACAACTTGCCGCCAGTTACAAAAAACTCATTCAGAAAGAAAAGTCTCAATGCTGTCAAAGAAACATCGGTTAAAGCGGAGATCTACTGATCGATGAAAATAGCATTTTGCTAATTGCACGTGCCATTTGGTCGCGACAACCTGACCCTAATGACGTTCGGCTAAGCTTGATAATTTCCACTACGGAGGCATACCACAGATTAATTTTGACTGGCTCGGTGGAACAGTGATTAGTGACCCGGAGTCACTACCCACGGTTCCAAGAGTCGTGGGTTCGATTCCCACTCGGGATATTTGTGTGACGAAAATCGGTGTTTGTTCCGTGGCTGGGTGTGTTATTAAATTTATATAAGTGTGTTTGTGTATCCACTGCTGATTATGGTATTCGTAACACAAGTAATTAAGCTACTAACCACGGGATCAGAAGGTATGCGATGTAGTGTAATATATTATGTTTATTATTTTTTTGCCTGAAACACAGGAAAATCCTATATATAACACATATTGTTACCCGGAAATTTTAATGTAATGTAGATTTTAAGATCTAATATTGTGCCATAAGTTTTATAATAAAGATTTATTATTATTATTATCAGTCATTTCCAATGCTCGGGACTACAGAGTCCCGGATTTTTGGGAGGCGTGTGTGAGGCCAAAGCCAACACGTAGAGGCCCTTTAATGACTTGTATGATCTTAATATGTAATGTGGCACCAGCCGACGATTATCCCTGTATACACTATAAAATGCAGCCAAGGACAACCCCCGGTCAGTGCAGGACTATGGAATGGAGTGGAAAAATAAAGAATCTGGGTTATTGGGTTGAGGTGCTGATGGACTGGGTAACCGGGACTATGAGAAGGACTATGGCACCTGTCCCCGATCTATGTTAAAACACGAATAAAATGGGCAGGTGGTGACTCGCCACTCACTGTCATGGGCCCCCCATTGGTCGCACACACGAGGCACGAGGCAGGAGCGACGGGGGGCAACATTATTGTGAGCAGCTCAGGGTGCCGAGAGGTGTACACCGCTTTATACCCAGTGGCGTAACGCCACTGTGCCAACTCGCGACTTATGCATCTTTCACTTCCACCCTGCGAGCATGTAGCTCTGACGCCCCACTCTGGCCGGCCGGCTAAGGCAAGGCAGAGGTGAGAGTCCTGCGGCCCCCGTGGGGTCCACTCCTACCGGCCAACTATGGCAAGCGGAGAGAGGGACCTGGTCCACTCACGGAGGCACGGGTCCCAAGGGGTGTCAATCCCATTCAGCCCGCCACAAGCTGCCCTGGGGAGACTGGTTGCACTGGTAGAGAGTCGCTGCCTTTCATGATGCGAAAATCAGCGACTCCCCCCAGGGGGCGGTGGGGTCGTCACATCCCTACGCCTTTATCATTATTATTATTAATTCATTTAGGCAGTCTTATCGAGTCTATAGAAAAATTAAAAATGTTCGATATATTTATCATGTTTCACTATTTTATTTATAACCTAGTCTAGACTAATGACTAGAAATTGCCTGCGCTCTATTTACGGAGTATGATGAACTATCAAGAGTTACAAAAGTAACCAATTAGTAAGTAGTAAGTGGCATTCGCAGTTATAAATAATAAAATAAGGCTTCCGACCGATTTCGGCCATGGCGGCCGATCTCAATTGAGATCTCAAGTGTGCGCGCAAACACAAGTGCACTCTCTATTCCCTTACTCTCATAATTCGGTGAGACGGCAATCCGATCTGATCCGATCGGAGTTAAAATAGTAAGTCAGGAAAAATACAGAAATGTATGCATAGTTTGGTTTAATAGAAATACTTACATTAAGATAAGTATACGGTATAAAGAATAATTTATTATATCACTGGTTTTCCGTGTAACAAATTGTAGGTCGGCTGAATAAATGTAGAAGGTCTTTTCGACCATTTATTTATTGGATACCTCTACTCTAAATGTTATTTAGAGTAGAGGTTTATCTGTTATTTTATTAAGTGTCAATCGGTTGTCCCTTACCTGTTACACGTATCAAAGAACCGTAAAATACCAAATTGTTTATTTCGTTTTACATAATAGGTATCTATTACGTTTATATCAAAAAATTGAATTCTTTGCCTTAAGGGAATTAATTTTGGTATTTCTAGTTATGGTTACGCGTCAGAATGTGCAGGCCAAATATATATACTGATGAATGTGCAGGCCAAATATATATAATAATACATCATCATCATCATCAGCATACCCGTCCACCATACACGTCCCCACAGATGGAGCACGGGCCTACCCTAAACTAGGGCGATAAGACGTTAGTAGACCACGCTGGCCAAGCGCGGGTTGTTGACTACACAACTTAAGAATCTCTTCTTAGGTCTGCAGATTTCTTCACGATATTTTCCTTCACTGTTAAAGCGTCGAATAGTTGTACATGAATTCCAAATTTTAAAAACAGAGTGGTGTTTGAACTTGGACCTCGCGCATGGCAAGAAACGACGTTAACCACTCGGCCATCGACGCTTAAAATGAATGAATTAATAATAACACAAAACTAGGTATACAAAGGCGCATCTTTTAGGTAGATTAGGTAGATAAGACCCCAGATACAGACCCCATAGACTGGTTCCGTGGAACAGTGGTTAGTGACCCTGGCTCGCGGTTCCAAGAGTCATGGATTCGATTCCAACTCGGTACAAATATTTGTGTGATGAACATCGGTGTTCTTTCCGTGTCTGGGTGTGGTTATGTATTTAAGTATATATTTATAAATATCTATATATGTATCAGTCTTTGACGCTCATAGTACAAGCTCTGCATAGTTTGAGGTCAGATGACCATGGTTCGCTTGCAACCACGATTGGTGTAACCCAGTCAAAACGTCGGGCAGTAAGTAGCTATGTATTTGCTACTCCTAATAACGCGTGTAGACCCATACAGACTAATTAATCAGAGGACCATGTCTGGAAACGTCTCAGATAAAAAAAAATGCCCCAGATATTTAAGGAAATACAAGGTCTTTTACGTGCTAACACAATAATGGCAGTAGATTGCTCAACGTTTTAGGGTCGCAACGCACAATAATCTCATCACGCTTCATCTCCATTTAGTCCTGCATTGTGCCATCGTTATTCGGATCAATTACGCCGAACGAATGCAAACATTTATAAATCGGATCCCGTAAAAATGTTGTTGGGCGCGTGCACAACCGTGCCATTTCGTTTTATCGCGAGAAAACCATGTATTTTAGCTGCAAGCAAATCGAATGAAATGGAATTTTTATTTACTATAGCTGTGCCCGCAACTTCGTCTGCGTAGAATAGTAACTTTTGCCTGCATTTTTAATTTCAGGAAGATTTTTTTTAAGAAATGACAGGAAAAATAAAATAAAGATACAAAAATTATTAAAACTATTACAAAATAAAATATAATTAAACTTTGTTATTGATTTGATTAATATCCATTAAAGAACCTGAAATTGTTTACAGATTAATAGGTGATAAACAACATACATATCACATTTTTATTACAGATCGACCAACTAAAAGATAATTCACTCGCACAATAAATTTTTTTTGTCTAAGCAATGATCTAGCCTGAGAGGAGAGTGGTAGCTAGGACTTACAAAATAATTTTACGCATTTTAGTACTAAAACCACGATAAAAACTTTAATTTATTTGACAGGAACAGGGTTCAATGGTTGCAAACAGCATACTGTACCTATGTAGTGATATTTGATATCAGGATAATTTCAAAATGTAAAAAATACAAACTACCGATCCACTGTCTCAAAATATCTATAAAGAATGTGTGTCGCCATGTGACGAATTTATCAGTATTTGCTTTGCTACTTTGTTTTGTGCCACTTTAGCGCATTGTTTTTGTATTTTTCTCGTAGATTGTATTGTATTCGTAATAAAACACTGAGATAATAACGTAAAGCGCAATAAAATATAACTAATGAATTACTTTTTGCATTTGAAACAATATTGCGAAATAATAGAGCATAGTGACATCTCTTTAACTAACCAAGAACTAAACACTCATCACGTCATATCAAATCTGACAGCATTTGACATGACTTGCCAGCTAAGAACGTGATAGTTGGGGAGCCCAACGGGAGTTTTTGGAGTATTGATCAGACTCAGACTCTGTCTTGTAAGATTTTTAAATGGGAGACTCCTTGCACCCTTTCATGTACCACTGCCGTGTATGTACACTTCATACGGGAGGGAAGGGGTGCGTGATCGTAAATAGGATAGCTGCTGATGCTAATTACAAAGACACTGTTAAAGGAATAAGGCAGAATTATGAAGAACTAATAATCTCTGATGGTTTCCATGGGGCGATGACCGTAGAATCGCGCCTATAACAACAATTACTAAAACCTTTGACACAACAAAGATCCAAGGGTCACTTGACCAGTTTTCTAATGATCTATGTGATTTTATTTGTAACGATCTGTATATACGATAACTTTCTTTAATTTTATAATGTCCAACATTTTTACGTGAATGTTTATAAATTTCCCTTTATTTGCTTAGAATAGCGATATCCCTCTATGTATATAAACATTCAGATAATATCGAACAGTCTATCAATTGGAACAACACAACCCACCAATGTAAGCCAGCAAGCAAATATCGGACAACTGACCACCTCCATACCGAAAACCAGGTAATAGAGAAATGTAGCGAATTAAATAAACCTTTGAACCTGGCCTTAGTGGATTATTCAAAGGTTTCGACGGTATCACCCACATCAACCCATTTAGCTTTCTCTTCTACAGCAAAACATCAAACCCACATATAGAAAAACTTCTCCAAATCATTTAACAACAAAGCACAGCCGATATCAAACTGCACACTGAAGGCCTGACATTCAAAATACAAAAAAGAGTTAAACAGGCTGACTCCCTATCACCAAAGCTTTCAGTAGCACGCTCCAAGAAGTCTTCAGGTCACTATGATATTCTTAGGAAACAAAAGGAATTGGTGTAGAGGATAGGCGACTGATAAACTTTCGCTTTGCAGATGACATTTCCCTAGACGAAATACGTATACATACATCGACAGAAATTGAATAAATGCTCGAACAACTGAGTGCAGAAAGCGTTGACGTTAGACTGACGATGAATAGATCCAAAACCAAGGTCATGACCAACAGCATCACTGATTTGGTGGATTGCAGTCAACAGGCAGGTGAAGCAATATGTAGAGGAGCATACTTGAGCTAGGCAGTCTCCTTCGAAGACAGACAGGACAAAGAAATAATCCGTAGAGCAGGCAACGCCTGGAAAAGGTTCTGATCCATGAATGGGTATGTGAAGGGTGATCTTCTTATATCACTGAACCGCAAACTCATCGACGTTTTCATCCTGTCTATCCTAACACATCTTGGTCCCCCACCGAAAATCAGAAGTCCAAACTCAAGGTTTTACAAAAAGCTATGAAGCGGAGTACTGTAGGTATTAAGTTAAAATAAAATATACCACCATCCACTCCCGTACTGGTATTGTTGTTGGTTAAAACTGATGTATCAATGGGCGGGGAATGTGATATGAAATGTGCGAGGATGAAGAACAATAGATGGACCAGACTTGTTACACATCGCGTGCCTGAAGACGATTTTCGCCGAAGAAGACCTAAGAAAACGTGGTATGACGATCTGGTCCATGTATCAAAGAACTGGCAAGTCCTAGCATTGGACAGAGAGCAGTAGATGAGTTTGAAGGATACTTTGCCCAGCAGTGAGGTGATACAGGTTAAGAAAAAAAAATACAGATTATTATACAGCAGGACTTCGATATCAACTTGAACCTCCTGCATAAAAATGTAACGCGCTGAAGTATCTCAAGATTATGTGTTTTTCAACAGACACAAAGATTAATTATAACTTTGTGGTCCAAATCGTTACAATGTCACTTTTTAGGGATTATTTAACATGCACTTTGAATGACTGACACGGTCAATTAACTTTTTTTTCAACAGCTTGTTACCAGGTCGCCTTCCTGCATTAATCGCTGTCCCCCCACTTATAAAGAAAGTGTAATATACTTTTCGCTATCTTTCTATTCCGATTCCATGTCGTTCGAGTAACTTGCAAATCTAGCCATTTACCTCCCCTACTATGACGTTTTGCTCAATAAAGTAGTTCGTATAGTCCTAGTCAGAAGGTTCATTTTGGTCGATATACTTTTACCATTTTTGTACGTGATCTAATAAAGTTAGATTTTTAACTATCCTACAGGAATTTCTGTGACTAAAAGTATTTAAGATCTTGACCGGGGATGTATGGTACCACCATACAAAATTTCATTTTAATTGGTGTAATAGTTTCAGAGATCAGTCATTTATTAAGGTTTTTTGAATATCCCACGGGAACCAGTTAACTGTCAGTGATTTAAAGTATCCTATGCATTTTTCCGGAATTTAAAATACCTTCGTGTAAACTTTCATTTAAATTGATTCAGCCGTTTAGGAGGTCAGTCGAAACAAACAAACAAACAGACAGAGACACAATTTTTTTTAAGTATGGGGATGTGTTCTGCTACTCTCAAAACATATCCCTGACTGGTTTTTTTTGCGTTTTTCAAAAAAGTACAAGAATTTTTACCTCTACGTTTTTATTATAGTATAGATTCCCGATATGAAGGAAAACTTATTTGCTCACAGAATATGGTTATTTTATTACACTACGGACCGAAAAGTAATTGAAAAACGTTTCGTGAAAATATTGACGTGCGAGTATCGAACTGCATGGAAATGTGGATTGATGTACAACACTGAGAATGTTTTTGTTGAAAAATTATGCACTTTTGTTATTTTTTTTTAATACCATATTCCATTGTTGACATCAATGTGGACCTCACCACCGCTTACTATCAGGTAGAGTGAGGACATCCTGATAGTCATTTTATAAAAAAGAAGTGTGGCACTCGGGGACTGCCGCGGTATAGCTATTGCATAGCATCGTCCGATTTCGGAGAAGCTCGTCTCGATTCGTGCGAGTTTCGTAGAGTCGTACAATACGTCTAACCGCACGCACACAAACACCGTGCCGAAGTCTACCGAACTGAAACGACGTTAGACGATTGTGAGGTTTTTTTCGTTACGGAATTTCTTGGTTCGGTCGCCGCGCTCAAAGCTATGCAATAGCTTAAAAATCTGATGGTACAAGGCGTTGGAATCCACATATGAGGTCGACAGGCACTTTTATGTTGTTATCATTAATTAAGGTTTGAATCAATAATTGTAAATGTACTCAATGAGTAATTTCCTTCTAAAGACGGGTAGATAGGTTACATAAGAGAATTTGTTAAAATTGATTTAAATATGTATATCATCACACATTAAATAAAACATAAGTTGACTATCTCGCGTAGTGGTGACCACGGATTAATTTAATCTCGGATTAATAAATCTTTTTTTTAAGTTTTATCCCTAAAATTAGTTAATAAATACTAATTTAACTACAAAATTTCTTAAAAGTCATGTCAGATTAAAACACTGACACCAGTTAAGCTCTAAAAGCTCTCAAATGCACAATTTTGCTATGTTATTAGGTAAAACGTCATTTTGTCAAACAAAAGGTGCTGCTGTCCCAACTGCAAGAAAAGTGTCCGCAAGGGGGATGGCGTCTGCCAGTGAAAGGGCTGGGCGAGGAGAACACCATATCTCCGAAGCATGCGGCCGACAACAACACGCAGCCCCGGGAGCCGCTCTCTGTTACTGCAGAGTTCATGGCGGAGATGCGCGAATTTAGGAAGGAGATGGCTCAGTTGAGAGAGGGACTCTCGGCGCGACTGGACAGCGTCGAACGCAGGCTTGATGCCTTGGAGCAGCGCGACCCTGCAATCGGAGCTGGGGGGGCTGACGCTCTTGAGCGAACCATCGCGGAGCTGAGACTGGAGCTCAATGACCGCGATCAGGAGATGCTGCTCTCGGACCTGGACTTGGGTCAGCTCCCGGAGGAGAAGGGGGTCAGTGCCACGCACTCCGTGCTCGTCCTCGCCGTACGACTTGGTGTGAAGATGGAGGAGAGGGACATCGTGTTCGCCGAGCGCGTGGGGCAGCCGCCATCGGAGGCGGAGGGCCGGCCCCGTCGTGTCATCGTGAGACTCGCGAGGCGCAGCCTCCGCGACGACCTGCTTCGCGCAGCACGCGTGCGCCGCAGCGCCGACGCGGGGGGCGGCCGGGTCTTCGTCAACGAGCGGCTGACGCGCCACAACCGCCAGCTGTTCCGCCGAGCCCGCGAGGAGTGCCGCAATCGGCATTGGCGCTACACGTGGACCAGACGTGGCCGTGTCTTCGTCCGGGAGGCCGACGGCCAACCTGCCTTCCAGATCCGATCCGATGCGGATCTCGACCGGGCCCTCGGCATCACTGGAAAGTGACTCGTGGTGTCCTGGAACCACAAGCGGACGAAACTAGCCTATATTCCTTACCTTTTACTTGTTTACTTTGTGTCTAGAGTCTATTTACATATCTGTAGGAAGCGGGGATAGGTAACTACATAATTAATAATGAATAATACGTCAGGTCTATCAAAACCGAGCTAATACTTTATTACTTTTCTTAATGAGAACCATATCCATCACTTATCACTTTTATCAAAGTATAACCATAGCAATTGTAGCAAATGCCTAAGACATAAACTACAATTAGAGTCTGATTTATAATTACAAATTGCATAGCAGCAATTTTATAATTAACGATAATAATTAATTCGACAATCGAATTAATTATCCAAAGGTGTCAAGGGTAAGCTATTGCAACGGTACAACGAGTGTTCCGTGCCACGCCAGAGCCAAGACTGCCTGTACTGTTCAAAGTGAGCTCCTTTTATAGTCGAGTCGAGCGGCGAGGGGGAGTGACTAACGACGCAGCTGGTCAGTGACGTGACCCGTGCACGTGCAGCTTGTTACTCATTCTATAATGAAGGCGAGCGATGACTCCTGCCGACACGGCCAACCTGACTAGCGGTCGTCCTCGAACGCTTCAACTAAAGCATGTCTAGATTTCTGTAACAAAAGCATCGTTCGATCATCCTGACAAAATTAATTAGTCCGGTCTATAATGACCCTGCAAATCAATTAGTTCTGGTCTGGTCTGCATTAACCCTTCAGATGTATTACAATTAACCCTTCAGAAATATTATTACAATTAACCCTTCAGATATATTACAATTAACCCTTCAGATATATTACAATTAACCCTTCAGATATATTTTTTTTTTTTTTTCCTTTTTTTTTTTTATAATAAGCTAACAAGATGACCTCACTCCACCTGATGGAAAGCGGTAGTGAGATCCAAATATGAGGTCGACAGGCACAATAGACTATATTGAGCCTGTCGCACTCACCCTGAAAGCCCGCTTAAAGAGGAGACCACTGCTGCGGCAGCAACGAGACAAGGCGTGGAGTCTCGCATTGGTATTGAGCTGTGCGGGTCGGAGTTGGCCAGTCCGCCGGACGGAAGGGCCCCCGTTTCTACGGGTCTCCCTGACCGGCCGGCTGACCCACTCCGCTCGCACAATACCGCCGCTAAGACTCCACTGGTCCGGCGCTTGCCGCAACAATGGTCCCCCCTGGCTCCGGTTCGTACAGTGCTGATCCCGGAACGCGACCTGACCGAGAGAGGTCAGAGTCACTTGGCGGGTTTTACGCAACTGTATGGTGGTAACAGCAACCGGTCGACAAAACGTCTCCCACCTGAAAATTACAATATACAATAGTTCTGGTCTGGTCCACATCAACCCTTCGTATATCTCACACTTTGCTCTGGTCCGGTCTCTGATTAGACCCTTCAGGCACTAGTATTGGTCCGGTTCCCTCTCCCTTTTTTTTTAAAGAACCCTTCAACACTAGCCAGTTTTGGTCCGGCCACGTGCCCTTCAAAACTCTGCTCTTTTTTTTTTTTACTTTACTCTTTTTTTTTACTTTACTTTTTTATACCAGTTTTGGTCCGGCAAACAGCCCTTCAAAACTCTGCTCTTTTTTTTAACTTTCTTTTTTTTATACCTTACGACCATATAAACCCTTAAAAGACATTTCCTGTGACATATTTTTTTATTGACCAAGTAGTGGGTGTGGATCTCATCCCACTTCTGATGTAGGAAGCGGGGATAGGTAACTACATAATTAATAATGAATAATACGTCAGGTCTATCAAAACCGAGCTAATACTTTATTACTTTTCTTAATGAGAACCATATCCATCACTTATCACTTTTATCAAAGTATAACCATAGCAATTGTAGCAAATGCCTAAGACATAAACTACAATTAGAGTCTGATTTATAATTACAAATTGCATAGCAGCAATTTTATAATTAACGATAATAATTAATTCGACAATCGAATTAATTATCCAAAGGTGTCAAGGGTAAGCTATTGCAACGGTACAACGAGTGTTCCGTGCCACGCCAGAGCCAAGACTGCCTGTACTGTTCAAAGTGAGCTCCTTTTATAGTCGAGTCGAGCGGCGAGGGGGAGTGACTAACGACGCAGCTGGTCAGTGACGTGACCCGTGCACGTGCAGCTTGTTACTCATTCTATAATGAAGGCGAGCGATGACTCCTGCCGACATATCTTTATTTTGTTGTTTTCTGATTGTAACTATAAACATGACCTGATAGGGATTATATTCAGTTGCGGAGATGGGGCGAGGATCACAAATGAAAATTCTACAGCCATTATATTATATGATATATATATTATTATTACTATCCTTATAACATTTACTCAATTTATAAATATTATATTAGTCTCATTCAACTACTTACTTCCATACTATATATACAAGTTACATTCACCTATATACACACCAATATTTACAAAATATACACACTTAACCTATACACCTAAACCTGATATCTACAACTATATTTATAACCGCACAAACTATACATACAACCTATTCATTAAACCTAATACTATAATAACCTACACTCAATTCAAACCAATATTTATGAAATGCACAAAGTTACATACACAGAAAAATTATTCAAACATTATATACATTTTTAAACTTAACATAATATCAATCTACAAATCATTATTTAATAAATACATACACTTAACCTATACATTAAAAACACTAAATCAGAGTAAATCCACTGGTATACAGAACTTCCTTTAAAAATTAATAACTTTAAGGTCGGACTGTTCAACGCTGGGTCTTTAGGTACTAAACATGAAGAGTTCATTGTGGCGGTGGAGGCGATATTGCCTGATATCTTAGCCATAAATGAGACATGGCTTAGGGAGGGTGAGGATGACAAGGCACCGAAGCTCCCAGGATATCGGCTCAAGCATGTTCCCAGACCAGCACATATCCGTGGGGGACGCGGTGGGGGCGTTGGTTTCTACATTCGACGAGGACTGTATACCCAAATGTGTGATTTCGTGTCACACCCAGATGTTGAGCAGTTATGGTTGAGAGTCAGGGTAAGCAATCTCAATGTTATCATTGGAACAGCCTACAGACCGCCCTGGCAAGATGTGAATCTGTTCTTGGACACCATTGCTGAAACCATTGCCACCTTTCCAAGGAGGGACGTTGTGATACTGGCCGGAGACTTCAATATTAATGTTCTTGATGCCAATTGCAATAAAACAAAATCATTTTATCAATTTTTACGCACAGTTGATCTGCCACAAATTGTCACGGAGCCGACCCATTTTACAGGCCATAGTTCTAGCCTAATTGACGTCATCTGCACAGATGCTCGGGCCCTACAGGTAGTGGTCAAGCACTCTCCTGACCTAGGAGGCCATGCGATGATTGGTGTCGAATTAAAAATAAAAATTGAAAAGCCACCTCCCCAGTGGGTAACATTTAGGCCTCTCAAGGATATATTGGTTGATCTGTTTGAACCAGATTTAAACCGGATTAACTGGGCTTGTTTCTGTGAAATGGACAATGTAGATGTTATGGTGGAATCTGTCACTTCTTGCTTCATCAATCTTTTTGACTTGCATGCCCCTCTAAAGGTAAAAAAATTCAAACACCCACCTCATCCTTGGATCACTGACACAGTTAGGTCTATGATGCACATAAGGGACAGATATCACAATAACCTTAAAACCCATTACTCTGAGAGTCTTAAGGACAGCTATAAACTGATGAAGCAATTGGTCGTGCGAGCAATGGAGACTGAGAAAACATGTTATTTTAAAAAGCATATAAATACCCAAAAAAATTCAAAAAAACTATGGAGGAACCTAAAAACAGTTATGGCAAATAACAAAAATAACACAGACATCCCATCATGTTTCAATGACCCTAATACCATATGCTCGCATTTCCTGGCTATACCTGGGGATGATCAAGTATCATTATCACAACTGACATTTTTTGAATATCACAGGTTTGGTTCAGGGTCTTTCTCTCTTTGCCCTGTGTCACCAGATAAAGTCCTTAAGACGATTAGGGGGCTGAAATCGAATGCGCAGGGCTCTGATGGGCTGTCTCTGGAGATGATACAACTGACTCTCCCCCAATCACTGCCCGCTCTCACGGCCATAGTCAACACCTCCATCAGCACAGGATCCTTTCCTCAAATCTGGAAAGTAGCAGTGGTGAAGCCACTGCCAAAGAAAAACAACCCCACCTCCATGAGCGACCTGAGGCCGATCAGCCTTCTACCATGCTTGTCCAAGGTCCTGGAGAGAATTGTGTGCGAACAGTTAACTGCATATGTGGAGGGAAATAATATTCTACCTCTTTTCCAGTCTGGATTCCGAAGAGGACATAGCACCGCCACCGCCCTTTCTGACATAGTCGACCATATACTTACTGCTAGGGACCAGGGGGAGATCAGTATTCTGCTATTGCTGGACTTCTCACGCGCTTTCGATTCCATTAATACTGCCCTCTTGGTCTCTAAGCTTCGTTTCTATGGTCTCAGCCCTGAAACAGTTAAATGGTTTGACAGTTACTTGACAAGCAGAAGTCAATTCGTTCAGTTGACCAGAATGGATGGATCTAAGATGTCAGCTACCTGTCACACGTGGTGTGCCTCAGGGATCGATTTTGGGTCCAATTCTTTACGCATTGTACAGCTCAGACATCATCAAGTGCATCTCCAACTGCAAATATCACCTGTATGCTGACGACCTACAATTGCACCTCTCCTTTAGGCCCAGCGACCATGCAAGCGCTGTTACAAGGATCAATGAAGACCTGGAGCGTATCAATGCCTGGTGTGTTTCCAACTGCCTAGTCCTCAATCCAAAAAAGTCTAAGATGCTGGTTATGGGGTCCCGTAGGAATCTGCTTCGTCTTGGTAACACCCCACTCAACATTCACATCAATGGTGAAGTGGTAGAGCGGGTCAACTCTGCGAGGAATCTGGGGCTAACAATGGATAGCCAACTTAACTTTGAGGAACACATATCAGAGTGTACCCGCTCCTGCTTTTATAGACTTAAGCTTTTATACAAAATAAGACCTTATTTGAGCGAGGATATGAGGATCACACTCTGCGAATCCCTGATACTATCCAGGCTCAATTACTGTGATACAGTCTTCGGTCCCTGCCTTCTGTCAAGGTCATCCCAGCAGATACAGCGTGTTCAGAATGCCTGCGTGCGATTTTGTTACAGTGTACCACCCAGATCACACATAACGCCCTTTCTGAACTCCGCAGGCACTCTCAGGATGGAGGCTCGAAGGAAACTCCATCTCGCTACCCTGATGTTCGGCCTCATTTACACGGGTACTCCGTCATATCTCCTCAACAAACTGTCGTGGGCACGGGATCTCAGCAAGTATCCTAAGAGAGCGAAAACCTACGTCTTCGTTACACCCAAGCACCGCACGATGGCTTTCCGAGGATCCTTCCGGTTTGCGGCTTCGCGGTGTTGGAATGACGTACCCCCGCCGATGCGTGACCTGCGAACGATATCCACTTTCAGACATGCACTCAAAAAACACCTTCTATCGGAACAAAGACTCAATGCTTGACTCACCGTGGATTTCGTCGCGACGCTCGTCGGAGGCACTTACTGGACTTATCGGATTTCCATTCTAGCTGTCTATTTTCCACCATATGTCTATATTTATGTATTTTTATTTTCTTCTCCTCGTTTATCATAATTAACAAATCTCTCTTCTTCTTTTACTAACATCTCTTATTAACAATTGACATCATATAAAAATATGGCGCGGCGTGACACGTCAACCTGCTATACGTGGCAGGTCGACGTGGCACGTTCGGAAATGTAGTTTGTGTTCCTTGTTTTATTTTTTCTGTTATAATTACATTCCATCTGGCTTAAATCCTTATCTTTTTTATTTTATTTCGTTCTTTATTATTATTTTTTTTTCTTTCCACTTCTACTTTGTTTTGTTTGTCTGTGTTACTTGTTATCGTTGAATTATATAAATATATATATTTTTTTTCCATTGTTCATAATTACAAAACGTTGCTCAAATAGGCCCCAGCCAGAATATCAGCGCCCCAGCGGCTTCCTGTCGTTGTGGCATATGCTGAGGCTGGGACCTAGTTGACCACAAATTTATGTTGTGTTCTATTGTGTTATTTTTTTTCTTTTTTTGTTGTTGTTCTTTTGTTTGTGGTCAATAAATGCGTTTTATTATTATTATTATTATTATTATTATTAAAAGAGTCTAGAAATTTCTCTCAAGCTGCCCTGAACTTTACATTGACATAGTACAAACGCCGATACCGGTATAAGGCTACCTGTCCACTGAAACGAAGCGGTTAAACGGAGAAATAGTAACCATCTAGCCATCATTATCATCATCAGCCCATCTCTGACCACTGCTGGACATAATCATCTCCAAATACACGCCCAGAAGTGGCGTCGTTCTTCGGCTACTCGCATATCATCATCATCATCATACCCATCTCTGTCCACTGCTGGACATAGGCCTCCCCAAATGCCTTCTGTCTTTCTTCAGCTACTTGCATCCAGCTCCTATTAGCCGTCCTGCGCAGACCCACCTGTCCACCCTAATCTTTAGACCTATTCGTGCACATCATCATCATCATCATCATTAACCCATATTCGTCCCCACTGCTGGGGTACAGGCCTACCTAAACTAGGGCGATAAGGTCTCAGTAAACCACGATGGTCATGTGCGGGTTGGTCGATAACGCAACGTCAGAATTTTTTTCAAGGTTTGCAGGATTCCTCACTATGTTTTTCATTCACCGTAATAAACGTACACTACGAATTAAAATTTGATGAAAACACATTAGTACTTGGCGGGGTTTGAACTGGCGACCTCTTCACTGAAACTGAGTGAAAAGATATGTCAATAACACAATTCCATTTGTTGTTAAATGAAATCGACCACATGAAAGTCGGACTCGCGTCGAAGGGTTCCGTACCAATTATGTAAATAAACAGGGTTTTAGGGTCAAATTTATAGGTTTAAAAATTTCAGGGTCCCCCCTATATTTTATCTTTTTAAATTTTTCATCATCATCATCATCATCAGCCCATATACGTCCCCACTGCTGGGGCACGGGCCTACCCTAAACCAGGGCGATAAGGCCTTAGTCAACCACGCTGGCCCAGCGTTTCAATTTATAGTATTGTTATTACAGCGGCAACGAAAATACATCATTTGTGAAAATTTCAGCTTTGTAGCAATCACGGTTTATGACGTACAACTTGGAGACAGACAGACGGACAGATGGACGGTGGAGGCTTAGTAGTAGGGTCCCGTTTTTACCTTTTAGGTTCGGAACCCTAAAAATATTTGTTTACAATCTTATGCAAACATTACAGGTCTCTACTCTCCTCGTCCCGTCCCGCTTTGGTGGAGTCCCGGCTTTAGTTCTGTACAAGCTTGTTTCTGTACATTACTTATTCATTTGTAAATTACGGCGGACGCCTTACGCAATTACTGTGGCGAGACCTGGCACGTTATTGCTATCTATTGCTTGCTTCACTTCTGCTGTCTACAAACATTTCATATTTTGGCAAATTTTCATCTTTATAAGGAGGTTGTTTGTTGTAGATGGGAATTATACTACTGGCACATACTGATATTAAAGGTGGTTAAAATTTATCTTAAATAATCATCATATCAATCCTAATTCAAATATACGTATTTTGGATTTTTGGTTTACATCCATTGATGTTTTAAACTATTAACGTACAATGTCATCATCATCATCATTCTCCTATCCTTTTCCCACGCTAAGTAAAATTATGTGCTGGGCCCTATCTCTATACAAATAAAATTGTCTCCTTTAGCTCTAAATAAGTGACTACATTGGAATATACAGTACTATAACCAAAACTACATATACACGGTGAAATTTAAGTGGTTGTTTTCCCGCAGAAAAAAAATTAAATTATTAAAAAAAAAAAAAATTTTTCAAAGAATAATTTGCATGTTTTGTTAGTATTACTAAAGGCAAATCGTACTGTCACGAGAAAACAACCACTTAAATTTCACGGTGTATAGAAAATAGAAGCTATCATGTAATGTGCTTTAAATATGTAAGATACCAACAGTATACTCGTACAATATAATTAAATTATTTTTGCCTGTGTAAGCTTAACTACGTAATATCATAGGTTTCTGTACAATTGTTAAATAAAAATAAAATTTAGCCGCATTACACTTATTACATGTAGTAGAAATACTTATATGCAATCTTGTGACTTACGTATCCGGTTACAATCCTCTTTATCGAGTAAACGGGCATACAGAAAAATACTAAAGATAATAATACTACAAACTGCGAATAATTTAACAGCCACTTGCGTTGTAACTAGGCACTCTAGATTCAGTCTAGGCCAATAATAAAAGTGCAAATACTAATATCGGACATGGATATTAGCCAACAGAGCCAAACGGGTCTGACCGTGACTAAATGTGATTACGTGGGCTCGATACCCGTTAATGCTATTGATTGAATGGAAATATGGCGGAGGGTTCTTATTTACATAGTTAACTGCGTCGTTGGTCTATTGGTAGCAAGCGCTGCGTAAGGACCGAGGGGTCCCCGGTTCGAGTACGGGGTCGGGCAAAATTTGTGTGAGTTTTTCTGTAATGAAATTACTCAGCCCGGAGTTAGGAAGTTGGCGGTTGAACGCCCGTGCCTCGGAAAGCACGTTAAGCCGGTGGTACTGCGCCTGATCTCTCATCGGTCACGTTGGATTGCCGTCTCACCGAATTATGAGAGTAAGGGAATAGAGAGTGCACTTGTGTTTGCGCGCACACTTGTGTACTATAATATGTCCTGAGCACTTGGTTGATCTCAGTTAAGATCTGCCGCCATGGCTGAAATCGGTCGGACGCCTTATTATTATTATTAGTTATGGGACTGATTCCAATAGTTGAGTGGATGGGGCGACTTGAAAATCATAAATAAATATAAATATTTCACAACATCACATACATCGATCTAATCACGTGGTAAGTTTTTTTTTTTTTATAATAAGCTAACATGATGACCTCACTCCACACGATGGAAAGCGGTAGTGAGATCCAAATATGAAGTCGACAGGCACAATATACCATATTGAGCCTGACGCACTCACCCTGAAAGCCCGCTTAAAGAGGAGACCAGCAACAACGAGACAAGGTGTGGAGTCTCGCATTGGTGTTGAGCTGTGCGGGTCCGAGTTGGCCAGTCCGCTGGACGGAAGGGCCCCCGTTTCTACGGGTCTCCCTGGCCGCCGGGCTGACCCGCTCCGCCCGCACAATGCCACCGCTAAGACTCCACTGGTCCGGCGCTTGCCGCAAAAATGGTCCCCCCTGGCTCCGGTTCGTACAGTGCTGATCCCGGAACGCGACCTGACCGAGAGAGGTCAGAGTCACTTGGCGGGTTTTACGCAACTGTATGGTGGTAACAGCAACCGGTCGACAAAACGTCTCCCACCTGAAGTAGCTAAAGCACTTGTGTTACGGAAATCAGAAACGACAGTGGATACACAAATATACTTAAATATATTTAATAACACACCCAGACACGGAACAAACACCGATGTTCGTCACACAAATATTTGTCCCGAGTGGGAATCGAACCCACGACTCTTGGAACCGTAGGATGTGAACCTTCACTACCTACATCATCATCAACAGAATCATGCATCACTTTATTTATTAACTTATATAGACTGACTCGGTGGAACAGATAAGAACCAGGTTTACTACCTACGGTTTCAAGAGTCGTGGGTTCGATTCCCACCCGGGATAAAAAATTGTGTGACGAATTTCGGTGTTTGTTCCGTGTCTGGGTGTGTTTTAAATATATTTGTGTATCCACTGTTGATCTGATATCTGTAACACAAGTGCTTAAGCTACTTACCACGAAATCAGCTCAATGTATGTGATGTTGTGTAATATTTATTTATTTCATTTATTCATTGTATCGCTGTAGAAGTGTAAATGAATGCAAGTACTTGTACTTCAATACATTGTATAAAATAAAGTCACTTACCACTTCTGTCTCTAAGTGTGTATCTTTTAAACTATGCAACGGTATCGGATGCGATGTAATAACATGTATAATATAATATACCCCAAGCGGGCTGGCCAGTGGCCACTTGTTTAGAATATAAACTAGCTAATTCCTCTTAATTACTATTTAACATCAAAAACAATTGTCTCATATTATAAAGCTTTGTTTTACCTATCCAAACATACTCGTAAGTGTACTAGATAAGCATTTTATACATAACATTTTCCATCTACTTTACCAGTTCTCATCTACTCAACAAATAATATTCCCACACTCTTACAGCGCCGGAATTCGTAATATCAAATCAAATTATGTACAACATCATATCGCAGACGAAAGCTATCAAATTTCAATTTGGATAAAAGAGTAGAAGGGAACAGAGGCACCATTAAAAATAACGACGAATCAAATAATGATTGCAAAACGCTCCCTTTGCCTTCATGAGTTTGTTTGTTCGTAGAAGGGATATGCCTTTATGGAAGGATTTAGGATTATTAATATTAAAGGGTAAAAAAAATCTCAAATTTGAAATTCATATGTACGATCATTCGACGCTTTAACGGCGAAGGAAAACGTTGTAAGGAAACCTGCACACCCACGAAGAAATTCTTAGGTTGTGCAGTCTACCAGCCGCACTTGGCCAGCGTGGTTGACTAAGGCCTGATCGCCCTTGTTTAGGGTAGGCCCGTGCCCCAGCAGTGGGGATGTATAAAGGTTAACATCTATCATGATTGCACCAAAGTGGAATCATCAAGGACGCTTTTGCAAAAGTATTTGCTTCTCTATATATCGAGTCCCAATGAACAAGGTTATTATTTTTATATTCTATAGTAAGATTCCAGACAAAAGTTCGGTCTATGCATCATAAATTGACTGACTCGATGCAACAGTGCTTAGTGACCCAGGTTACATAAGTGGTGGGTTTGATTCCCACCCGGCACAAATATTTTTATGACAACCATCACTGTTTGTTGTGAATGGGTGTGTTATTAAATATGTTTAAGTATATTTGTGTATCCACTGTTGATTCTGATATCTGTAACACAAGTGCTTAAGCTACTTACCACGTTATTAGATCAATGTATGTCATCATGTTATATTTATTTACATACTAGCTTTCTCCTCTCGAATCCGACCGCGTAGAGATGTTTAACGCGTAAAACATTACTTCTTTATAGCGAAGTTGGTTCAAAAGTAGCCTATGTCCTTTTTCCTGTAATAATATGGAATATCTCTGTACGTACCAAATTTCATTTCAATCGGATCAGCGTGATTGCGTAAATGACAGAGTTACTTACGCATCAATTATATTAGTAAGCTTAAATAAATAAATAAATATTACACAACATCACATACATTGATCTGATCCCGTGGTAAGTAGCTTAAACACTTGTGTTACGGAAATCAGGATCAACAGTGGATACACAAATAAACTTAAATATATTTAATAATACACCCAGACACGGAACAGACACCGATGTTAGTCACACAAATATTTGTCCCGAGTGGGAATCGAACCCACCACTCTTGGAACCGTAGGTTTTGAACCTGAGTCACTAACCACTGTTCCACCGAGCCAGTCTAATAAAGTAAAGTAAGAGTAAGCTATTATTTAATTCTCAAGATCACTTAACCCTAGGTCTCCTAACTATAGCTAACTCCACCTTCCACCCGATAAGGGCCCGTCGCATATTCCTCGGCGTCCCGCAAGGCGTATCGCAGATTATGCTAAGCGGGACGTGTCCCGTAATATTTCCCTCCGTCCCGATATCCGTGCGGGCACGTACTATGAATTTGTCCCGCGTGCATCCGTTTCGGGCGTTTTATGCGAAAGCGGTTTGTGCGAAAATCGGATGGAGTTTATCAGGTGGTTGGCGCTGTAGTAAATATTCTTGGCTGAGAAAAAGACGGGAATTTACAGAGCTGTAATTCCAAATCATTGTATTCTCTTCTGGATTTTTAGGGTTCGGTACCTAAAAGAAAGAAAGAAAGAAAAACATTTATTGACCACGGTTGAGGTAACAATGACACATAGATACACATACACAAGACACAAAACGCACACAAAGAAATAGAACACATATGTAAGGTAAAAATGGGACCCTATTGCTAAACCTCCGCCGTCCGTCTGTCTGTCTCCAAGCTGTATCTCATAAACCGTGAATACTAAAAAACGGGATAGCTAAAACAACACATGCTAAAAATTTCAATAGACAAAATTTTAAGGGGGCTCCTCATACTATACACGTTGTTTTTTCATAATTGGTACGGAACATGCACTTTGTCGGTTTTGTTAGCGTCAAACGGCATCTTCATAAAAAAAAGTAAAAAGGTTATATTGTGCCTGTCGACCTCATATATTGACCTCACGGCTGTTCACCATCTGTGCAGTGACGTCATCCTGGACGTTGAAAAAAAAAATCCTGCGAAAACAATAACATTATCAAAAGCCTGAACTTTTGGATTGGGTCGATTTTGGTGTTTGAGTTAACAAAGGTTAATTTTTTACAAAGAATACAAAGCAGATGTCCACATACTTAGTAAATAGGTACTTTGAACAATAAAAGCAAGTATATAGAATCCGGACGGTAGCCACAATTGGCACGGACAATAACCAATATGGTAATGAGATCGCCCCGACATATTTTCCTTACAACCGCTGCATAGTAATTACGGTAAAAGTCAATAACAAAATTGTTATTTAAGGTCACTGAATGTATTCAATTTAATGATAAATCAATCATTAAGTTCCATATTTTATTTTATTTATTGTAATTAAAATAAATTGACATTAATTTAAAAATGTGATTGTATGTGAATCTTGTTAATCATGACCCTACTTGATCGAGAAAGATAACTCAGCACGATAGAGTATCGCGACCCTGAACGTCGTATATATGATAACATTAGTATGTAAGATTTTTAACTCAACTCCCATCCTTTCTTATAATATTACAAAAAAAAAAAAATTACACAACATTACAAACGCTGATTCGTTTCGCTCGATTACTCAAATATTTGACCCGAATGGGAATCGAGCCCACGACTCTTCGCGCATGAAACAGGGGCACTTTCCATTGCGCTTTCGACCCAGTCTTTAATTACGTGGTGGTCACGGGCAGAACTTATATCAATAGATGACAGTATTACAATTTACCCCTGATGGTTTTGGAAGTATTTGGTTAATATTCAGTGTGAAATGTCATCATTCATCATTAGCCCATATTATGATCTTACTACTAGGGCACAGGACTACCCTAAACTAGGGCGATCAGGCCTTAGTTATCCACGCTGGCCAAGTGCGGGTTGGTCGGCTACCCAACCTTAAATTTCTTCGTAGGTGTGCAAGTTTCCTAACGATGTTTTCCTTCACCGTTAAAGCGTAGAATAATAGAACAAATGAATTTCAAATTTGAAAAACACAGTGTGAAATGTCAATTGTTCAAAAACGTTCCGCTGAAAACCCTAAAATGATGGGACAATAAATAAAAATTTACAGAATAACTCAATACGGCTTCTCGGCGCGGGAACGACGATGCAAAGAATATTAATATTTCCTTCTTTATATCGAGGGAGAAAAAGCCCACTCAAAGGAATCTTTACGAAGGCTCTTACAATACTGTAAATTCAATCCATTTCGTTTGAACTGTTCGCGTATAGTCAAATAGTTTACAGCGAGGCATTCTTGCTTTGATTTTGGTTGTTTATGATTTTTATGTTTATGTAGGTAAGTATAAACGTATTTAAGTATAAAGGTAAAAAAACTTGCTATTCGATTGAAAAATGTATGCATTTTTTAAATTACTAAGACAAAAAATACTATTTTCATCGTTAATCTTCATAGAGTGTTTTTAAATAGAACTAGTGAGTCGCTTAGGGTATATTATAACATAAAAATCATGATCTTAAACCCTTTATCTTTTAAAAAAACTAAAAAAAAGCATACAGACAGACGCGGAAAGCGACTTTGCTTTATACTATGTAGTGATAGTGACAACTATTGAACCAAACTTAAAAAATCAACTTATTTTTTTGCTTACTATTGTCATTATAATAATTACAAAATCAGTTCCCGTTCCTCAACCAACACACTTGTTTCACTGTCACCTCATTCGCTGTGCGTCAATCATCGGAACAAATGTAGTCGATTGAAGCACGTAACATTATAGCTCCCGAGACAATCGCGCCTTTGAGAATTTTGGGAAATGAGACGAGTTTAGCGCGCGCGGGAGCGGGGAGGAAGATAAAATGTACAGGAAAATATAGATATCATAAAGCTATATTATGAACTAGCTATGCCAGCGACTTCGTTCGCGTTTCCCCCGTTTTTTACACTTTTCCATTGTATCTTTGCTCCTATTGGTCGCAGCGTGATGTTATATAGCCTAAAACCTTCCTCGATAAATGGTCTATACAACGCAAAAAGATTTTTCCAAATCAAACCAGTAGTTCTTGAGATTAGCGCGTTCAAACAAACAAACTCTTCAGCTTTATAATATTAGTATAGATATCTTTTCTGGCAAAAGTATGAATTTTTTGTTAAAAAAAATTTCTTAGCCTGGAGTCAGAAAGTTGGTGGTTGCACGCCCGTGCCTCGGAAAGCACATTAAGACGGTGGTGCTGCGGCCATCGCACCGGACTGTTAGAGTAAGGGAACAGAAAGTGCACATATGTTTGTGCGCATACATGTGCAATATTATAATATGTCCTGCGCACTTGGCTAATCCTAATTGAGATCAGCCACCATGGATGAAATCCGTCAGACTCCTTTATTTTTTTAAAGAAGACAAATGCTCTTGTTATGCACGAAAATTGTAAACTGTATCACTGTTACAATAATAAATTGCCCGACCGATTTCGGCCTTGGCATGGCTATTGCCATGCCATTGCCATCTTAGTAATGATCAGCCAACTGCAGGGGTCATAAAATTGCACAAGAATGTGCGTAAACACAAGTGCAGTGGTACCCTCATTATTTAATACGTATTATACGTACGTTGGGTAAAATGAAAATAAGATACGACCGATAAGAAATTAACCGCAGGATCAGCCGCATATATTCATGAAATCTACTTGCAGAATAAATTATTTCATTTCATTTCATTTTATATGAGGTCGACAGGCACAATAGACCAGATTGAGCCTGTTGACTCACCTTGGAGGCCTGCTTAAAAGCCGTATCAAGCCCCGCGTGAAGAGCCCGTGATCATAGAAGGGAGGGATAACATGAGCTGAAAGGGCATTCCATACCTCAATGACGCGGGGCAGAAAAGAGGAACTAAACCTTAATCCGAGCCACCAGCGCCTGCATTATGTGGATGGCAGCGCTGTCCAGCACGTGTCGTTCGGGAGTGGAAAGGGGAGGGAGGGACTAGCTGAAATAGCTCTTTAGAGCATTCCCCATTATAGAGACGGTCGAGAACACCTCGATCGGCAATGTTTCTACGTAATTGCAGAGGCTCAAGGATTTCTGACACTTCTAGATCATCGACAATAGGGATAGCACGTCGCTGCAACCTATCAAGGGCATCGATTGGCCGCAAAAAGGTTGACATGATGACTTCGCTTGCGACTGATGAGCTAGTGAACCGCTAACTTTCTGACTCCGGAAAAATTCACATCAATTTTGCCCAATCCGGGACTGGAATCCAATACCTCAGTACTCACGTGACTCTTGGTACCAAAAGACCAACGAGGCAGTTATCCCTGTTAAAGAGTTATAAACACTTATATGTACTTAGTGTACTTTGTATTGCAAACCAAACGATAATGTGTAAAGAGCAAACATCTACCTTCTGGGGATTTTCCTAAGCACATACTTTTCGCTCACTCAGCGTTCAAGGTAAATATTGGGTGAAAATATGTATGCAAATATATGTGTAAAGAAAACACGACTCATCTTTCCCATAGAGGGTTGGTGACGTTATTGCTCTTCTGTCGTCATGGATTATAATAAGTGTACCCCTTATACTCGTATATACTTATATAAACTAGGAGATAACTGTGTAGTGTAGTCGTATAATCGATTGTAGGCAATTTGTTGGAAAGTAGTCACAATATAAGCTTTTTGAAGGCATAACCTCTGTACCACAATTAGAAAGAATAAAAGGAAGAAAACGTTTATTGACAACAAAAATAATTTATACTATTAAATTCCTGCCTGCTCAGTAAATAGAAAGAAGACAAGAAGTTTTGGCTTTTGACTTTAGTAATTGTGTTCAGTAGCGCTCACTGCCTTAGTAGCCCTCATTCTCTAAAGTCACACCTACCAACTTTGATGACATTGGATTGGCTGAAAACCAGCGCTGGCAAGTACCTCCATTCCATGTCAGTATAAGCTGAGTCGCTTCCATTTGCTCATTACTAAAGTTGTTGATTTATTCATCATCATCATCCGCCCATATACGTCCCCACTGCTGGGGCACGGGCCTACCCTAAACTAGGGCGATAAGGCCTTAGTCGACCACGCTGGCCAAGTGCGGGTTGGTCGACTACACAAACTTAGAATTTCTTCGTAGGTGTGCAGGTTTCCTCACGATGTTTTACTTCACCGTTAAAGCGTCGAATGATGGTACATATTAATTTCAAATTTGAAAAACACATTGGTACCTAGCGGGGTTTGAACTGGCGACCTCTCACATGGCAAGCAACGACCTTAACCACTCGGCCATCGACGCTTTTGATTTATTATTTGAAGTAAATTCTACCTATATTACATATTTTATTATGTTAATGTATAATAAGTGAGCAATAAAAAAATTATGTCTTTTTTTTCATTTCTATGTGCGTTTATAATGGTCGCCTTACCATGCCATACGTATTTTACAAAACCATAGATACACAGGTAAACAATCTAAAACAAATTTGAACAAATCATTATACATAATATCCTTACTTTGTGTGCTTCCCAAAACCCACCTCGCTCAATCAAAACGAAGGCACTGCTCAAAGGTTTCTCTCGCTTAAATACGCGCTAGGTGTTAACAGAATAGACGAAGCGGAATCCCGACGGTGGCGAAACAAAGAAACGTCATGTTCCCACGGGAAACTCGCAATCTAAAGGGATTTTATTAATGAGCGATGAAAATTAATATTACGCGCTCTTGATGTTTTAACGCTGAAATAATTCACCGTTTTATGGAGAAGGGAAGTTGACGTCGGTACCTAAGGTTCGTATCTGCTATCTACATGATGTTGTGATAAAAAATACTATGAGACTTTAATAACCGCAACTAGTACTTAACAATGATTGGATGGATTTTATGACTGTTTGTGCACGCTAATCTCAGAAACGGCTTATCAGATCCAAATTTGTAAAGTCTCTTTTCTATGAAATCGCTGGCACAGCTAGTTAAATAAATAACATTCATTAACCAATTGTTTTGTACTCAATGTACATAAATCACTCATTATATCTAGGTTCTGATACATGCATCAGTTACAGGTGAATGCAACTTTAACAATATATCTGATCTATCGCTTATACACGCCAAAATCCTTACTATCCTTACTAATATTTTAATCCGAAAGTAACTCTGTCTGTCTGTCTGTCTGTTACGCTTTCACGCATATAGTACTGGACCGATTTAAATGAAATTTGGTACAGATATTATAGTCCAGAGCCTAGAAAAGGTTATAGGCTACTTTTTAACCGACTGCGCTATAAGGGAGTAATGTTTTACCCGTTAAACGTCTCTACGCGGACGAAGTCGCGGGCGGAAAGCTAATTTAGAATAAACCCATTATATTTTTAGTTCCTTAAGGGTATTAGGTATAAGTCCATACGGCGTACCTTCTAAGGGTCTTGAGAGTACTCTATGTAGTATATAGTATAGTGAATACACTCACCCATTAACTGGCTAACATCCTACGTGTATGACCTAGATCTCACGTTAGACCTGTCGACGCGTGTTGATGGATCACCATCTGGATGACTAGGTCAAGACCTGCAACTTACGTCTGTATTACTGATCAAGCCAGTAAACTTTAACGGGTAATGAATTATCATTCTCATTAGATAATGATACATCGTTTATTCTTTCTGCATAGTTTCAATGTTTCCGTAAATCCAAAACTAAGTGTCTTAACAAAACTATTCAACGTGCGAACAGGTAGTTTACAAATAGGGCTTAACACAGAATTTTAAAAGGAGAGTTTTTGAATTTGATTATATTTCAACGTTTCACACGTTGTGTAAGATTTTAGACTTTCGCGTTCCATTACACTAAATATTTGTCTTTATGGGTCTACACGCGTTATTAGGAGTAGCAAATTACATAGCTACTTACTGCCCGACGTTTCGACTGGGTTACACCAATCGTGGTCGCGAGCGAACTGGCGCCTCCCGTCTTCGTCTGCCATTGCGGTTGTGAATATCTTGATCCACCCCCGAAACAGCACTAATGTCATTTGTACAGCTACCCACATTTGTGTAAACTACTTTTCGTATATAGAAAACCCCTCTTAATTATATGTATAGAATACTAATATCAATTAAAGTACGATCAACATAAATAAGTAAAATTAAAAGCGAAAGTAAACTGATTAAGCAAAATAAACACAAAAGCAAGCTGGAGATCCGTCACATTCCGTTGCTCGAACCAAAGAGGCCCCCGTCCTCCCCGTGCGCTCGGACAAAGGCGTGACGTCACGCGGAGTTGCCAACATTTGTATGACACACAACACTCACTGAATCCGGGTTTATATTAGACGTAACTTTGGCACGATTGGTGTAACCCAGTCGAAACGTCGGGCAGTAAGTAGCTATGTAATTTGCTACTCCTAATAACGCGTGTAGACCCATAAAGACAAATATTTAGTTTCACACGTTGAAATGTTGTAAGTAAGTGTCCTACAAGTGTTGTAATTAATTTTATTGGTGTTATTTAAAATATTAATGACCTAGATATATAATTATTTGTGTACATAAAAATCAATGCCAGTTTTTTTCGCAATTGTATAACTCAACGGGCTAACAGTTAATTAAAAGTTCGCACCAAATCGGTTGAATAGTTCTTTAGCTATTTAATTATCACCATACCCCTCAAAGTCACGACCACTATTCCAAACAGACGAAGTCGAAGCGTCTGCTAGTTTAATATGAATAAATGTACGTACACAAACATTTTATTACATGACTAGTGACCCGCCCTCGCTTCGCTTCGGGTAAATTTTACATACAAACCTTCCTTAAGAATCACTCTATCTATTAAAAAAAAAACGCATCAAAATCCGTTGCGTAGTTTTAAAGATCTAAGCATACATACGGACATACAGCGAAAGCGACTTTGTTTTATTCTATGTATTGATGATTATGAACACGGGCGCAAAAATGTGCCCTTGTCCTTTAATATTTTGACAGCATGTTATGTCTGAACATCTCCAGCCTTATACATTCAGATTGCCAAGGTCGCCTCCTACAAACGAATATGCCGAACTGACACGATATATCACTCTTTAAACGCTCCTAACCCAGACGCGGCCTACATTCATAAAATATTAACTTACTTTTCTAAATATTCCTTTTTACTTTACTCTTTTTCACCTAAGATGATCCCTGTGACACTTCATTGTGTTCTGAATCACGCATTTTACGTTTGACAAACGAAAATAATTTTATTGCACACTTTTTTTATTTTATTGCGGCGTCATGAGGAAAAATATTAAAATAAATATTTTTATACTTTTAAACGACAATCAGTATCGTTTTTGGTTTAATTTAATGTAATAGAACATTTAAAAAAAAATACCTATGCAGTTTGTATACGTAGAATGGAATGTAGTAAGTAGTAAAAAAATGTGCTATAAAATTATTTTCGTTTGTCAAACGTATAATGCGTCATTCAGAACACAATGAAGTGTCACAGGGATCATCTTAGCTGAAAAAGACTATAGTACTGAAATTGGTTCACATTACATTTTCGTTCTGAAGGTTTCTGTAGTCGGTGTCAGCTCGAGATTAAATATGGCACGGTGGTTTCCATTTGTCAGTCTGTACGCCACCTGAGCAGAAGCGTTTCATGTAGACTTTTATGTGATAGTGGATTATCTACGGAGTTAAGCGGCTGGAGGATGAAATATGGCGCGGGCACCGCTCGAATGTGTAGGTTAGTTTCACAGCACAGTTTTCCCTCCCTCCTATGATCCCGGGCTCTTCGGGCGGGGCGGTAAACGGCATTTAAGCACGCCTTCAGGGTGAGTGCGACAGGCTCAATATGGTCGAGTGTGCCTGTCGACCTCATATGTTGATCTCACAACCGCTTACCATCAGGTGTAATGAGGTCATCTTGTTCATATAAAAAAAAACACTCGCTTGGTGGCACATTTGGCGGGGCTCATGTTTCTTCCAGAAACGATGGATTTAGCTGAAAAAATTGTATGCTCCAATGGATGTTTTTAAGTTTATTTATTGACTAGTGACCTGCGCACGCTTTGTTTTGCATGAAAACCTTCTTCTTGAATACCGCTGTCTATTCAGAAAACCGCATCCGAATCCATCAGAGTACAAAACAAAGTCGCTTTATTTTTTTCTATATCCCTATATGTGCATTAGTGTTATAAGTGGTTTTAAAGAATGAAGCAACAGATTTTGATTCATTTTTTTAATAGATAGAGGGATTCAAGAGGATGGTTTTAATGTAAAATTCACCCGAATCGTAGAGAGGTCAGGTCACTAGTCTTAAAATAAATTAACCATAGGCCGCTGTCTATGTATGAGAATCCCTTCTTCCTGTTGTTTTACGTTGTTTATATTTATTATCTGCTTATTACTGCATTCTACCACGTGATTTATCGCATCTAATGTCAATCCCATACATTTTATTCTTTTCGAACTTCGTTATCGTTTCGATATTGTTACTTTGTCTACGGTACCTATCACGAACGACGGCGACAGTCGTTCGTAAGCTCGTGAATCGATTGCCCCACGTGACTCGCATACAGGGCTTTCAATTTGTCTTCAGGGCTGAAGCGCTAATGTGATCCAACCTTTTTCATTAGCAGGATAAAAGCTTGGGTTTTTTTTCAAATTATACGTTGTATCTCGTTGGCACGTTTGGTAGGGATCCTTGCACTTAGAGTTGTCGTGTTTAGGAAAGATTTGCCAGCACGGCTGTATAAGTCAGGAGATGTGGTGGTGACCGGATAATTTTTATGAATTTTGATTATTTCGTAAAGAAACGCACTTGCGATATTCAGTTTAATTACGAATTAAGTAAAAACTACTTTAAGCTTAACTTATGAGCAGCCAATGAATGATCATTTTAATAGTATTGTCTATTATTTGCGTGAACACTACACATATGAAATTTTACGGATTAAACTAGTTGAAGAGAAAAGTGTAAAGTGCTTGAAACGTCGGGTCTATAAATAATATGTTTTTTTAATAACAATACACGCGAGTTTAATTCGTAAAATTAGTTTTATGTCAACCATTTTAATCGTAAAAAGTGTTAAATACGAAATATATTCACTGATCATATTTGGGTATAAAACTGAACAAAATAAAAGTAATTACAAAACTCATTTTTCGACCACATAATATTTCAGCTGAAACACGCAGCCAGCGTTTAATGAACTGAACTGCGGTCGCAGAACAATAAAAACAAATGGCTGAATTTTTGGTGTGAAAACTAGCAAAACTTTGTTTTGCAAATAGGCACACTGATGATTTATGGATACAAGTTAAAAGCGACTACGATACAGAGTTATTATCCGAACTATTGCAACAAAGCAAAATATTAAATAGCTTTTGCGCTGACTTTGTGCGGGTCAGTTGTTTATTGTGAAATATACAACGTATCTTTCAGCAAATCGAAGTGGTTAAAGTCGTTGCTTGACATACGAGAGGTTGCCAGTTCAAACCCCGCCAGGTACCAATGTGTTTTTAAAATTTGAAATTCATATGTACCATCATTCGACGCTTTAACGGTGAAGGAAAACATCGTGAGGAAACCAGCACACCTGTGAAATTTTTCAACGGTGTGTGAAACCATGTCAGAGGCCTACCGGCGGTTTAAAAACTCTGACACCAGGTTATTCCACAACCATACGATAAGAGAAGAAGAAAAAGCAAATCGAAGTGTTTGGGGTTTTAAAGTAAAATCCGTTTGGTAGTTTTTACGTGAAAGAATTGTAAAAGGTGAAAATTCCACTCATTTATTTATCGTTACAAACGTTCACACGAATAAAACTGTTAGTAAGAGATTCGTTTGTTCATATTGATCCGATTGATTTCATCATCATCATCACCAGCCCATATACATCCCCACTGTTGGGGTACGGGCCTACTCGAAACTAGGGCGATCAGGCCTTAGTCAACCACGCTGGCCAAGTGCAGATTGTTCGACTACACAACCTTAGAATTTCTTCGGAGGTGTGCAGGTTTTCCGCACGATATTTTCCTTCACCGTTAAAACGTCGAATAATCGTACATATGAATTTCAAACTTGAAAAGCACATTGGTACGGGTTTGAACTTTCGCACGACTTTAACCACTTGGCCATCGACGCTTTTCCGAGAGATTTATCGTCCAAATTATCGTTGTATTCCTTTATCTTTTACCATTTTAAACATCCGAAAACCAAAGCCAACTCAAACAGTTAACAATTCGCTATCTCCGTCCAATGATTATTTATCTTCGCCGCGACGTTTTTCGCTTTGGAAACCAAATAAAAAGTGGGCTTTGGTTATTAACAGCGGGCAGACAGATAAAGACCCCGACTGTTTTAACCGAGAGGAAATATCACAGACTTAAAACACGTTTCGCGCTGTCTCTATTGTACCGGCGTTTTAGAGTTCAGTAAAAAACTTGTTATCGGATTGCTTTTGTTTTGTTTCAAAATACGAGGCGAAGTGATGATGTGAACCTGTTATAGGGCTTTCTCTTTTCATTGGTGACATAACTTTAAACTTTTTCTTAAACAATAGAGTAGGTAAATATTTGGATTCAAAAGTAGATCGTGTTTACGAAATTACGTATAAATCATCCCTGTCATGACCAATGGGTAAAAATATGAGTCTGGGTAATATTAGTGTTTATGCAGCAATCAAAACAGATTTTACTGATCTATTTTAACTACTCTTTCTGTATTACTAGGTTAACCTACGTGTGTATCTGTCGTGGCCAAATCGATGAATTGATCATTTCATGAAATGGTTGGCCATTTCATGAAGTGTTCACGTTTCATGAAGTGGCCAATCAATGGTGACCAAATCATTAAACGATAAACGTTTAACGATTTGGCCACCCACGTTTGACCATATCGTAAAAAGAGGGCGACTATAAAATATTTCATGAAAACCAGATCAATTTTGATACGTATTTGTTTATTTTTAGTTGTTACATACTTTCAAAATAAAAAGGTGCATTTAATGATTTTTTTTATTGTTATAAAAAATTTACATTTAGTGAAATTTGCAAGTATTTTAGTACAAGCAGTATAAAAGTCAAGTAAATAGGCTAAAATAGGCTAACTTCCGACAATTTTGTCCAAATTAAAATTAAATGTACCTACTTTAAAAATAACATGAATTTTATAAAAATAAATTTTTTGATAAAAAATATGCTATTCTAAAATTTATTTATTTATTTATTTGACACAAACTCATTGCAAGCTTACAGAATGTCCAACACGCTTACAATCTAAATGAACACATTAAGTAATTATTGTATACAATACATAATACAAATACAATACAACTTCAATAATTAGAATTACAATAATATTATTTATACCCATGTCTAGTCAATATTATTATGTATTAAAATATAAAAAATACAAAATTATAAGTCAGAAAATTACAAAATTATTAGTCAGAAAATTATAAAAAAATTATAGGTCAGAAAATTACATTTTATTTATAAATTCTAGAGCTTTGGCACAAAGTTGGCCAAAGTTGTCGGCAAATAGGTCAATATTAAAATTATGTACGAGCATATCACCTATGAGGCGTATAGCGCGAGTGGTAGGTGCATTAGCAGCGTACCTGGTGCGCGTGCCAGGACGCAACAACAGCCGTGGCCGCCGTCGAGGTGCCACCGTCCCCTCGTCGTTCCAACTTATACGATTAGGAACTAGAAGCCCCACTTTACTAAGTATAGTTGGGCTGTCGATCCTATTATGTATGACAGATAAATAATGTAAAATAGTCTGCATAACTCTCCTAAATTTAAGTGTATCTAGTCCTACCATGCCAGATACAAATAAGGACGGATACAAACCTGGATAGTACCCGTATTTCTTCTTATAGAGCCAACGTGCAAATTTACGCTGTATTTTCTCAACCATTATTATATATTTCTCCTCATATGGATCCCATACGAGGGCACAATATTCTAATTTGCTTCTAACATACGCATTATAAAGAACCATAGCAACCTCTAGTTTGTTGAACTGAGATGAAGTACGAAGAACAAAGCCAAGCATTTGACTGGCCTTTTTACACACAGTAGTCACATTGCTAAAATAAAAGATAAAATAATATGCTAAACAGGAAGAAAATTTAGAACATTGTGCAAATTTAGCATATTTGCACAAAATGCTTAACTGGTATGGCAACTCTGGCACTCTACCGGTAAAGTCAACGAAGCAATTCCACGATATGATCGATTGAGATTGATCGTTTCATGAAATGGCAGTGCATCTAGTTGGCCCAATCGTCAAACGATTTCTGATCATTGATCTGACCTGGCCACATCATGATATAGCCAATGGACAGTGAAATATTTCATGAAATGCAACCATTTCATGAAATGGCCAATCATTTCATGAAATGGCCAATTCTACGATGTGGCCACGACATATCCATTAAATTGGCGTGTCATCAAAATATTAATTTATTTCAAAGTCAAAGTCAAAGTCAAAATTTCTTTATTTATATAGGCATTAACATGCACTTATAAATCGTCATTGTATTAAATAAATAAGTAATTCTACCACCGGTTCGGAAAGCCGATTCTATCGAGAAGACACCGGCAAGAAACTCGATAGTTACTCTTTTTAACCGATTATCACATAAACTTGTTTAATTTAATTGTAATTGCCATGTCTTACAGTTTCAGTATGTCACAGTATCAAAGAGAGAGAAAAAAAAAAAAACTTATACTACAATTACTGTTAATAAAAATCATAAAGAAACAAAACAAATCAATAAAATAACTACAACAATTCCAACCTGCATGACATAGCTTACATAGAGTAGAATCTTAATACTATATGACTGTATTACAACAATAAATTAAAATACATTATTTATAAAAAAAATAATATTAATAAGAACAAAAGTTCATAAAAAATGTCAATGATTAAAATAATTTATATATTAGAAATTTTTTATTGCAAATGTCAAATTTTAGTTAACGCAATTTGTCCAAGCATTTTTATCATTAAAATAGTCTTCTACTTTATAGTAGCTCTTCATAATAAGACCCTTCTTAATACATTCTTTGAATTTTTGCAAAGGTAATTTAGTAATACTTACAGGTAACTTATTGAACATTTTTACTCCTAGTCCAACAAAGGAGCTATTAACTTTATTAAGTCTGAAATGTGAAATAGCAAGTTTATGCTTATTTCTAGTATTGAATCGGTGAGTATCTGATTTTTTAGGAATGTATTGTATATTTTTATACACATACATTAAGCAGTCTAGAATGTATTGAGAGGCCATTGTGAGAATATTATACTCTTTAAAACGATCTCTGAGGGAATCGCGTGGTTTGAGTTTGTAGATGGCTCTTATTGCTCTTTTTTGCAATACAAAGATACTATCAATATCAGCTGCTGATCCCCATAAAAGCATGCCGTAGGATAGAATACTGTGGAAGTAGCTGAAATAAACTAATCTTGCCGTTTCAACATCAGTCAAAATTTTTCTTACAGCATATGCAGCAGAACTAAGTCTTCCTGTCAGGGTACCAATATTTCCCATGCATCAAAAACATGTTTTATAAGAGCAACACCAGCATCTGTGGTGGATTTACCTTTAGTGAATCCATATTGGTTTTTATTTAACAAATTGTTTAAATTAAAATGGCAAAGTAGTTGACTAAATACAATTTTTTCAAAAATTTTACTAAATGCTGGTAGTAAGGATATGGGTCTGAAATTAGATGGGTCACTGTCATCGCCTGATTTGAACAAAGGAATGATTTTGGTTGACTTCATCAGATCAGGAAAATGACCTTCATTAATACATTTGTTGAATATCATCGCCAATAGTGGAGCAACTGTATATATTATATTTTTTAACACGTCCACTGAGAGTCCCCATAGATCCTCTGACTTTTTTAAGTTGAGTTCTTTAAAGGCTTTCACAATTACTTGAGCATTAATGTAGGCAAAATTTAAAGAAGATGTGCATTCACTTACATGGGACTTTAAAAGTGAATGAGCAAGAGCCGGACTGGAAGACAAACTACTTGTCGTTGTTACAGCTATGTTGGAGAAAAATGATTGAAATGCATTTGCTATATCAGCATCAGAATCTAATATAATATCATTCACTTTCAGGGAGATCTTGTGATTTTGTGTTTTGTTTTTACAAATCTCTTTATTAATGATTTGCCAGGTTGCCTTGGTTTTGTTAGTGGCTTTATTTATTTTATCTTTAAGATAGAGCGACTTAGCTATTGTACACAATTTTTTAAAAATCTTGGAATAATTCTTAATATAGTCCGTAAGAGACGGATCTTTAGAGTAGGCTTTGAGATCATACAGCTCAAAAAGCCTTCGTCTACTTGTGAAAATTCCTGTTGTAGCCCAATCACTAAATTTAATTTTTGAGCTATTAATTTTAATTTCCTTTTTTGTGAATATCCCATTAAACTCTTTTTCTACAACATTAAATAACTTTTCGTATAACTCATTACTATTTAGGTTAGGTAGAATGTTCATTAAATATGAACATTCTACCTAACCTAAATAGTAATGAGTACCTACCTAAATATATAATTTCTCTCCCCATTCTATAAAAATCTGTAAAAATATTCTCAATTTATTGTTCGAGCTCTTTATAAGACCTAGACCCCCTTTATAGATCCTAGCCAGTAAAAAAATTGCACCAACGCCATGTTCATTTTTAGATGCTATGCAATTGAATACTTGTACCTTTATACTCAAAAGTATTTTATTGTACGAACCCCATGTCTTATAATCCCAGCTATCTCTTTCCAGAGGTTCTGTTCTGTAGCGCTACCATGAGTTAGCTATCGAAAACTTACGCACGTTAAAAACCTATCGAATTGTTTTTTCATACTACCGATTTCAGTTCTTAGCGTTTCCACTAGGGGCGCTGTACAAGTTTTTCATAGACATATTTACGTAGGCGATATCGAGTCTGTCACTTTAAAACTCATGGTAGCGCTACTGGGCAGCCCTAGCAGATTGTTTTCAGGCCACGTGATGACGCAGCGACGGGTTTATTTCTTCGACAAACACAACTGAGGTCTGGGACTAGTGCTGCCCCGATATACTTCAAAGAGGGACAAAACTATTTTATATAAAGTAAATAAATAAATAAATAAATATTTCACAACATCACATACATTGATCTGATCCCGTGGTAAGTAGCTTAAGCACTTGTGTTACAGGTATCAGAATCAACAGTGGATACACAAATATACTTAAATATATTTAATAATACACCCAGACACGGAACAAACACCGATGTTCGTCACACAAATATTTGTCCCGAGTGGGAATCGAACCCACGACTCTTGGAACCGTAGGTAGTAAACCTGGGTCACTAACCACTGTTCCACCGAGCCAGTCAAAGTTATATAAAATTGTTTTTTCCTAAGGATTTAGGCGATACATTACATTAATGCGATATTAGGAATAGCAAATACAAGCAATGTAACTATGTATTTGCTATTTCTAATTTCGCTTGAAGACCCATAAAAACCACTTTTTAATAATACAAGCCGTATTAGCTGTAATGGCTGTATTAATGTAATAACTTTAAACTGTCAAGGAAATACACATTCGGCAGGAGTGGCGAAGACGTGGGGAGACCTATGTCCAGCAGTGGACAAACCTTTAGGCTGATGATGATAATGATACACATTATAATAAAAATTTAGCTTAAATTAGCGAGGTCCCGATATTTCGGCACTGTTGCAAGCACGGGTCAAATATTCGGCCAAGTTGACCTGTGATCATGGTTACGATTATTTAAGTATAATCATTATCCTTACTAATATTATAAATGCGAAAGTATCTCTGTCTGTCTGTCTGTCTGTTACGCTTTCACGCATATAGTACTGAACCTATTTGAATGAAATTTGGTACAGAACTACAGACGTAGTCCAGAGCCTAAGAAAAGGACATAGGCTACTTTTTAACCAACTGCACTATAAAGACGTAATGTTTTACCCGTTAAACATAATATCTACGCGGACGAAGTCGCGGGCGGAAAGCTAGTCTAAGATAATATTAAGAACACATGTGACATACCCCGGATATAATATACAGTTTTCTAAAACGGTTTAAGTCTATTTTCAACTATTATTTATCTATTAAATTTGACTTGCCAAAACTACAGAATATTGCTCACAACGTGTGTTACCATGACAGTTTAAAGTAAATTTTTTTTTTCAATAAAATATTTCTAAAAGATATTTCTAACAATGTTTTTTTTTCAGTCCGAATCAAATTTTTTGCTAGCTATATTTCCATTTGTGCAGCGATTCTAACGATCCGATGAATCTGTTGCATGTAAAAATGTTGATGAAACCAGTTATCCGAAAAGTTTTGTGCGATATGAAAATTCAATTGTAATGTTTACTTGTTTCTGAAATAAGCTTTTTGCATTGCTACGAAATCGAATTAGTGCCATAATTCTTTTTCGTTAGCAATTTATGGTTTTTTCGCTAGTATTGTTTTGAAATAATAATAATATATCGAATATGAGACTCACCACTGCCTCTTTGATTTTACAGTTGTTGATTTATTTATTCAAGTAAGCTTACCAACTGTAGTATTGTCTATTTTTATTTGCGCGAGCACTTGCCGGTGACCACGAGCGCTGTAAAGAGCTCGAAACGTCGGATCTCTAAATAATGTTTAGAATAAATTAGTTTTATTTCAAACTGAATACATATTAGAAATACAATAACAAAAAATCACATTTATTTAATGATTTATATACTAAAACACTAATCAACAATGAATCAACATTCATAAAGTTACCGCTTAGGCCGATTACATGCCGGCAACGTAAACGGCCTTAGTTCACAACTGAGTTTCACCATTTTAAAACCCAACCCTTCATCGGAAGATTAGAATCGTGGCAAGCACCACGATTCTAATCTTCCGATGTCACCAGACCGGGTCTCAGTCGACCGGCAAGAAGAAATTTATTTTTCCAATCACAATGGGACAATGGGACAGTGCCGCCCTGCGAGAGACATCACGCCGCTCGACAAGGGTTGAAAATACGCATTGTTTCATCCCGATTGTTCCAGCAGAGTATTGCCACTATCTCCCTTACTTGCTCACTCGTACTCTTCGCTTTATTGAGGTTCGGAATTTGTTTGCGAACTACCGCCCGCCCTGGTTTCGGGCTTAAACATTTTTTGGATAACCGTAGAGTGATATTAGCAAGACATTAAGTAATCGTTATAAATCGCAACACACGTAAAATAAGCGATTTCTTTAACGAAAGTTATGATGAAATTTTACTTGAAACAGACAGACAGACCAATATGGTCTATTGTGCCTGTCGACCTCATAATTATGTGGATCTCTCGACCGCTTACCATCAGTGTCATACATACATACATAAAATCACGCCTTTTTCCCAGAGGGGTAGGCAGAGATCACTTGCAGCGATCCACTTTTCACCTCTGTGGGAAACGTGACGTGACGGGTTGTGGACCACGTCGCCGCCATTCTGTCTTGTGCATTGTTTAAACAAGGTCATTGCGTTCCCACGAGTAGTAAGGAAATATGACGGGGGAAGGAAAAGGGGAGGAAGGATACTATCGCCTCGGATGATTTGGACTGAGTCGATAGTAGCTCGAGGAGCCGGGGTCGCTTATACCGTTCACCAGCCACCGGACAGATAGTTGTGACTGGTATCCCCTGGCTTATCAGTGTCATCCCGTAGGTTAAGGTCGTTGCTTGCCATGCGAGAGGTCGCCGTTCGCCACTCGTCGGTACCAATGTGTTTTTCCCTTTACGGTGAAGGAAAACATCGTGAGGAAACCAGCACACCTGAGAAATTTTTCAACAGTGTGGGAAGCCATGTCAGAGGCCTACGGGCCGTTTAAAAACTCTGACACATTCAGGTTGTCCATCAACCATACGATAAGAAGAAGATCCTGTTAATTATTAATGTACACAAAAAATATATATATAAATAATGTTTTATCCCCTGAGATACTGTAGCATCTAATAATTTGGTAATAGTCTGTTTGTCTTTTTTTAATTAAATCGAATACAGGAACTTTTACCGAAAGATCAATTAATCTAATGGTATTAATTTCGATGTCTAATTTGTGTTATTAACTGAACCAATACCGGTTCTTATTTTTATTATTTCTAAAAAAAAATGATGGCACAATTAACAACAGTTAACGTTCATATTTAACATGTAACTTGAGCAATAACATTAAAGTCATCAGGTACCTATATCAAAAAGACGATGTGAGTTAAACAAAATCTTAATATAAGTCTAACTCCGGATACAGAATTTCATTTCTTGCGAAAGGAATGGAGGAAGGATCAAAGGGCGTAGAATATAATTATTATTAGATTTATCATCGTCTTACAGCGTGTTTACTATAATCGGTATTTTCATTTCATTAAGCATTAATTTCACCAGATTGTATGGCAATTTAAACAGCATTATTAGTGTAATAACTTTTGATTTACAACGGGTCATTCAGCTTCCTATTACTCGTTTTAAATTCCAATGGGAAATCATTTTCGTTGAAACGGGATCTATGTACGATAACAATTCAAAAGATATTATTTAGAAACCAGCATCTTCTAAATTTTGTACCAAACCACTCGAACCAAATTCTAGACTCTATGTTTAGACATATGGTGCTTAGATATAGCTTCACCATCATCATCATCAGCCCATATACGTCCCCACTGCTGGGGCACGGGCCTACCTAAACTAGGCCTTAGTCAACCACACTGGCCAAGTGCGGGTTGGTCGACTACACAACCTAATAATTTCTTCATAGTTCCTTCGTATTCCTTCAGCGTTAAAGGGTCGGACGAAGTCGCTGACACAGCTAGTTGTACATTTGAATTTCAAATTTACAAAACACTGAGGTACGGTCGGGAATTTTGGCGGTAGTACACTTTTCAAATAGATTTCTTTAAACGCCATTAGCCCCGCCCACTGGCCAATAGAAGAGCACTTAAAGAAAATCTGTCAAAATCCAAGCAAAAACGTTCCAATAGTAGGAGAGCTAGCAAGAATTTTTTGGTAGGTATTTGAGGCAAGCCGAAAACTTATCCTGTACCTCTTCTATTATATCCCAGCACGACACTGCAGATCTGGCTGGTGAGTAGCGGGGCTAAAACCAACCCCCAAAAATATTTTTCATCTTTTTACTTATAACTAAAAAATAAGACTCACTAAGACAAATTATTTCGATGGAACTCCTACCTGTCAGGTGAAAAAATTATATTTTTTTGGATTATAAAATATATTTTAAAATAAGAAAAATTGGGGGTTTGGTACCGGGGCTAACCCCGGTACTCAGCCAGGTCTGCGGTTTTGTGTTTGAGTTATAATATTAAAGGTATAGGACAAGTTTTCAGTTTTCCTCATATACCTACCGAAAAATTCTTGCAGGCTCTCGGACCACAATTTGGGCGGGGCTTGCTCTGACAGACGTATAAGCGCCAAGCAATGTGGTCGACCGCCAAGTACTCCGATAGTACGTGGCGGGGTTTGAACTAGCGACCTCTTGCACGGCAAGCAACGACCTTAACCACTCGACCATTAGCACCACTTGCCACTTATTTATCGCCAACGAGGCACATACTTAGCCTTATACTGTATATTTGGCTGGCTCGGTGGAATAGTAGCTACGGTTGCAAGTCTTGGGTTCGATTTCCACCCGGGACAAACATTCATGTGATGAAATGTTGTATATTAGTTTTAACCCTCTAGTGAGAAAACTGTGTGTTGTGTCTACTGTATAATGTTTATTTATCTACTAATATTATAAAGCTGAAGAGTTTGTTTGTTAGTTTGTTTGAACGCGCTAATCTCAGGAACTAATGGTTCGATTTGAAAAAATATTTTTGCGTTGTATAGACCATTTATCGAGGAAGGCTTTAGGCTATATAACATCACGCTGCGACCAATAGGAGCAAAGATACAATGGAAAATGTGTAAAAAACGGGGGAAACGCAAACGAAGTCGCTGGCACAGCTAGTTTATGATAAGTATTTATTTTAGTCAGTGCGATTATTTGACAATTTCTAAACAGCAACTTTACTAAAGCACAAAATATGCAGCCAATATCGATTTATCTTCCCTGTTGACATTAAATGTTTGAACGTTCAATCATCGCGAAATGGGTAACTTCATTACTTTACTTAGGAGGATCTTTATTGCGCCATCAATATTTTTAATGTTAAAACCTTAAGACACAATGTAAGGACGATTATGAGCAAAACTGGAAAATGAAGTTAATATGTAAATTGTGTTTCATAAGTGATAATGGTTACAAAAAAGAGTCTTTCGCTGTGTATATAAAATAGAATACTATCCCCAAATATGTTAAATCATACCGACACATCACTAATCTACGCAAGATATCAATAAGTCTAATTAGATCCTTCATTCGTTCGGTCTATTACGAGGAAGATATTTCACTTCTATACCGACCCACGTCGCCTAAACCTATCAGGCTGACGGATTATTATAGGGTGAAGATACTTAAATTACTGTTAATAATAACGCCGAGAGTAAAGTTATATATAATTACGATACATCGTCGGAGTGAATTTGAAAATTTTGAGGAGAAATCTTTGATTTTGATAATTAGCTAGCTAGTAAAGTCAACAAGCCAAAGTATGTAAAATGTACATAACTTTCAATATAGTAGCATTATAAGAAAAATAGCTGGGACATTTCCACACATAGACGTATGACTCCAAACTAAGCAGAGCTTGTACTTTGTACTTCAGAGACTGATATACATATTATATTTATAAAATAATACATGATTAAAAGCACAAATATTTGTCCTGAGTGGGAATCGAAGCCACGACTCTTGGAACCGCCAGTTAGGGTCATTAGCCACTGTTCCACCGAGCCAGTCAAAAGTATTATAAGGAATCAAGGTGAAACATTTTAAAACGTGCAGATTTCACAGAACGTTGAAGATAAAACACAGCAGCCTAAATAAATTACTGCCTTTCTAGGTGACAAAGTAAATTCACCGGTGAACACATTACAAATTACCCGTAGGATTTGAAAAAGAACTTTGAATTCGCACAAAAGGAACCCGTGTTGCTGGGCACGAAATAACTCGTCGTATTCACTTAATGCTACACAGAGTGAGGCAATCTGCCCTCCCCCGGGATCGGAACCCGGTACCGCCCGGCTACAACACACGGCAATTGAAGCGTGATTGAAATGAGTCAGTTACGACGAAGATACGCTTTACTGACGCGTAGGGGATTCGGGAAGGTACCTAGTATCATTCAAATTCGAATTCGAATAAAAGAATCGCTTTTACAAGAAATTGTTGATTTCTTTATTTTTTCAGAAGATATATAACACACAACATCACATACATTATTCCGATTTCGAAGTAAGCTGCGAAAACATATGTGGTGCGCATGTTACAAACAGCAGTGGTACATACAAATATTATATATCGGTGTTCAACACTCAGATATTTGTGCCAAGTGGAAATCCAACCCACAACTTAGGGACACTATTAAATGAGTCATCGAGCCAGTTAAGACAGATGGAAACTTTATCGCATTGAAAACCTAAAACAATCCTTGTCTTTTTTTCACGAAGTGATCCTCTGGGAAAAAGGCTTGATTCTATGAACGTATGTATGTATAACTTTACTCAGAAAGAATGTAAGTGTAGAACAAAAATATGTTGAATATTAGTCTTTATGGGTCTACACTCGCTGAGCAGAGTTCGCTCGCGACCATGATTGGTGCAACCCAGTCGAAACGTCGGGCAGTAAGTAGCTATGTAATTTGCTACTCCTAATAACGCGTGTAGACCCATAAAGACTAATATTTAATGTGATGGAACGTGAAAGTCTAAAATCTTTCAAAAACATGTTGGTTCTATTTTAACCAGTTCAATGATCCCTGAGAGGACAAAGGACCGCGTTTACCCAAACGAACTATTCTGATTTATAATATTGCCTCTAGTTGATTGAAGCAGGTATTGGACCTACCAGAGCGTATGAAATCTAAATGTCACTGAGCTTACAATGGAAAGAGTAATGCTTCGTATATCAAACGGATCTATAGATCAACTTACGTTATTGCGAACTTTTCTTAAGTAAAAATGCCCTCGCATTTGGCTGAAAAAGCTATTATGATAGTTTTCTTAGTAAAATCTATTAACGAACAAGCGCTTTATACAAATCTAGTCATGTATTAACCTCACTAAAATATCTTTGACAACCTTTTTGGTCAAGTATTGTATATTGCGAAAAAAATGTGTGAGCCAATATTATTCAGGCCAGAGTCAATAAGTTTTATTCTACGCCAAAATACCTAAATTTTTTCTTTTTTAAACTCTTAATGTAATATATATGTATTGTATTGTGTTTTCTTGTATTATTATGTATTGCCTTACATTATTAAAGACACTTACGTTGTTTAAAAGCGTCGATGGCCGAGTGAATAAGGTCGTTGTTTGCCATGCGAGAGGTCACCAGTTGAAACCAAATTCTATGGTTGTGTAGTCGACCAACCCGCACCTGGCTAGCGTAGTTGACTAAGGCCTTATCGCTCTAGTTTAGGGTAGGCCCGTGTCCCAGCAGAGGGGACGTCAACCACGCTTGGCCAAGGCCAAGTGCGGGTTGGTTGACTAGGTTTGCAAATTTCCTCACGATGTTTTCATTTACCGTTAAAGCGTCGAATAATCGTATTTATGAATTTCAGGTTAATTCCGCGTTTTATGATTTCTATTCTGATTGGCCATCGTAACCTAAATAGACACAGACAAACTTACACATAAGTTTCGTCAAGTTTGATGTCTGAACTTTACCGAAAAATCTGGGGGAGCCAACGATTCCTTAGGCTGATTCAGCACAAAACTTCCTCAGGCAATACACTTACCACAATCTAGATATACCTAAGTTGTTATGTCCGCAGTCTCCGGTAGAGTTCGCAACTTCCCCTATATTTCTAGAATCCCGTCATCGCAATTACATGAGTTACGTTTCATTTCCGTCGGGCCTGTTTTTGTAAGCTGTTTCTTTTGGTAACTAGGCAGGTTAATAAATCCTTACTAATATTATAAATGCGAAAGTAACTCTGTCTGTCTGTTACGATTTCACGCATAGAGTACTGAACCGATTTAAACGAAATTTGATACAGATATAGTCCAGAGCCTAGAAAAGGATATAGGCTACTTTTTCACCGACTGCACTATAAAGAAGTAATGTTTTACCCGTTAAACATCTCTGCGCGGACGGAGTCGCGGGCGGAAAGCTAGTACAATATAAATATCACCCAACATCACAAACGCTAACGTCTACGTCCAAAATTACGTAGTTGTATTATTACAAAAACACCCAGATACAGGACAAACACTGATGTTAGACACTCATATATTTATCCCGGGTGGGAATCGAACCCACGACTCTTCGAACCGTAGCTAGGGTCACTAACCACTGTTCCACCGAGCCAGTCGAAATTATATTTTTAAATTACGTTTACAGATTTTTTAAGCATAGATACAGGTTTGGTAACTGATGCGATATGACGATTGATAGTTCAAATTTATTTATAAGTCTCCTTTTTTGTTTCAGATATTTCTGAGCGCAGAAAAATGTCACAAACATAAACAGTAAGTTTATTCAATTTTCTAGCTAGGACTAGAATAAGGTATCTTTTTGTAATGCGAAGTCATATTGCTAATTTAACGAAAACCTATCAACAACTTTATATTACCAGAAACAGCTATCAGAAAAAGTATTCTTGGTATGCGATTCGTTTTCCATACAGCCCTTACGTAACAATCTTGAACTTATAAAGAAGAACAACAAAATATGACCCTCGCTTAAGAACAGAATTGGATCTTGAGCGAAAAGTCGAGAGATCGGCGTCAAGTAACATTTCTTCAAGAATCGACAAGATCCCTTGACAAATAAATTCATTGGACTTCGGTAATACAAATTGAAAATTTACCTTTCCGGGTCCGTTTTCATTATAAATAACTTGCTACAAATACCTACGAATTAATCTTGAACTAATTCACAGCAAACAAAGATAGGTCGTTGAAACAATTCGTTTGTTTACCCCAAGGATAAAACCTACGTTTTTACGGTTCTATCTACCAACAGGTAGAAATAAATAAATAAAAAGACGCGTGGCACTCGGGGACTGCCGCGGTATAGCTATTGCATAGCATCGTCCGATTTCGGAGCAGCTCGTCTCGATTCGTGCGAGTTTCGTAGAGTCGTACAATACGTCTAACCGCACGCACACAAACACCGTGCCGAAGTCTACCGAACTGAAACGACGTTAGACGATTGTGGGGTTTTTTCGTTACGGAATTTCTTGGTTCGGTCGCCGCGCTCAAAGCCCGCGATAAAAGCTATGCAATAGCTTAAAAATAAATATTACACAACTTCACATACATTGATCTGATTCCGTGGTAAGTAGCTTAAGCACTTGTGTTACGGATATCAGAATCAACAGTGGATACACAAACATACTTAAATATATTTAATAATACACCCAGACACGGAACAAACATCGATGTTCGTCACACAAATATTTGTCCCGAGTGGGAATCGAACCCACGACTCTTGGAACCGTAGGCAGTAAACCTGGGTCACTAACCACTGTTCCACCGAGCCAGTCAAAAGAAATGGAACCTTATTACCCAGAGTTCGCTGTCCGTTAGTCCGTCTGTCACCAGGCTCTATCTTAAGAACCATGATAGCTAGACTGTTGACATTTTCACACATTATGTGTGTTGTTGCCGCTACAACTACAAATAATAAAAACAAAATAAAGATAATATGTAAAAGGGACTTCCATATGAAAAACCTGTTTTTTTCATAATTCTGGTACAGAGCCGGTGTAGTCCTGCGCCCGATCTCTCATCGGTCATGTCGGATTGCCGTCTCACCGAACTATGAGAGTAAGGGAGCAGAGAGTGCACTTGTGTTTGTGCGCTATAATGTCCCTTGCTCTTGGCTGATCTCAATTGAGATTGAAATCGGTCGAAGGCCTTATAAATTAACTTACAAGCAGCTGTACTTTAATATGTGACCATAAGTGACTATGTATACGGTACACATCCATATCCTATGCATATACATGGCAAGTAGTTACAGAACTAGCAATCCGCCCTCCTCATCAGAGTTACGACACTCGTAAAGCGGTATCGGCGACCGAATTAACCCGACCAGTACGTGACCCGACAGCAACGAGATACTATCACGCTCTTTGTTTCTAGATATCTTCTGTATGTTCCTAAAGTAGTTCTAGAAACATTCCGAATGGGTAGAATATTACTGCATTTTGGAGAACTGATAATTTCCAGGATTTTTTGCCCATAAAAAAAAATAAAAAGAAACTAGGCTAGAAACGAATATTTATTTTCCGTCCATAAAATACAGTACAGATAAGCTTATTAAAATAAAATAAATATCTAGGATACTTCCACACAAGGTCATCAGACCCTAAACTAAGTAGAGATTGTACTTAGGCGTCAGAGGACTGATCTACATACATATATATTCATAAATACATACTGAAATACATATTATTATTCACACCCAGATACGAAACAAATACCGATGTTCGTCACACAAATATTTGTGCCGGGTGGGATTATATGGGTGGGAATCGAACCCACGACTCTTGGAACCGTAGGTGACTCTGTAGAGTAGAGTATTCACTCAGTTGCTACATATAATCGAATCACCTTTGAAGAAAATTCCCTTTACGCATTTATGTCAAAAAGAATGCGCCAAGTCAACAACATTTTTGTACAAAATAAAGGATTTTATAATATCGAAAGTGTTTCTGAAGAAAACATGCGTAGGTTGTCTTCAAAATGAAATTGAATCTGGCACGGTCGGTAAAGTTCTTATTTGAAGGGAACAAAAACCGTTTAAAAACAGGTAAACCGTGTAATTGAGCGATTGTCACATTTTGCATGTTGCGGCTAAATATAACGCGCCCATAGAAAAGAAAAATATTATTCCTTGTTTCATGAAAGTAAGGCCTTTTTTGAAGTGTTTTTGGTATAGATCTTAATAAACCCTTTTTGATTTTGACTAAGACTGGCTCAGTGAAATAGTGGTAAGTGACATTTGCTGGCGGTTTCCAAGAGTCGTAGGTTCGATTCCCAATCAGGGACAAATATTTGTGTGATGAACATCGGTGTTTGTTCCGTGTCTTGGTTTGAATATGTTTTTATAAATATTTATGTATGTCTCCAGTCTCTCACGCCCATAGTATAAGTTCAGCTTAGTTTGGGGTCAGGTGAGTGTGAATGGAAATGTCCCAGATATTTATTTATGCTGAAATGGCTTGCTTGATATAAAGGCAAGTGATTATGACACAAAATCTTTTTATTATTTTTTCCCTAACACAAATTTGACATCTTATAATATTTTAAAGGAGTTTTATTTTTCTTAACTCCGGTAATACGTGAAAAAAGGATTTAAGTGTTCCCGGTAATTGGTGGGAATACATCAAGCATTGTTGAGATCCACATAACGACAGATGCCAGCTCTTCCAGACGATTGCACTTTTATAACGAACTCAAGCCTGGGTTCCATAAATCTATGACATTTTTAACATAACTCTCAATTTTGACAAAAATTAGTTTCAGAGTCGCTTTTCCGTTCGATACATAGGTACACAGATAGAAATAGCGAAACTGGATAAAAAATTTCGCCAAAAATACCGTAAGGGTGAGCTAAATAAAACCGTTTAAAACATACGGGTCGAATAGAGAACCTCCTTCTTTTTTTAAAGTCGGTTGAAAATTAAGGTTTCGATTTCATTAATAATATTGATTTACTTAAATCTTACTGCTTATCATAAAAATAGCAAACATAAAAACCACAGTCAAATACCCTATTCATTTTGTTACTTACTGGGAACGTCTTTGAAATAACCTTGTAAGTGTTTTATGTATTAAGATGTTTTTTTATTATAAGTTATGTTGGCAAGATAAATGACATTACATTTATGAGCCTGGCAATGCCGCATTAACGTCACAAATTTTCTTTACCGGATCGTTTTTATGATTCATCATCATCATCATCAGCCGATATACGTCCCCACTGCTGAGGCATGGGCTTACCCTAAACTAGGGCAATCAGGCATTAATCAACCACGCCTGCCAAGTGTAGGTTGTTCTAATAACAACCTTAGAATTTCTTCGTATCCATGTTTCCTCACGATGTTTTCCTTCACCGTGAAAGCGTAGAAAAATCATTCATATGAATTTACATGTTGAAAAGCACATTGGTACGTGGCAGGTTTGAAACTGGCGACCTCTCGCATGGCAAGCAACGACCTTAACCACTCGGCCATGGACGCTTTTCTTTTTCTTTTATGATTTATTTTGATTTTTCCTTTTATACGTTTCTCCCGAGAGAGGGTGCATTTGTGGTTTGCGTTAATTTGAGCTAAATATTTCCTCCGTTTTACGATTAAAATTTAAAATCGGCTGCCGTAGCCGAAACCTGCCTTTCTGTGAGGCAGTTCCGTTAACCTAGCAACTACCTACCTACATTATAATATTAGTCTTTATGTGTCTACACGCGGTATGAGGAGTAGCAATTACATAGCTACTTACTTTTCGACTGGGTTACACTGTTCATGGTCGCGAGCGAACTGGCGCCGCCCGTCTTCGTCTGCCACAGCGGTTGTGAATTTCTAAATCCACAACCGTACGAGCACTAATGTAATTTGTACAGCTACACCCACATTTTTAGTGTAATCGAACGAAAGTCTAAAATCTTACAAATACCTACCTACATGTACTGAATCCGCAGAATCCAACGCTAACTCGTTATCGAGGGTAGGAACAGAATAATAACGGCGTGCTAGCGACAGGCGATTATCTATACTATAATAAAAACGTAGAGGTAAAAATTCTTGTACTTTTTTGAAAAACGCAAAAAAAACCAGTCAGGGATATGTTTTGAGAGTAGCAGAACACATCCCCATACTTAAAAAAAATTGTGTCTCTGTCTGTTTGTTTGTTTGTTTCGACTGACCTCCTAAACGGCTGAACCAATTTAAATGAAAGTTTACACGAAGGTATTTTAAAGTCCGGAAAAATGCATAGGATACTTTAAATCACTGACAGTTAACTGGTTCCCGTGGGATATTCAAAAAACCGAAATAAATGACTGATCTCTGAAACTATTACACCGATTTAAATGAAATTTTGCATGGTGGTACCATACATCCCCGGTCAAGATCTTAAATACTTTTAGTCACAGAAATTCCTGTAGGATAGTTAAAAATCTAACTTTATTAGATCACGTACAAAAATAGTAAAAGTATATCGACCAAAATTAACCTTCTGACTAGGACTATACGGACTACTTTATTGAGCAAAATGTCATAGTAGGGGAGGTAAATGGCTAGATTTGCAGTTACTCGAACGACATGGAATCGGAATAGAAAGATAACGAAAAGTATATTACACTTTCTTTATAAGTGGGGGGACAGCGATTAATGCAGGAGGGCTACCTGGTAACAAGCTGTTGAAAAAAAAAAGTTATTTGACCGTGTCAGTCATTCAAAGTGCACGTTAAATAATCTCTAAAAAGTGACATTGTAACGATTTGGACCACAAAGTTATAATTAATCTTTGTGTCTGTTGAAAAACACATAATCTTGAGATACTTCAGCGCGTTACATTTTTATGCATGAGGTTCAAGTTGATATCGAAGTCCTGCTGTATAATAATCTGTATTTTTTTTCTGAACCTGTATCACCTCACTGCTGGGCAAAGATCCTTCAAACTCATCTACTGCTCTCTGTCCAATGCTAGGACTTGCCAGTTCTTTGATACATGGACCAGATCGTCATACCACCTTTTCTCAGGTCTTCTTCGGCGAAAATCGTCTTCAGCCACGCGATGTGTAACAAGTCTGGTCCATCTATTGTTCTTCATCCTCGCACATTTCATATCACATTCCCCGCCCATTGATACATCAGTTTTAACCAACAACAATACCAGTACGGGAGTGGATGGTGGTATATTTTGTTTTAACTTAATACCTACGATACTCCGCTTCATAGCTTTTAGTAAAACCTTGAGTTTGGACTTCTGATTTTCGGTGGGGGACCAAGATGTGTTAGGATAGACAGTATGAAAACGTCGATGAGTTTGCGGTTCAGTGATATAAGAAGATCACTCTTCATATACCCATTCATGGACCAGAAGCTTTTCCAGGCGTTTTCTGCTCTACGGATTATTTCTTTGTCCTGCCTGTCTTCGAAGGAGACTGCCTAGCTCAAGTATGCTCCTCTACATATTGCTTCACCTGCCTGTTGACTGCAATCCACCAAATCAGTGATGCTGTTGGTCATGACCTTGGTTTTGGATCTATTCATCGTCAGTCTAACGTCAACGCTTTCCGCACTCAGTTGTTCGAGCATTTATTCAATTTCTGTCGATGTATACGTATTTCGTCTAGGAAAATGTCATCTGCAAAGCGAAAGTTTATCAGTCGCCTATCCTCTACACCAATTCCTTTTGTTTCCTAAGAATATCATAGTGACCTGAAGACTTCTTGGAGCGTGCTACTGAAAGCTTTGGTGATAGGGAGTCAGCCTGTTTATCTCTTTTTTGTATTTTGAATGTCAGGCCTTCAGTGTGCAGTTTGATATCGGCTGTGCTTTGTTGTTAAATGATTTGGAGAAGTTTTTCTATGTGTGGGTTCGATGTTTTGCTGTAGAAGAGAAAGCAAAATGGGTTGATGTGGGTGATACCGTCGAAACCTTTGAATAATCCACAAAGGCCAGGTTCAAAGGTTTATTGAATTCGCTACATTTCTCTATTACCTGGTTTTCGGTATGGAGGTGGTCAGTTATCCGATATTTGCTTGCTGGCTTACATTGGTGGGTTGTGTTGTTCCAATTGATAGACTGTTCGATATTATCTGAATGTTTATATACATAGAGGGATATCGCTATTCTAAGCAAATAAAGGGAAATTTATAAACATTCACGTAAAAATGTTGGACATTATAAAATTAAAGAAAGTTATCGTATATACAGATCGTTACAAATAAAATCACATAGATCATTAGAAAACTGGTCAAGTGCCCCTTGGATCTTTGTTGTGTCAAAGGTTTTAGTAATTGTTGTTATAGGCGCGATTCTACGGACATCGCCCCATGGAAACCATCAGAGATTATTAGTTCTTCATAATTCTGCCCAATTCTTTTAACAGTGTCTTTGTAATTAGCATCAGCAGTTATCCTATTTACGATCACGCACCCCTTCCCTCCCGTATGAAGTGTACATACACGGCAGAGGTACATGAAAGGGTGCAAGGAGTCTCCCATTTAAAAATCTTACAAGACAGAGTCTGAGTCTGATCAATACTCCAAAAACTCCCGTTGGGCTCCCCAACTATCACGTTCTTAGCTGGCAAGTCATGTCAAATGCTGTCAGATTTGATATGACGTGATGAGTGTTTAGTTCTTGGTTAGTTAAAGAGATGTCACTGTGCTCTATTATTTTGCAATATTGTTTCAAATACAAAAAGTAATTCATAAGTTATATTTTATTGCGCTTTACGTTATTATCTCAGTGTTTTATTACGAATACAATACAATCTACGAGAAATATACAGAAACAATGCGCAAAAGTGGCACAAAACAAAGTAGCAAAGCAAATACTGATAAATTCGTCACATGGCGACACACATTCTTTATAGATATTTTGAGACAGTGGATCGGTAGTTTTGTATTTTTTACCTTTTGAAGTTATCCTGATTCCAGTGCATGAAAAAGTAGAATACTTGATAGCTTTAGAACAATACAACATAAATATATACAAAGAGCCAATAAATCATAAATATAATACTAGAAATACTGTGCAGGGAAAATTTGTGATACCTTATGTAAAAAATTATTTCGGTAAAAGAACTAGGCAATATTTAACCCCAACAATATTTAATAACGTAGATTATGTAAGAAACTTGTCCAAAGAGAACATGAGTATTGTATCATTTAAAAAGAGACTGAAAAAGTACTACTTAAAAATATAATGTATGTCACGAAAAGCTAGAATAAGATAATTTATAAAAACAGGATAATAATGTCGTACATAATAACAGTTATAGGAATGTGATATTAGATTGGTATACATAAAATATTATAATATATATATATATATATATATATTTTTTTTTTAATTGTTATATAAAGATATAGATAGTTATAGAAAGGTATATAAATATATTATGTGTAAATAAATAATATTTAAGAGCGCCAATATCGCCAACAAACTGGCAACAGTTTGGCGATTTTTGTAATTTACTGTAACCATGTAATTTTTGTGAATAAATGACTTAAAAAAAAAAAACATCACTACATAGGTACAGTATGCTGTTTGCAACCATTGAACCCTGTTTCTGTCAAATAAATTAAAGTTTTTATCGTGGTTTTAGTACTAAAATGCGTAAAATTATTTTGTGAGTCCTAGCTACCACTCTCCTCTCAGGCTAGATTATTGCTTAGACAAAAAAATGTATTGTGCGAGTGAATTTTATCTTTTAGTTGGCCGATTTGTAATCAAAAATGTGATATGTATGTTGTTTATCACCTATTAATCTGTAAACAATTTCAGGTTATTTAATGGATATTTATCAAATCAATGACAAAGTTTAATTATATTTCATTTTGTAATAGTTTTTATAATTTTTGTATCTTTATTTATTTTTCCTGTAATTTCTTAAAAACAATCTTCCTGAAATTAAAAATGCAGGCAAAAGTTACTATTCTACGCAGACGAAGTTGCGGGCACAGCTAGTAGCAAATAATAAAAATGGCCGCCGTTCGGTCGCGGCGCGCTCTTAGATTATGCATTACGCAGTCACTATTAAACAATAATGCAGAATGAAACGGTGATTTGCTATTGGAGTTAGACGGTAGCTGGAACGGGTTTGACTTAACAATTGTGAGTATTATTTAACTAAATACTTATAAAAACGAGTGATCACCTACGGGATCAAATTAATGTATGTAATGTTCCGGTAGTGTTGTCTTTAATTTTTTTTTTCTATGATCGTATTTTTTGTAACCAATGCTCGAATAAGATTCAATACGAGATATTTTGTATCATGATTTTAGATTGTTTGGTTATTTTTTTAACCGAAATAAAAATGAATTGTTTTGGTAATTTGATCATTTGTGTTCATTATTAAGATAATATTTGGTTCAACTTTGCCCAATCCATTCATTTGGTATTAAATAAGGTTTTCATTGAAACAATATTTATAATCCCACCACGTACCACTGTAATTTAGAATTTGAAATTTATTTGTACGATTAATCGACGCTTTAACGGTGAAGGGAAACATCGTGAGGAAACCTGCACACCTAAAAAGAAATTCTAAGGTTGTGTAGTCGATCAACCCGCACTTGGTCAGAGTGGTTTACTAAGGCCTTATCGCCCTAGTTTAGGGTAGACCCATGCACCAGCAATGGGGATGTATATGGGCTGATAATAATTACTTACTCAACGTTCACTGCTAATACAGATGACTGAAGAATCAAAGATCACTCTTTCTACAAATAAATAAGACATCTCAATTACCCTTATACTTAGACTTAAATCCTTTGCTATTCGATTGCATCTAAGAAAGATAATAATATATTAATGCACTTGCAAGCTGTAGTGTGTTTGTGTTGGCGTTGTGTTTGTGGGATTGCATTCGCAGAACTCATGGCCCGTTTGTATATGTAGGAAGTGGGGATACAATATTACAACATACTGAATAATACGTCAGTTTTATATTAACCGATCTAATAATTTATTACTTTTCTTAATGAGAACCATATCCATCACTTATCACTTTTATCAAATAACAATCTTAGCAATTGTAGCAAATGCCTAAGACATAAACTACAATTAGAGTTTGATTTATTAATTACAAATTGCTCAGCAGCAGTTTTATAATTAACGATAATAATTAATTCGACAATCGAATTAATTATCCAAAGGTGTCTAGGATAAGCTATTGCAACTGTACAACGAGTGCACCGTGCCACGCCAGAGCCAAGACTGCCTGCACTGTTCAAAGTGAGCGCCTTTTATAGTCGAGTCGAGCGGCGAGGGGGAGTGACTAACGACGCAGGTGGTCGGTGACGTGACCCGTGCACGTGCAGCTTGTTACTCATTCTATAATGAAGGCGAGCGATGACTCCTGCCGACATATATGTTAACCAACGAACATTCACTTTGTATGGCGGCCTATATTGAACACGTAAATAGTATATAGTACCTAAGTAAATACAATACTGTTTACATAGTTAGCTCTAGCGATTTAGGCCTAGCTTGATGGTTTATTGATAGAGTTTCAAACACTAGGAAACGTAGCTTCGATATTTTCCCCTCGACAAATATTTGTGTAATGAGCATGTGTGTTTGTCCCGTGTCTGGGAGTGTTATTACATATTAAGTATACTTATGTATACCGCTGTTTCTGTTATCATCATCAGCCCATATACGTCCCCACTGCTGGGGCGTGTCGCCTCCGCGAAAAGTCTTATAAGTTGGGGTGAAATAAAATGCGGCGGTTGAGTAAATAAAAATATAACTTATAAGGACAAAAACACAAATTTGTAAGGACGTGGGTACGGGCGTCTGCTTTTGCTCCTATGTTATATAGGTACTCCCCTGCAGGTCCAGCGGTAGTAGCCCGGGACGGGGATGATGATCGCCACCAGATTATTCCTCGACCGTAGATATCGGAGAAACGCCAGCGCGATCTTCTTGTACGGTCTTCGCCGTAATGCGGGTTTGTCGACTACCTTAGAAAAAGAAACCTTAGAATCGAATCAATCAAGTGCATGTGATGATGATGATGATACCTTATATATTATCATTTTTTAAAACATCATTATCACCAAAGACTTTAACTAAAACTTAAACAAAGTTCTAATACTGTATCACTACAAAGTATAAAGGAAAGTCGCTTCCCGCGTCTGCCTGTAAAAAAAACTTATCTTCTTCTTATCGTATGGTTGATGAGCAACCTGGTGTCAGAGTTTAAACCGCCCGTAGGCCCCTGACATGGCTTCACACACCGTTGAAAAATTTCTCAGGTGTGCTGGTTTCCTCACGATGTTTTCCTTCACCGTTAAAGCGTCGAATGATGGTACATATGAATTTCAAATTTGAAAAACACATTGGTACCTGGCGGGGTTTGAACTGGCGACCTCTCGCATGGCAAGCAACGACCTTAACCACTCGGCCATCGATGCTTTTAAAAACAAATATGATTTAAGCATAGGATAGCAGAGCACTATGTATGCGTAAATCATAAGTTTTTTTTTTAATAGATAGAGGGATTTAAGAGGAAGGGTTACTTTTGTATAAGGAAAAGGATATCTTCCTCACTCCTCCCTAGATCGAAAAAGACCACTCGCCAATTCCCCAAATTGCTTACTCAAGCTTAACAAAACATAGGGAAACCCCGTCAAAACACCCGGGATAGGCCTCTGAGTTATTCATGCCCGGGGCTAATGCGATTGTCCGGAGCGTCACCTGATGCCCCGGTAATCGAGTGAGAATCGATCTTTGGATCCGGGATAAAAGTAGTGAGAATTAGCTGTAAATGTATGATTAATCCTACTTCCTACTATTGTAATAATCGTGAAAGTGTGTATGTGTGGATGGATATACTTACATAGATACATACATACTTACATAGCTATCTGTGTAGCGGTATCCTTATCCTTACTAGTCCTTACTATCCTTACTAATATTCATCATCATCATCTTTGCGTTTTCCCGGTTGCATCCTTGCGGAGCCCGGGGTCCGCTTTCCTACTCCTAACTCTCCACTTCGCACGGTCTTCGGCATCCTTTATGGAGAGTTTGTTAGCACGCATGTCATCCACTACGACGTCAAGCCAGGCCTTCTTGGGCCTTCCCTTTCTGCCGGGACCCGGCGGTAGCGACATGGCTAGACACTTGTTCCCTACGTAGTTTGCCGGTTTCCGTAAAACATGACCGTACCAACGTAGGCGGCACTCTTGCAGTTTATCAGCGATGTCTCGGACATGAAGGCTGCCGCTAATACGGGAGTTCTTTACGCGATCTGCTCGCGTAACTCCCGACATCCAGCGCAGCATCTTCATCTCCGTGACCCGCAGTTCCTGCTTGTGCCGCTCAAGTAATGGCCATGCTTCACTGCCATATAAGAGAACAGGCCTAATGATGGATTTATAGACCTGTCCCTTCAGCTTAACCGGCATTTTAGGGTCGCAAGTGACGCCGCTCACCTCCCGCCATTTATCCCACGCAGCAGCAATGCGTGCCTTGACGTCGGAGTCGATGTCGCCGTTCGCGTGGAGTACAGATCCCAGATACTTGAACCGGTCCTTACTAATATTACTAACTAACTAACTATCCTTACTAATATTATAAATGCGAAAGTAACTCTGTCTGTATGTCACGCTTTCACGTCTAGAGTACTGAACTAATTTATATAAAATTTGGTATAGATATAGTCCAGAGCCTAAGAAAGGACATAGGCTACATATTAACCGACTGCGCTATAAAGAAGTAATGTTTCACCCGTTAATCATCTCTACGCCGACGAAGTTGCGGGAGGAAAGCTAGTTGTCTATAATTTCACACCCAAAACAACTGTCCATTAGTGATAAAACTAATTTTATGGATGAAATCCAAATAATTTATCATTATAATCAGCGCTGCAGCGGCTCTCGGGCTGATGCGGCATATCTGAGGCCTGTACCTCGTTGACCACTCATAAAGTCCTAGCATATGTGTTCTATTTCTTTGTGTGCGTTTTGTGTCTTGTGTATGTATCTATGTGTCATTGTTACCTCAAGTCGTGGTCAATAAATGTTTTTCTTTCTTTCTTTAAAATGGAAAAAAAAATTAAAACCGTTCAATAAACTGTTCAATATTTTTTCACAGTTACTCACTGCGTAATTAATCAATAAATAGGTCTCGGCCTTTAAAATAAACACTTTAAAAAAAACCCTACTTATTTTTGCGTACGGCGGTTAAAAATTATTAATTATTTCACAGATAACCAACAGATTCCGAACATTATTCACGAGCCGACCGTCAGTAGTTAAATAATGCCTTTGCGTGAATACAATTTTGTTAGCTTCCCGGTAATTTATAAGATCATTACAGTGCCCTGGGCAGCTTGGTAAATAAACTTGCACTGATATACGACCGCAATATCGCTGGTATGATCGTGGTTGTGTCCTGTTAGAGATTTATTAGGTGACTGCTGTTAATTAGTTGATGTACCTATATTCATTAGCCCGAGTGACAAAAGACGGGCGGTTAAAGCCGTCACTTCTATGCTAGAGGTAACCAGTTCGAACACTATATAATTTTAAAATGCCTCGTTGGTCTATTGGTAGCAAGCGCTGCGTAAGTACCGAGAGGTCCCCGGTTCGAGTCCGGGGTCGGGCAAAATTTGTGAGAGTTTTTCTGCAATGAAATTACTCAGCCCGGAGTTAGGAAGTTGGCGGTTGAACGCCCGTGCCTCGGAAAGCACGGTGGTCCTGCGCCCGATCTCTCATCGGTCATGTCGGATTTCCGTCTCACCGAATTATGAGATTAAGGGAATAGTGAGTGCAGTTGTGTTTGCGCGCACACTTGTGCACTATAATATGTCCTGCGCACTTGGCTGATCTCAATTGAGATCGGCCGCCATGGCTGAAATCGGTCGGACGCCTTATAATTTAAACTGTAATAGTTACACACATTAGAAAACTGAAACTGTCCGGGATATTTACCATGTTGTTTTGTTTTAATGTGCTCCCAGTTTAAACACGTTTTTAACACAAATATGTGTCACTAGTGAGAATCGAACAAACGACTCTTGAAACAGAATGCCGAAGACCGTGCGAAGTGGAGAGTTAGGAGTAGGAAAGCGGACCCCGGGCTCCGCAAGGATGCAACCGGGAAAACGCGAAGATGATGATGATGATTCACACGCACTTATAAATCGTCATTATATTAAATAAATGAGTAAAAGATAAGTGATTCTACCACCGGTTTGGAAAGCTGGTTCTACCGAGAAGACACCGGCAAGAAACTCGATAGTTACTATTTTTAACGGATTATCACATAACCTTACACATATACAATATTGTGGCATACTTTTTTTAACTTCTATTTATATTTTTGATATTTTTGAAACTGAATATGCCCCGGATATTTACCTTGTTGTTTTATTTTAATGAACTTCCGATTTTTGAGAAATGTTACAAACGCCATGATTACTGGGGAACTCAGTCAGTCAATAGTAGACCCGTTGGGAACTCATTAAAATAAAACAACATGGTAAATATCCCGGATTCATCCAGTTTTCTTATTGTTGAATAATTAAGTATAAACTGAAATCGTCGATGGCCGAGTGGTTAAGGTCGTTGCATGCGAGAGGTCACCAGTTCAAACCCCGCCACTTACTGTGTTTTCAAATTTAAAATTTATATGTACGATTATTCGACACTTTAACGGTGAAGGAAAACATCGTGAGGAAATGTGCACACCTACGAATAAATTTTTAGGTTGTGTAGTCAACCAACCCGCACTTAGCCAGCGTGGTTGACTAAGGCTTTATCGCCCTAGTTTAGGGTAGGCCCGTGCCCCAGCAGTGGGGACGTTTATGGGCTGATAATGATAGTAAAGATTTGTTATTAATTAGTTAGATGGCCGCAATATCGCCACTATGATCGCGGCTGTGTCCTGTAAGGGACTTAGTAGGTGGTTGTAGTGTGTAAGTCGATGTATTCATTAGCCTTGGAGTAAAAGAGGTTCCTCAGGGAATAGTTGCCTGGTTACACACTGACGCCCCCTACACTTGTATTTAATTTGGGTAACTGGGGATTCGGGATGTGGAGATAGAGAACTATGTAAAGTTTTATAGAATTGAATGGAATAATTGTTATAGGTTTGATCTATTGTGATGTTGCACACATTTTATATCTTCTACTAGTGACCCGCCCTCGCTTCTCTACGGGTATATTACACATGAAAAACTTCCTCTTAAATCCCTCTCTATCTATTAAAAAAACCGCATCAAAATCCGTTATGTAGTTTTAAAAATTGAAGCATACATTGGGAAAGAGTGACGGGTAGCGAGTTTGCTTTAGACAACGTAATAATTAAGTTGACAGGAGGATGAAGACTTGAAAAAAAAATTACTTGTACACAAAAATATAATAAAATATATTTCAGTCGATGACAGATTTCTTCTTGAAAGAATATCAAAGTCAAATCAAACAATAAAGAGATGATTCACAAAAAAAAACAACAAAAATTTGTCAATGTTATGAATCTCTATGACAATTATGATTTTATCAGACACCAAGTCTAATGTTGAGTTACTGCGCCAATCTTACCAGTTAATTAAGACTCACTGTGAACGAACCCTGTCGAAACCCGAGTCGTTCACACGTTCACTCAACTAACGACATAGTGTAGCGAATGAGTTTACATAACCTCGACGCGACACAAGTTATCAAATCCCGCAGCAATAATCCCGCACTACCTGCGAGTTCCTTCACTACGGGCACGTACAATATCGCTGCGAGTTATTCCACTTTGCACCACCAATCCGCTCCCTTAATGTTAAAAAAATTAAAAACTTTATTGTAAAATCTGGACTATTTTCTAATTAGCATCATTGTCGGCCCATATACGTCTCTACATAGGGGCACGATCCTACCCTAATATAAGGCGATAAGGTTTCATCCAACCACGCTGGACAAGTTCGGTTTAGTTTCCTTTGTACAATTTTAGAATTCCTTCGCAAACGTGCAGGTGTCCTAACAATGTGTTCATACATCGTAAGAGCTCCTAATAAACGTACAATATGATTTTTATTTTAATAACACATTAGTGCGTGGTGGGGTTTAAACTAGCTACCTCTGTATGGCATCGATGCAGTTTGTAATTACTTACTAAAATAAAATGTTAACTTTCTACTATTGGAATAAATAACAGTAATCTATGTATCTAATCCTAAGCATGCCTTTTGCCTCCCCTACCTGGAGCGACTTGGTAGAGCAAAGTAGAACAATCCATCGTAACGTGCGCTCGCGAAAACTAAACATTTCCGCAATGGCGTCTTGCATATTTCCCTATTTCGGTGTTTGAGTGTCGCGCGTCCGGGCGCCAATACAATCACACACCCGTGTCGGATTCAGGTCGGCTTGCCGGGGATTTTACGGAATGAAAACGGATTTACGTTTAACTAGCTTCTACCTGTGACTTCGAATAAGTTGCTTATAACTTCATCCAAACATAAACTTAAATGGCAACTAAATTACATTAAGATTTCGACTGCATTATTGGCTCATTGGCCTCAATCGTCGCGCAAAGACCGAGAAGTCCTAAGTTCGAATCCCAAGTCGGGCCGAATTGTGTTTACTGTATACAAATTACTCAACCCGGAGTCAGGAAGTTTGAACTGCTGCAAAGTTGGCTGATCTGCATTGATATTGGCCACCTTTACTGAAATTGGAAGTGGACAACATTACACTTATAAATCTATACTAATATTATAAAGCTGAAGAGTTTGTTTGTTTGTTTGTTTGAACGCGCTAATCTCAGGAACTACTGGTTCGATTTGAAAAAATCTTTTTGCGTTGTATAGACCATTTATCGAGGAAGGCTTTAGGCTATATAACATCACGCTGCGACCAATAGGAGCAAAGATACAATGGAAAATGTGTAAAAAATGGGGGGAATCGCGAACGAAGTCGCTGGCACAGCTAGTTTATGATAATATTAATAGCTGATGTAAATATAGATTTGCTATAAGAAATATCTTTAAGGCTAGACACATGTGGTTTAGTAGATAATTTAGCCAGTTTACCATAAGATCATGCAATTTCCGTGTTAACTTCACGTTAAAGTATAAAGAATAAAATATGTTTATTGACCACAAATCAAAGAAAAAAAATAACATAAAAGCACAAAATGGATCATTAATTTGTGGTCAACTAGATCCTAGCCTCAGCATATGCTTCAAAGACAAGAAGCCGCTGGAGCAATTAAAAAAATTATATTAAAGTGACAAAGCTTCCACGAGCTGTTTTTAATGTCGGATAATATTTTATTTCGCTCAATAAAAAAATTCGTTTCTGTAAACAAAATGTACTTGCATCTACAACATACAATTCCGCAATAAAATACAAAAGTTAGTACAAAAGCTTCCACAACTATGCGACCAGTCTAGATGTCATTGCATTACATTCCTCCGACTAAGACAATAGTTCCCGACAAAGGCATTTAACGATCGTCTCATCCGCTCTTTATACGTCAAGAGAGACAGGGAGAGACATCATTTGAGCACAAAGTCTTTACAGATGTTTTACAGAGGAACTTCTATAAATAAAAACCGGTCAAGTGCGAGTCGGACTCGCGTACGAAGGTTTCGTACCGATTTTGTTTAAAAAAAAATCACGTTTGTCGTATGAAAACGTGCATCCTAGAATATTTGTTTTGTTTTGTTTTAATTTTTTGTTATAGCGGCAAAAGAAATACATAATGTTGTAGACTTTCGTGTTCCATTACACTAAATATTGGTCTTTATGGGTCTACACGCGATATTAGGAGTAGCAAATACATAGCTACTTACTGCACGACGTTTTGACTGGGTTACACCAATCATGGCCGCGAGCGACCTAATATCGTGTGTAGACCCAAAAAGACCAATCTTTAGAGAAATACATCATCTGTGATTTTATTTAAACTGTCTAGCTATCACCATTCTTGAAAAGCCCGGTGACAGATAGACGGACAGATGCACAGATAGCGAAGGACTCTATAAAGATAGAGTCCCGTTTTTACCTTTTTCGTAAGCAACCCTAAAAACTGGTCAAGCGTAAGTCAGTGTTGTGCATGAAGAGCTCTGTACCATTAGTTGTAAATTTAGTTTGTTTAATTTTAAGGTCATAGCTATAATATAGTGGTTACAGATAAACATTGTCTATGAAAAAAAATTACATGGTTACCACTAAAATGTTTCAACTTTAACGCAAAACAATTTACAAGCAAGTTGAAATATCTCAAGTTACATACTATGTTATGCCCTGAGGCATAAAACACGTAAGTACCTTTCTAATTACCTTGAAACATAACAAGTATGCGAAATAACGTAACACATGTTAGGGCTCGTAAAGCCTAATTATTCATTGTTAATATACCTAATGTATACCTAACTTTGTTGTAGTGTTCTATAACAAACCTAAACAAGACATATCACTCTCGCCTTAGTTACACGTGTTCTAATGAATTAGTGAGTAAATTGTCGTTGATATGTCTTAATGGTAATTATTTATTAATGTAAAACCTAATGCTGGAATGAAATTTGTTTATATGAGTTCTGTGGTTACAAAATAATATCATAAAATAGTTACCTAGTGGTAAGTAATAATTTTTCACACGTACGTACAAAAATTGAGACTTGATTTATAAAACATGCCAGATTAACCCATTTACGCCCAAATCCAACCCAGTGGTAAATGTACACATTTTTTATTGTGAATAGCTGGAAACCAGCATAAAGATCACGAAAATATGAAAAAAATAAAAATATATGTATATTATATATCTAACAAAAAGCCGTCCTCAAATGGGGCCAATGGGCGCATGTAGTATAGAAAAATTGATATATAGGAATTCAACACACAGTGTTTTCGAACATATAATATGTTGCCAATGCGTTTTTTTATGGTTCACTACACATTGCAGCTGTTAAGACAGCTTTTAGATATAGTGTCCTACACCATCATTCAACAAATTTTGGTCGGGCAATGATTTTGGGAGTTTTTGAACCGTAAATAATGACGGGCAATATAGTGTCGAAACTGGAATTTATCTACATTTTATCATTGACCAGGAAAGAACACGTTATGTATTGGAAACTGCCAAATCCAGCATGTTTTCCAGAGGGTGGACACCACCAGAATTTAAGCCCATAGTGCGCACTCAAGCCATCGAACAATAAATATTTTGTTGACAGACTTGACTGTTTCAAATCTGTATTCCGAAGGCAGTACATGATATCCAGTCAAGATAATAATGTTTTCATTTCTTCAATAAACGACTATAAGTCGGTTATACATAAGTAATAGTGAAGAATCATAGTCATCTTCATCTTAGGTTCATAATGTTGGTTCACATTTTCACCAAAGTCGATTGACGACTGAAGATTGTCTCGTGGATGCTGGAGGCTCCTCATTACGGTCACTCCAATTTCATCTCTTCAAACAATCAATTTTATGATACCCGTTAGGTAACTTTCGAGGCATGTTACTTCTTTGGATGTTGTCATCATGCCCTTCTTCCTCCTCGATAAAGACCCTTGGTTCAGGAAGCAGCATCACTAAATCTACCTCTGTTTCATAATTTTCTACACCTAACTCAGTCTCCACAGTTTCCTGAATCTCGTGGTATGCATTGACAACGCCGAATGTCGTTTACGTCTTTTTTTACATGAAATTCACTTTTTTTTAAATACGAAAATATTATGTCTTATGTGCCCATTGGCCCCAATTGGGGACACCGCTATAAATAGTAAAATATAAGTACCAAAATACTATAAAATATTGATTATTATGCATAATACATAAAGAATATGATATAAACCTATATTTTTAAACGAAAAAACTGTCATCTTAAGTTAATTAAATAAATTATAAAATATTTGGTTTTGCTGATAACTCCAAAAAAATAAGTCCCACAAAACAGTTCAAAAGATCACAATAGTATGCTTGTGAACGATAAGTTATATTTTTTATTATTGAGATGCACTATTATACTGTACAAATTCGCTTTGTTAAATGCTAAAATTTTTTTAATTTTAAAATTAAAAATCATTTATATGGCGTCCTCATTTGGGGCCGGAGGGCGTAAATGGGTTAAAGTGCTATTCAAAATTAGCCCTAATACGTCCCCACTGCTGGGGCGCGGGTCTACCCTAAGACCCTGTCCAGGTGGCGCGTTTTTACTCACGTGATTGTGAAATACAAGCAAGTTGCGCGACTGTATACAGAACATAATTATGAACCTCTACTACACCATCGTTATATTTTATTTCTGCCCCGTGTCATTAAGGCATGGAATGCCCTACCAGCTCATGTTTTCCCTCCCTCCTATGATCCCGGGCTCTTTAGGCGGGGCGTAAAACGGCATTTAAGCAGGCCTTCAGAGTGAGTGCGGCAGGCGCAATATGATGTATTGTGCCTGTCGACCTCATATTTGGATCTCACTACCGCTTACGAGGGCGATCAGGCCTTAGTCGAACACGCTAACAGTGCAGGTCTAAAAGAGTCGAATAAACTGAACTAAACATTTTTAAATGTCAAAAAAAAATTAACTATTCATCTATCTCGGTTAATGACATAACAGTGTAGCCAAAGTTTTAACATTTGCAAACGGATCCCTAAAACACTCACCAAAAAGAAAAGATTCTGTTGTCTTCCTGAGATTCCCTTGTGTTCGACTATGTTGGCTGCCTGTCTAAACAAGTTGACAAAACCATATCGCTTAAGTGACAGACATCTGTTACATAAACACTTATGTACAAAGCCTTGGAAGCAATACAAAGAAATAGTAAGAAATAGTAGGCTTTTCGTATGAAAGGCAGTAATTAAATATAATGGCCACGTTGTTCTTTTATTTGGATTAAGGAACATTAGTGAAGTAACAGGGAATATCGGAAAATTGCTTGCTTCATATATTCGTTTTGTGATAACACTAATATTATAAATAAATATCTGGGATACAGTGAGTGTTGTGTGTCAGACAAATTTGGGTAGCTGTACAAATGACATTAGTGCTGGCTCGGGGGTGGATCAAGAAATTCACAACCGCTGTGGCAGACGAAGACGGGTAGCGCCAGTTCGCTCGCGACATGATTGGTGTAACCCAGTCGAAACGTCGGGCAGTAAGTAGCTATGTAATTTGCTACTCCTAATAACGCGTGTAGACCCATAAAGAAATTAGTGTAAATATCTGGGACATTTCCACACACAATCATCTGACCCCAAACTAAGCAGAGCTTGTACTATGGGCGTCAGGGACTGATATACATACATATATATTTATAAATACATACTTATATACATAATCACACCCAGACACGGAACAAACACCGATGTTAATCACACAAATATTTGTCCCGAGTGAGAAACGAACCCACGACTCTCGGAACCGCCAGCCAGGGTCACTAACCACTGTTCCACCGATCCAGTCATGTTCAATATTAAATAGGCGCTCAACGGATATGAGCTAGGTAATATTAGTGTTTCATTTCTTTCTGTAAACAAATAAAGTATTGTACCTAAATATTAGTCTGTATGTGTCTACACGCGTTATTAGGACTAATATTTAGTGTAATGGAACGCGAAAGTCTAAAAGTATTGTACCTATTACTCTAACTAAAACACTGTCTGGAGAGGCGAGATTCAACAGACAATTTCCTGAGTGTGTTATTTATATCCAATAACAATGTATCACATAATATTATTTAAAAGAATATTTGAGAAAATATGTTCTATCTAACAAGTTTACGGTCACATGGATTCCTTTGCTTTGTTATTTGCTATTCAATTTTATAACATAATCCTCATGTTATACTTCACGAACGGATAAATCTTCTTCTTATCGTATGGTTGATGAACAACCTGGTGTCAGAGTTTTTAAACCGCCCGTAGGCCTCTGACATGGCTTTACACACCGTTGAAAAATCTCTCAGGTGTGCTGGTTTCCTCACGATGTTTTCCTTCACCGTAAAAGCGTCGAATGATGATACATATGAATTTTAAATTTGAAAAACACATTGGTACCTGGCGGGGTTTGAATTGGCGACCTCTCGCATGGCAAGCAACGACCTTAACCACTCCGCCATCGACGCTTTTGACGGATTAATTATTTCATAACTTTCCGTACGTGGTCAACGTGAAATTAATCGCGTTAAACATCGTTCTATTATAGAAGAAAAATTATGACAAAAAGGGATTCTTCTGCAAACCTCGTTCAAATAATTTCAGCTTAACTTAACAAAAATCGGGATTAACAAATATACATCCATGCAACCACGTCAAACTGAGTCCATTTTTGAAGTCTGTTAGAAAACCATCAGTTGTACGGACAATTAAATTGTATCCCTCGCAAAAGTCCACGTTGGTGTCGGTAAAATCAAAACTCATTCTAACCAACCCACAATTGTGATCCCGGGCTTGTGATCCCGGGTTTGTGATCCCGCGGTGTCCCGCAGTTCACGCTCCAGCTCTTCTTCACAGAGCTTTGTTTATGCCGAAACCGTTATTTGTTGACGGGAGCCCTTTTTATTATACACTTCTCACGTGTAAAATGTTTGGAATACATTTTTCGGTTTTTTTTTTTTCCTAACTGACTAACGATGATGGCTTGGAGGAGCCTTGTCATCATCACCGGGCTTGCGGGGGAGCGGATGGCTCTCACCCCTAAACATTTTTCGGATTAAACTCGCGTGTATTGTTATTCTAAACATATTATTGGCCTTGTCCGAGCGCTGTAAAGAGCTCAAAACGTCGGTCTCTTAGGGAATTCCTTTCTTAGTGCACCTCTACGGTACCTAAGCAACGTCCCTTCCAAATTTCAAGTGCCAACGTTAAGCCGTTTAGGCTGAGCGTTGATATGTCTGTCAGTCAGTCAGTCTCTCCTTTTTTATATTTAGATTTTCGTTGCGTTCATAAATATCTGCCTCGTTGGTCTTTTGGAAGAAAACGCTGCGTAAGGACCGAGAGGCCCCCGGTTCGAAACCGGGGTCAGGCAAAAATTTGCCTGAGATTTTCTGTAATGCAATTACTCAGCCCGGAGTTAGGAAGTTGGCAGTTGAACACACGTTAAGACGGTAGTCCTGCGCCCGATTTCTCATCGGTCATGTCGGATTGCCGTCTCACCGAATTATAAGAGAAAGGAAATAGGGAGCGCACTTGTGTTTGCGCGCACACTTGTTCACTAATATATCCTGCGCACTTGGCTGATATCAATTGAGATCGGCCGCCATGGCTGAAATCGGTCGGACGCATTATTTTTTAAATTTGAGAAAAAACAGCCAAAAAAACCCAATGGTTTCCCGGCTAATTTAATATCAACCTTTGCAAATGCCCTGAATTTGGTCTCAAAACAATCCTTTCCTAACCCCGCGGTTTCCGCGCCGCCACGCGAGACTACCGCGCCCCGCGGCTTCGTCTGCGGTTCACGCTTAGCGATGAGCTTTGTTTGCTTCCAAACCGGGTATTTGTTGACGCGTGACGGTTTCTATTGGACAACATTTGAGATCTTTCTTGCAATCACGTATATTAACGTAATATTATGACTGTGTTTTTTAACTGATCGTATCTGAGTGCTTTTCAAAAGCTTTTCATTGACACATCTACACTAATACTATAAAGCTGAAGAGTTTGTTTGTTTGTTTGAAAACGCTTATCTCATGAACTACTGGTCCGAATTGAAAAAATATTTTGTTTTAGATAGAACATTTATCGAAGGCTTTAGGCTATATAACATCACGCTGTGACCAATGAAACAATGGAAAATGTGTAAAAAAAAGATGTGTGGCACTCGGAGACTGCAGCGGTAAAGCTATTGCTTAGCATCGTCCGATTTCGGAGCAGCTCGTCTCGATTCATGCGAGTTTCGTAGAGTCGTACAATGCGTCATATCGCACGCACACAAACACCGTGCCGAAGTCTAAGTGCCTAGAAGAACTGAAACGACGTTAGACGATTGTGAGGTTTTTTTCGTTACGGAATTTCTTGGTTCGGTCGCCGCGCTCAAAGCCCACGCTAATGCTATGCAATAGTTAAAAAAGTGGAAAACAAGACCGAAGTTGCTGATCTATATCCATCAAACTCTTTATGCTTGCTCGTCGATTACGGGTAAGTTGACTAGAGTTGAGAAAGGTATGCTTAGATGGTTTGTTCATGTTGATAGGGTGATTGAAAGACGGTTATCGAAGGGTATATATGTTATAGGCAATGTGTATAATCCGGTATTGTATAGATTACCTAGGTATTCTATACAATGCCCAAAACGTTCAGGCAATGTGTATAATACGATTAATTTCACACATTGCCTAGGTATTGTATTAAATGCCCGAAGTGCATCAGGTAATGTGTATAATGAACGACTACGGGTAGGACCTTATACATTTTTATTTATTTATTATTCAAAACCTTAACCTCGGTATATTTTGAATAATATGTTATTGATTTGCGTAGAAGGGTTAGGTAGCATTGGTTTTGAGTCCGTCCATTAACCCATAAATGGTCAATCCGTTCATTTGTCACCAGGCTTTAACTCAAGAACAGTGATATCTAGATATGTAGTTGCAATTTGTTGATCATATACATACACTAGCTGTGCCCGCGACTTCGTTCGCGTGAACTACAGATATTACATATAAAAGGTTTTTCCCAATTACTCCTATTACCGTAAGAATTTTTCAATATCGCGTTGCAAATAAGTTTTTCGTTTATTAAGGTACTAGCATGTCAAATTTCAGTCATCTTTCTTTCGCGGTTTAGATTTTTTCGTACAAAAGTTTTCTCCTGCTTACTCCCGTTCCCGTAAGAATTTTTCAATAACCTGTTCCAACTAAGCTTTAAGTTTACTATGGTACCTGCATGCCAAATTTAAAGCATCTAACTTAAGTGGTTTAGATTTTTCATACAAAAATGATTTTCCCGCTAATTCCCGTACCCGCAAGAATTTCGGGAAATTATTTCTTAGTGCACCTCTACGGTACCTTAGCTACGTTATTTCCAAATTGTAAGTGCCTACGTTTAGCCGTTTAGGCTGTGCGTCGATATGTCAGTCAGTCAGTTTCTCCTTTTATATATTTAGATGTTACCGGACAAACCTGATTTCAGGACAAACTCGTTTGGCCCTGGATAAACTATGTAGTACTTCACGGGACTTCCTGGCACCCTGGACTGAGTAAAAAAAATAGTCCCGTTTGTGTTATTTTTTTTTAATATATAGTTGTGACGGAAAGACTAGTTTAGCTTAGTCCAAACTAGTTTGTCCTAGAACTCCTATGTGAGAAATGCTCAATACGCAAAAAACACGGCATACCAACCGATAAATGCAATATGTTTTAATCAGCGCTATCTGCTTGTGACAGTTAAATTAGGATAATCTCTCAAAAGTTCAGTAGGTACCTATCTAACTAACCAAATTACGGGGAAGACAAATCGATTAAATACATTACCTAAGCTTCAACCGGCATTCTATACAATGCGTAGGTATTCTATATATTTCCTAGGTAAAGTGTGAAATACTTCAAACATTGAGTATCATTTCATACATTGCCTAAGCAACCTCGGCATTCTATACATTTCCTAGGCATTGTATAGAATGCCTGCATTTTACACATTGCCTATAACATATATATAATATAGAGAAGGTATAAATGGAGATGTTGACAGGAGAAGACCAAGAAAGACCTTCTATGACCAAATAGGTCAAATCTTAAAGAGAGGTCAAATCAAAAGTACTCGTAATCGACGAGCATGCATGTAGAGATTAATGGATGTGGATAAAGCGAAAGTGGTGTGCCAAGACCATAGCACATGGCAGGAAGTGATCTCTACCTACCCATATGGGAAAAAGGCGTGATTCTATGTATGTATGTAAAAATACCTATTTTCTCCTTGCTCCCAATGGTGTTTAATATGATCATCTACATTGTTAGTATAGTACTGCTACCTACCCTTCAAGGTATTTCGCCATGTGTCCCTGGAAGGTCGCCGACCCGGAACCTCGGCAAACAGCCTGAATTCCCGAGACGCGTCTTGAATTAATTCACACTCGCACCAAGTGCTTTACACTCTACTACTATGTACTTTGCACTCCATATCATGAAATAGTGTACTTCGATTTAAAATTAAATTTAAAATTATAGTTTAACGGCATTTGCTCAATCGCCAAAGCCAATCACAGGAATTTCTTGGTTCATCACACAATTACGGAATTTCTTGGTTCGGTCGCCGCGCTCAAAGCCCGCTATAAAAGCTATGCAATAGCTAAAAAAAAACTCCCGAAAAAAACAATTAATAAGTAATTATGTAAAGCAACGACATCAAAGCGCGCGGTGTAAAGGCCTAAAATACTTAACAAGCCGACAAATCTCGAGGCTCTGAAAACACTGAACGAACGACGAGACATGCCACTTACATAAATCATGCCACAGCGAAAAACGATCTCAGTGATCGTCTTATCAATTGTATCAAATGTGGATAAAATATCGACGTTTCTTTCGAGCTTGCAAAAAAATAAATGTCACACAACATTAGTCATTTCAGTTTCGTTTCTATCTTATGACGAATAAATTGACTAAGCACTTGTGTTTCGGGTTTAGGAACAACAGCCAAGTCACGGAACAAACATTGAGTTCATTATACAAATATTCGTCTCTAGCAGGAATCGAACCCACGACTCTTGATGCATGGGACAGGGGCACTATGTGCCTTACTACATTATATTATTCAGACTAGCTTTCCTCGTAGCCTTGCCTGTGTTAAATTCCTACAACTTTTTTTCTCGCGCGATTAAAGATAATTATACTTAGCTCCATTTCAAATTTTCGGCATCTATACCGTGAAATTTTAGTGGTTGTTTCCCCGCAGTAAAATGATTCTTACTTAATAAGTACAAAGGATTTGTGCAGTTTTTGTTTATTGTAATCAATAAATACCAGCTTTACGAAAATAAAAAACAAAACTCGAAAGCACGTTCGAACCGCTTTATTACTTATGCGTAGAGCTTAATTTGATAAATTGACAAATCTTTCTGCTACGGGAAAACAACTACTAAAATTTCACGGTGTATAAGTATAATTATACCGGTCTCTTAAAAATCAAATATTTTTTTCGGGGTTACAGGTTTTATCATGGTACCAAACTTGAAATTTAAAGAAGATTAATTGAGTAATCAAAAAAGTGAAGAGAAAACAAAAAAACGAACACACTTTCACATTTATATTATGTGTTATTTATAAGTGTCTATTGCTAGAACGCGACATGTTTGAAAAAAGTTGAAAACTAAAACCCAACTACGACAAAAAACGACGCTGAAAAAGTATAAAACAAGACTTTTAGAACACTGAACTGAACAAAGTTGCTTATGTAGTTCCAAGTAAATGGACACAGTAGACTCTACCAAAATGCTTATGTTGAAAATTGACAATAATGTCATACAATACTATTTTGAAGTATGCAATATTTACTATGTAGAGATAAGTTTTCATGTTTGGAAAACCGCAGTCACACGTTGTCAAAGTGCTACGGTAGGTAGGTACTTGTGTATGGAACGTGTGACTACGCCTTTCCAAACATGAAAACTTATCTCTACATAGTAAATATTGCATACTTCAAAATAGTATTGTATGACATTATTGTCAATTTTCAACATAAGCATTTTGGTAGAGTCTACTGTGTCCATTTACTTGGAACTACATAAGCAACTTTGTTCAGTTCAGTGTTCTAAAAGTCTTGTTTTATACTTTTTCAGCGTCGTTTTTTGTCGTAGTTGGGTTTTAGTTTTTAACTTTTTATTATTTGTACTATTTTGGTGTTAAAGTGTATTTGTGGCGCATAATATTATCAAAAGTTAAATTGATGAACCAACAAGTTTTATATTTTATCAGTCCATGAATATACGTAAAGTCACATGCAAATGCTAGTAATATATATATATTTAAAATGTACAAGTAAAGCGCTTTCCAATGATACCAAACACGGCGTATTTATCTTAACTTTATTTTTTTACTCTGTATGTTTTGTCCGCTAGTGGGCGCCACATTAGATTTTGTGAAACCCTATATAGCCTATAACCAGCGGACAATTAAGACGCTTCTAATGATATGTTATTTGTCGAATTCTGACAAGCAATTTAGAAGTTATGTGGAAACAGATGAACATACATACATACATACAAACATACATACATACATACATACATACATACATACATAGCCTGTCAAAATCATAACCCTCCTTTTGCTTTGCCGTAGTCGGGTAATAAAACTACATACTCGTACTATTATAGAAACTCTATCTCATATGAGCACGAACGCTGTAAAGTGTTTGAAACGTAGAATTCAAAATAAATATGTTTAACATCAATATATGCGAGTCTCTTCCGTAACATTTTATTTCAAATGGCTGTGTGTTATTTCTTTATATACAAACTTGATGTGTTTGTGTTAATAACATCTCGTATACTCAATCATCATCATTATCATCATCAGCCCATATACGTCCCCACTGCTGAGGCACGGGCCTACCCTAACTACCTCTCACCTATTCCACACCCAGGTTCCACAGGTGGGGCGAGATCCGCCATCCAGGCAAGAGCTTTCAGAGTGAGTGCGACAGGCTCAAAAGCTTCTATTGTGCCATTCGACCTCATATGTGGACCTCACGCCGTTACCATCAGGTGGAGTGAGGTCATACTGAACGTGGATTGTTAGAAAAATCTGGCCAAATAACTTTGTTGCTGCTTTTTAAAAATTTTCTCATGTAGACTCACGTTTACTTTCGCGACGCGTAGCAAGATCGTGATATATTTAAGGGTTCTATTCATCATATTGAACATTTGCGCAGAAGTACGCAAATATAGAGTAAGTATTTTTTGTACCTTTATGGTATAATTTCATAGATTTTTGACTAGCTCGGTGGAACAGTGGTTAGTGACCCAGGTTCATTACCTACAGTTCCAAGAGTCGTGGGTTCGATTCCCACTCGGGACAAATATTTGTGTGACGAACATCGGTGTTTGTTCCGTGTCTGGGTGTGTATAAAGTAAATTTAAGTATATTTGTGTATCCACTGTTGATTCTGATATCTGTAACACAAGTGCTAAAAGCTACTTACCACGGGATCAGATCATTGTATGTGATGTTGTGTAATATTTATTTATTTAGATCTCAGTGACAGCATTCTTCTCGCTGGTACCTACCACTAAAAATCAGCGTCATGGTATTCCATATCGTGGAATAAGCTGAGAGGGCTCCTTACAGTAGCATAATATTGTATTTTGCTTCCTTTGTACATTTTATGTACTGTTTCTACTTTTAATGCTCTGAATAAATTAAATATTTCCTTTCTCTCTTTAGATCCAATTTTATAAAGCACTAAAGCTATTTCATTATGTAAGACTGCTTAATGTAACTAACGTATTTTATTTGATAAGGATAATTATTCTATGCGCCTTCAAATACACTTTACATATAATTGGGCATTTTTCTGATTCAAGTAAAATGTCTTAGTTATATATTTGCATTAAATGTTTAAAATTGTATTGACGACTTTTTTCTATTTATTAATTTATTCATTAATTACATTTGCAAGCTTACAGATAAAGATCCAAGTCGCTTCTTCATCTACCTAATTAACTATGTTTGTTAAGCCCAAATAAACTATGAATTTATTTTGCTGTAGCCAAAAGGGTAAATATTTGAAACAGTACGCTGCGTTGCATTCATTTTCCAGCCCATATGTTACAAAAAAAGACGTGTGGCACTCGGTGAGTGCCGCGGTACAGCTATTGCATAGCATCGTCCGATTTCGGAGCAGCTCGTCTCGATTCGTGCGAGTTTACAATTCGTAGAGTCGTACAATACGTCTAACCGCACGCACACAAACACCGTGCCGAAGGCTACCGAACTGAAACGACGTTAGACGATTGTGAGGTTTTTTCGTTACGGAATTTCTTGGTTCGGTCGCCGCGCTCAAAGCCCGCGATAAAAGCTATGCAATAGCTTAAAAATGAACTACACTGATAACCCTAGCGTAAAAACGTGAAAATCACAAATTAATTCCGCAAAGAATTAACACTGAATCATTTCCCCGTTATCAACCGTGCCACCCTCCAAACCTGTCCCGATATAAAAGAAAAAGGAGTTTTATGGGGCGGCGTCCATGGTGATTTGTCAAAGCCTAAGTGAGGCCTCTATTATGGGCTAATATTATCTGTTCCATGACCATTATTTATGAGTATGTCCGTCCCGTCCCCCATTATTCATGATATTACTGATAGTTAGAAGTTTGAGAAACGGCTCATTGCTAAGGCTTTGCTTATGAAATCTTCTTTCTCGATTATGCTATGTCCAATAAGTTGTAATAATAATAAATATTTGTATGATGATGTTTCTGCATTTTCTGTTACTTTATTAAGTTCAAACGTCGCAGAAAATAAATTGGAAAAAGAAATGTATTGTTAAGTTCATAACGCATAGTAAGAACTGTTCTTTATGATAAACAGCTATTTATAATAAATAACGAAGTAAATGTTATAATACACCGTTCGTTTATCATAATATTGGTAAAAACACACAACAGTTTTCATTAAATATCAAGGCAAAAAAATCTATACTAGTTTTCTAAAGCTGAAGAGTTTGTTTGTTTGTTTGAACGCGGTAATCTCAGGAACTACTGGTTCGAATTGAAAACATTTTTTGCGTTGGATAGACTGTTTATCGAGGAAAGCATTACAACATCATGCTGCGACTAATAAAAACAAAAAAACAATGGAAAATGTGTAAATATCGGGGGAACTTGGGCAATATCGCTGTCTGTCACAGCTAGTTGTAAATAAAAGAACAAAATACATTAATTTACCCTTAGACAGTACTAGTCATTTAAGTAGTTCAATGGCTTCCCTCCAAAGAAATGGGTGTCCACAGGACAATAAAGAACACTAAAATCCCCAATGTAATCCGATTCGTCGCGGCTCTATTAATTTTCATTAAAAGGGTAAATTATGTTTCACAACGGACCAGGTGAGGGAAACCCCATAAATATTTCTAGAGCCCCGTCGGGGTTGCCCCAACTAAACCCACGGGGCAGGAATAGAATTACATCTATATCCTTACTAATATTATAAATGCGATAGTAACTTTTTTTTGTCAGTTACGCAATCACGCATAGAGTACTAAATCGATTTAAATAAAATTTGGCACAGATATAGTCCAGAGCATGAGAAAGGATATAGGCTTAATCTGCTACTTTTTAACCGAATGCGCCATTTTACCTTAACCCGTTAAAAGTCTCTACGCGGACGGAGTCACGGGCGGAAAGCTAGTATATAATAAAAATGGTATACTCGTATATGAAAAAAAAAACTATTAAAAAACATTATCAATGCTTATTTTTTGTCCGTGCGTTTGTGCATCTCAGTTATCTCAGAAACAGCTTATCCGATTTAGATGGAGTTTTCAAAGATATATTTTGGTTAGTCCTGCTTCACATTTACTGTTTATTTCATGTCAATCGTTTGATAAATAAAAAGTGATGCTAGTATAAATAATCAAGTCGAACTCGCTGATCGTTTGTAGGTGAGGATATATTCAAAAATGCTGCCTAAAGTCTCTTTTTCACGCGGACAAAATCGCTTGTCAGAAACAGTCGGTTAATAACCTCGTCCGTCTTGTTTTAAAACTTTTACTAGCTTTGCAATAGCTGTTTTAATATTAAGAAAAACGGAAAATATTCAACTGCCTCATTGCGGCCTGGGATTCGAAACACCACCTGCCACCTCTGGCTAACATTTAATATTAAATATCAGTCTTTATGGGTCCACACGCGATATTAGGAGTAGCAAATACGCTACCATGATTGGTGTAACCCAGTCTGCACGTCGGGCAGTAAGTAGCTAAGTATTTGCTACTCCTAATATCGCGTGTAGACCCATAAAGACTAATATTTAGTGTAATGGAACGCGAAAGCCTAAAATCATATCGTCGGCTTAGAGTGTAAACCTGCTAACTCCATATCAGGTACATTTTCAGGAGAGACGATTAGATTGTGTATTTATTTTCACACTTTCGAATGGTATAAATAACGTATTAAAGTAAAAAAATGGATTTGACAGGTTTACACTCTAAGCCGACGATATGTAACATTTAATATGCGGGAAAATTTGACGCCTTCAGTACATGGCTGCTGGTCTGGTGTGATGGTTATGCAGGTCTGGACGCGATTCCTAGAAGGACGGGTGTTCGTCTTTCTTGTTGCGCCTAAAAAACAAAAACTTATTGTATCGTTACAACGTTCATTATTACGAAAGTATTTTTGTTTCTACTCGTTTGCGGAAAAACGGATGAAGGTAATAAATTATTCATGGAAACGCGATTTTGGGCTTTCCAAGCTAGAGAAAGTGTTATCCTGGCGTGTCTCTTTGACAAGCGTCCCTCATCGTGGGTTATATCCCCTGTCCCTTAAATATCCTTTCTATTTGTGGAAAAAAATATTGCAAGCCCGTAATAACCGTCCAATACAGGATTACCTAAAAATAATAATAATAAATATCTGGGATATTTCCACACACGGTCATATGACCCCAAACTAAGCTAAGCTTGTACTACGGGCGTCAGAGACTGATATACATACATATTATATTTGTTAATACATAATCACACCCAGACACCGATGTTCATCACACAAATATTTTGTTCCGAGTGGGAATCGAGCCCACGACTCTCGGAACCGCCAGCCAGGGTCACTAACCACTGTTCCTCCGAGCTAGTCAAAAATTGAAATATTTTTCGTAGCACAGAAGAAAACAAAAATAACACAGTGGTAACAGATTGACAGTGGTAAACGAATTTCATAGTTGACGGGAGCAAGGCATTCACTTATGGTGTCAGCGGTGCAACGGCAGCTTTTTAGGCTTACGTATCTAAAAAGTAAAAAACCTATTACTAAGCCTCCGCCGTCCGTCTGTCCGTTTTCTGTTTGTATCCAAGCTGTATTTCATAAACCGTGATGGCTAGAAAGCTACACAAACGAGCTAGAAACTCACACATGATGCCATCACACATGATCCTTCTTTGCCGCCTTAACAACAAATACTGAAAATTTAAAAAAGGTAAAATATTACAATATACGTGTTTTTTTACATAATTGGTAAGGAACTCTACGTGCGCGTGTCTGACTGCACTTGGCCGGTTTTAATGTTATTCTGCGTTGATCCTGTGTAAATTTATGATTTCAGAATAGCTTTCCGCCCGCGACTCCGTCCGCTTAGATATGTTTAGCGGGTATAACATTACTTCTTTATAGCGCAGTCGGTTAAAGTTTTGTCCTTTCTCAGGCTCCGGACTATATCTATACTAAATTTCATTTGAATCGGTTTAGCACTCTATGCGTGAAAGCGTAACAGACAGACAGACAGACAGATTTACTTTCGCATTTATAATATTATGTAATGATATAAGGATAACAGAACTGTGCGAAAGCTTGGCAAGATAAAAAAAAATACTATTCTTCATTCTCAGTTTAGTTTCTGCCATGCAGGTTGGAGATACCACAGAGTTCTTGCGTAGATAATTCCATAGATCTTCCAAGTCCAAAGATACGTTATGTGTTTTAAATATACAAAAAGTGAAATAGTTTATTTTTTCAATAATGAAAGGGCCGTAACAAAAAAGACATGGAATTAAGACGCATTCTTGCAGATCTCCAATTTGGTTCATTTAAAATCCGAATTTCCAAATTATATACCGTAATTTCCGAAAGACAATGCCCCGAACGCCACAGCACACCCGTAAAAGCCTACGACAAGGCTCACATTATCGAAAACCACCTCACGTACAAAAGGAACAAAAGTAAAAATCACGCTCTCGTAATTTGGAGCAATCAAATGTTTCCTGCGTCAGCGTGTGGGCCTTTTTAAATCGGGGGGGGGGGGTCAGCGGGGGCTCCCTCGTTAGCCGTATAAATAAGGCGTCCGACCGATTTCAGCCATGGCGGCCGACCTCAATTGAGATCAGCCAAGTGCGTAGGACCTGTAGTACACAAGTGTGCGCGGAAACATAGGTGCACTCTCTATTCCCTTACTCTCATAATTCGGTTAGACGGCAACCCGACATGACCGGGCGGATGAGAGATCGGGCGCAGGACCACCGGCTTAACGTGCTTTCGTAGGCACCAACTTCCTGACTCCGGGCTGAGTAATTTAATTACAGAAAAACTCACACAAATTTTGCCCTACCCCGGACTCAAACCTCTCGGTTCTAACGCAGCGCTTGCTACCAATAGACCAACGAGGCAGTTAAAAGGAAATGGCGTAATGAGTTGCGGACTCAGCTGGACACATGACTAGTTATCGGGGTAAGAAAGCCGGCTGATTGCGGCCTCGGGGTGCACCTAGCGATGAATGGCGTGAGTCGAAACGAGGTTTCGCCGGTGAATCGGAACGAACTTTACCTATTTGCGTTTTGACGGGGATTGAATGGTACAAGAACAGTGAATGTAGTTTTTCTGTCGTTAGTAGAACGAGAACGCCTCTCTCATTTCCTTTGATGGAACTTTTTGATAGAAGCAGATACTGGTCTCCCACCCGTATATAACAGTATATTTGACACACACCATACTGTGAAGATCTTTATGTAGACATAGTTTGTCATAAATAAAGTAGAATACACGAAACTTTATTTCCATTATGATTAATTTTTATTATTTGAAATAACTAAAGGACAATGGGCAAAAATGTATGGAGCTTGGTCTATTTTTGAAATTGAGTGGCAGTCTCCGGAATCAGTATATCTTGCGAGGGACTATTAAACTAAACTATTTAAAAAAATCGTGAGCATATACCGGTTAGTTTAGGAGATATCGAATATTGTTGTCTTTGTATATTTCGATGATTCAATGCAAAAATTGTTTTATTTTTATAATATTCCTATTGTTAAGTGTATATTATAACTATTAAAAAGTCTAATATTTTCAAAGGTTTACAAGAAAATAAAAAACCGACCATATTTTTAAGATTTTATTATGATAAATACAATCACATACAAAAGGTACAATATAAAAACGTCCAAACTCCAAAGAAGTTTTGTCGACCGGTTGCTGTTACCACCATACAGTTGCGTAAAACCCGCCAAGTGACTCTGGCCTCTCTCGGTCAGGTCGCGTTCCGGGATCAGCACTGTACGAACAGGAGCCAGGGGGGATCATTGTTGCGGCAAGCGCCGGACCAGTGGAGTCTTAGCGGCGGTATTGTGCGGGCGGAGAGGGTCAGCCCGCCGGCCAGGGAGACCCGTAGAAACGGGGGCCCTTCCGTCCGGCGACCCGCACAGCTCAATACCAATGCGAGACTCCACGTCTTGTCTCGTTGTTGCCGCAGCAGTGGTCTCCTCTTTAAGCGGGCTTTCAGGGTGAGTGCGAAAGGCTATTGTGCCTGTCGACCTCATATTTGGATCTCACTACCGCTTATCATCAGGTGGAGTGAGGTTATCTTGTTAGTTTAATATTTAAAAAAATGCTTTTTTTTATAAAAAAACTTACTCGTCTATAATAATAGTGTCTAAAAACGCAGCAGGTAATCGAATTTCATCTTGGTATCGTTCCGTGGCTGGGTGATTCCGTCAGACGAGTTTAAACTATAAAAAAAAAAATGTCACTTTTCGTAGGCGCAGGTTTATTGTAATTCTGAATTAACCTATTTAAATAAAAAACCGCTGTTTGCTTTTACACAATTATCAAAATAAAATAGTTATGTAATAATACGTTAATGAAAAATAACAATCTTCATCACTCTATATTTCTATATCTAACCATGACTCGAAGTAACTGCCATATAATAAGTTTTTATTTATGACACGAACTATGATATGCAATTGAAATTTGAGACTGCCACGCGATTTTTATTTTAGCCCAAAATGCCCATTGTCATTTGGTCTGTCCGTTTTCAAAAAAAATCTAAAACTAAATTTATTCTAGAGTTTGTTTCAGTCAGTTCAGTTTGTTGAAGTTAATTTCAAGTTCATGTCTTAAACACATCAATCACAACAGAAACGAACGTACAAACAAACTAATAAGTAACTAGCAAAATATCAATCTATTTTTAAATGAATGAAAAACTATAAAAACTGTTTCTGAAATTTTGCAACTTGAGCAGATATTTTTCTTGCTTCCCTCCTTTTCTCGGTGAGCTTTAAAGCTTTCCCTCGAAGCCTTACGCTAGCAAAGGTAAAAGCCTCAATCAAAGCTAGCCGGGTGCAAATGGCTCTACCTATAGAACTTGTAATGCGGAGACTGCACTACCAGGGGGACGCACCACAGTGCAGTAACTTAGGACGTAATACGACCTGTGTGTTAACTCGTGCTTTTGTATGTGATCAATAAATGTTTTTCTTTCTTTCTTTCTTTATGGACGTAGCAAATTTATCAACTCAAAGTAAAAGTCAAAATATTGCTTTTCTTTAATTAATATAGATGTTGTTTATATTAAAGTTTCAATTATGGGCTATGTCTGTTTGTCCTAAGGATTTTTTGTTTAAAAAAAACGATTTAGATTATTGTGCCTTGCACTAGGGAGTTTGTTTCATACACACAATGCTGAGAGCAAAAGTTGATACGTTAACGTTCCATTTACGAGTTGATATGTGTGCTACGAGTCGTAGCATAGTTGTATAGGTCGTAGCCTACGACCAGAAACCAAAAGCCGCACCTGTAGCGCTACCATGAGTTTAAAAGTGACGGACTCGATATCGCCTACGTAAATATGTCTATGAAAAACTTGTACAGCACCCCTGGTGGTTACGCTAGGAACTAACATCGGTAGTATGAAAAAAAACAGTTCGATAGGATTTTAACGTACGTAAGTTTTCGATAGCTAACTCATGGTAGCGCTACAGAAAGCCACAGTTGATACTCGTAACGTTTTGTTAAGAGTTGATATGTGTGCTACGAGTCGTAGCACAGGTCGTAGCCTACGACCTATACTCGATTAAATCCATCGAAATATCAATTGACCCTGTCGACCTGTGATCATGGCGCTACCAAAAGTGCCGAAATATCGGGAACTGGCGAATACAATTCCGTAGATGTTCATGTTTCAGACATCTCATATTTTCTATGCGGTGCATAACCTCGATGTATTTTGTGAATTGAAATTTGCCAAAAATAAATGAAAGCTTCAATATATAGCTTTTATCGAAGAATTTTAATATTGATTCCAACACAATATTTATAGAGATCACAGGCTGTACAATTTTCAAGCTATATACACCTGTAATGGAGTGATTTTTTTTTATTTTCTTATTCTCTCCTAACTTGGTGAAACAGCTAAAATTATAAGCTATTTACTTTTACAATAATATCATTCACAAAAATTGGAAAAAAAGAAGAAAGAATAGTGAAAATAAAATCAATTTTAATCGACATCATCACAACGGCAAATCAGAAATAGTCGCATCACTAACAGAATGCCATAACTTTGAAATTTCGATCGAAAAGGGTGTGCAATTAGCCGTCAAAATTCGGTGATGTAACCCGCAATTTCAGATTAACTTGATCGGGTAAAACTTTTAAAAGTACACTGATAATCATCAGTGCTTGCTTAGAGACCAAACAAGTATTATTTCAGGATTTTCTGCGAATTCCCACTTTTCCAATCTCACTTCAAAGTTAGAGCGGAACTCTAAGCTAGTAATCCCGGGCGATTTCTTGGGATTGGCTTAATTAAATAGAGTTGATAGAACTATGATGTCGAATAATGAATGAAAAAACCGGATAAATGCGAGTCGGACTCGCGCACGCAGGATTCAGTACTTAAATTGTAAAAATCACGATTTTTGACCCCCATGAACATTAAATTTTCTTTTATTTTATTAGGTGTTTGAGGGGCAAGAGAAATCTTCTGAGAAAATTTCAACTGCCTTAGTAATAGTCTCAGGAATTCTAAAAGAAAAATGTATTATTTGGAAACTTCAGTTGTTACCATCACTACATACATAGTAAAAGCAAAGTCGTTTCCTGCGTCTATCTGTATGTACATTAGAAAACTGAAACTGTCCGGGATATTTACCATGTCAAATATCCCGGACATTTTCAGTTTTCTGTGTTTCCATGACAGTTTAAAATTGTATTGTTATGTATGCGTAAATTTTTAACTTCCTAACTCCGGGCTTATTAAATTCATTTCAGAAAAACTCACACAAATTTTGCCCGACCCCGGACTCGAACCGGGGACCTCTCGGTCCTTACGCAGCGCTTAGACCAACGAGGCAGTTACAACATATAACAAAGTTAATGTCTACGTTTTATAAAAATGCTTAGATAACTGTTACATTAAACCTAACCTAATTTTGCGAATGTTTTATCAGGTTTGATACTGTAAAAACAGTGTATTACTTCAGTTCCAAATTGCTCTTACGAAACTTTTACTGAGGTTTTTTATCAAGCCTTTTTTCAGAATAAGCAATGAGATCTGGGCCAAGATACATTCATGGAAATTTGGAAGAGACGATATAAAACAACAGACCTACATATTATCCTTTTATTATTGCGAAACACAGTACTTTTTCCACTACCTCGGTTTATTGGTAGCAAGTGCTATGTCAGGACCGAGAGGACCCCGGTTCGAATCCGGGGTCGAGCAAAATTTGTGAGAGTTTTTCTCTTAAGAAATTACCTAGCCCGAAGTTAGTAGGTTGCCCGTGCCTCGGAGAGCACGTTAGCCTGATGTCTCATCGGTCATGTTGAATTGCCGCCTCGCCGAACTATGAGAGTAAGGGAACGGAGTTTGCGCTTGCGTTTGCGCGTACACTTGTGCACTATAAAATGTTCTGCGCAGTTAGCTGATCTCCGTTGAGATCATCCGCCATGGCCGAACTCTGTCGGACGCCTTACTGGTCCCAACTCATCTGTGGCATTTACGTTCGTACGTCCAGCTCGTTACTAGGGGCTTTTGTGCTGATGTTTTGATAATGCGTTTACACTCGCTCGCGTCAGCTGCTCTTGTCAACCGGATTCGACCGGGTCGATCTGTTGAAACCGGATTCGAACCGCCCGATCCGATCGGCCCGGCCCTGGCTCGGCCCGTTGCAGACAAAAAGCTGAAATGGAGCGGAATCTATCGTAGTTTTGTGTTTGGCCATGTAAGCGTTTATTTCGTCGGATTGCTCAATTCATGGTGTTTGCTGACGACAAAACGTGCTCGTACATTGTAAATGAGGAGGTACTTGCTTTTAGAATAATTAAGTACTTTAATTTTATTTATTGTTTATAACGCTATTAAAGCTCAGTGTAAATTTAAAATTTGAAAAAAATCCCATTCATGACCTCGCCTGAACGGGAATTTAACCACCGGACTTCAGATATTGCATCGTTTGCTCTAACCTTTGTTTCAGGCGATTAGTCACCAATGCGAATTTTCCATCACCTTTTACCCGCGAATGCAATTTTTTACAAATTTTAAATTTATAATTAAGTTCTGTTTACTTTTTGGCTAAAAATACTTAATATTGATTAAACTGCGTTCATTATTATTATAATTGTTTTTTAGACTGTGATTGTGAGACGAAAATATGTTTTAACATTGCGTGCTAACGCAAAAAAAATGTAAAATCGGTAAATTTATCCCACAATAAAAAGCGCAGGAAAACACTAAATTCTTTGGAATGATTACTTTAGTAATGATTCGTTAAAATATTCTTCTGATTAAAGCCAACTCTAATGTTGAATAACTTCGAGATTAGCCCTAATTGTCAACAAATAAAATGTAAACGCTTACAGCGATTAATAAAACAAGCTTCCCGACATTATCAAGAGAAGTGTAAATGGATGCATTAATATAAATTGTCTCTCGTCGACTCAATTTGTTTAATCTGATCACCGTTTTAACCGTCAGCCATTTGTATTGAGCAAAGGAAATTGATAACTTAAGACGAAAACATTATTAGCATAACATTAATCAACTTCAAAATAAGGAGATGGATGTTTTTGCATTGCTTGTCTCTGACTGAAAGTGTTAGTAAAAATAAAATATATGCAATGAGTAAATTAAATTGTTCATTTTAGGTAAAATAATATTTTACATAATAAAAGAATACATGAAAAATAAAAAAAATCCGTATATCTGTTGGCTATCACTATGATTAGTCAATATTGTCAGAACGACTGCTACTTGCTACTTAGTAGCGCGTTTGGTCACAAAATCAATTGAAGTGCAATAAAATGCTAAAGTTAGCTACCGGTTCATAATAAATAAGTAACAATGCACTTAAATATGTGATAGGTTATGTATGGCCCAAGCGTGGGGTCCGTCCGCCGAGGCATATAAAATGTACGGATCGGCGGGGGCCCAGGAGACCCCGCTCGTCTGTTTTTCGGCACATGAACTTTTCAACACGCTATCAAATTAGTTTAGTTTCCTCGGAGTTTGATTAAAAATGCTCCATATTTTTGCGGAAGGTAATACCTAAAATTCTGGAGGCAAGCCGCGGAATTCAAGAGCATATTTTGTTGGCGTTTCCTGGAAATAGGAAGGCTAACGGGAGACTTATTATATTAGAGGACTGAATTATATTGTAGTTTGCTGACAACATAAACATAATGCCATGACTATATTTTACCTACCGGGGCTTTTTATTCTTATGAATAGATTGACACAACACGTTTAAAGTCGTTTTTTTTTAAACTTCATGGTCAAATTAAACTTAATTGTTCAAGATAACCTATCAGTTCGTTAACAACATACAACAAACCTAAATTAACTTCATTACGGTACTGGTACCTATATTAGCAAGCAAAGACAATATTGAAATCCAAAATTTGTTTTTAAAATAATCCACGATAATAAACAGTAGATAGACGAAACGTTTCTACCTAAATAATCTTTATAGTCAGCAACATCGGCTCTAAATCTCGTCAACTCCGTTTTTACTTGAAAAGTTTATTATTTCTTACCCACTTACGCCATCTTTGCGACTCTCATCTGCCACAAACGGTAGCAAAACAATGCTGTAACATTTTACAACTCATCCCCTAAGTGATGTTTACGATTTATTCGAAGCAAAGCCGGCGTGAAACTCCAAGGCACCGGCAAATGGCGGAAAAACCGTTTTGCATCCGCGGCCCTAATGCCGTCGTAGAATTGCAAAACACCCGAATTATGTGGCGAATGGAACCTGCAGCTTTTTACCAACATTACGGAATTTACTTAGTTTTGTATTTTTAACAGCATGAAGGAATCCGAACAAGTTTTTAAGCCCTATAAAAGTAAGTAAAGATAATCTGCAATGCAACGTTTTTGTAGCTAAATGGGTCATGCAAGCATTAATTTACACTAGTATGCGAAAAAGATGAAAAAAATATTTCTAAAAGGACATTTAGGACATAAGATAGCGATGAGTATTATATTGAATTGTACTTATTCCTATTGTTTGTTGTTATACCAACTGACAGACAATGATGGCTTGAAGTAGCCTCGTCATCATCGCCGAACTTGCGGGGAAGCGGATGGCTCTTACCCCTATGTTATGATAACTCTTCAAATAATTTACTATATAGCTTAAGTAATAAAACTATTATGTGCCAAAAAGGATGTATAATTGTGTATACCTAACTATGTAATACCCATCTTACTAGTCAATAAGCTATAAACTAGTACACAAGCGTAAAATACTTATAAAACACGTACCAAATTCCCATTGCCCTATTGAAATCCTCTTACATGCTTGTCATATTTCCACGTTAAGAAGATTTAAACACGTCGAAAAGGCACAGAAGCTAATGCTATCATAGAATTGCAAAGTACTTTTCTAACGGTTTCGCTCCGTACCTGGATTCGCGTTTTTACTTACAAGTGATTATGGAAATGGGGGTTTGTCCCACTTATCGTATTTTGGGAGCATGCCACAACACATAGGGGGTTCATAATGCGAGTTTGTCGGGTGATTGCTCATGTAACATGCGGCGATGAGAGGTCTAAGAAGGTAGAGTTCCTTAGAGTTCCGTAGCCAAATGGCAAAATATGGAACCCTTATTCACCGTGAAATTTTAGTGGTTGTTTTCCCGCAGTAAAATGATTCTATCTTAGTAGTACAATAGATTTGTGCAGTTCTTTTTTGTTAAAATCCATAAATGTCGGTTTTACGAAAGGTTTAACCGAAACTCGAAAGCACGTTCGAACCGCTTTATGACTTAGGGTGTCGAGCTTCTTCAGCTTTAAGCATCGATTTCATGCGGCAAGCAGTACCTGATTACGTCACATCTTATAAAAGAACGTAACTTCTCTCGTTTTCGAGTTGGAAAATTATTATTTTGAAAATTTGAAAAAAAAAATTTTTTATCGAGGCGTAATTTGCATGATTCAATAGTATTACTAAAGGCAAATCGTTCTGCCACGGGAAAACAACCACTAAATTTTCACGGTGTATACTATACTGTTGAAGCTTAGTAGGTAGATGTATTCTATAAAAAGATTCTAAGAAATAATAAAGTTAATATATCTTGAAAATGCTCAATTATGCTGAGTTACAATAAAGAAAAGTAATTCAAATTAAACCATATATATAAATAACTGCCAAGAATAAATGCAAATGTTTATTTAAAACGTTGTTCATTACTTAACTAATTATAAGTATTATTAGACTCGCAATCGCATCGGATTTTGTGGGAAAATTAAATTGTATTAGTAAAGCTCAGAGGTATTTAGTTCAGAATATAATTAATAATATTAAGGTTTAATTAGGATGTAGGATTATTTTAATTGGCCGTTTTTAGAAGCGATTATAACACAGTAGAAGTCTGTTTAAATTTAATGTTTTAACAATAATACAGTTCTTACTTACTATGTTTGTTGTAGTTTATGTGACTAGATTTATTTTGTATAGATTCCAAAAAATATAACTCTAACAGAACGGCGTTTGTTACAAAGTCAGATTTTTTTATATCCGATATCCAGGATGACCTTATACCAGCAGATGCTAAGCGACAATGAGGTTCACATGATTATGAGGTCGATAACTACGTATTGAGCTTGTTAAATGATTTAATACAAATAACTGATTAAACTTAAAAAAAATACTTTAAAAATCGGCGAAGTGCGAGTCGGACTCGCGCACGAAGGGTAGCAATTATGTAAAAAAAACACGTTTATCGTAGGGATACCCCCCTTAATATTTTATTTTATAATTTTTAGTACTTATTGTTCTAGCGGCAACGGAAATACATCTACATATTTTAATAAATAATACAATACATCATTTTATGAAAATTTCAGATTTCTAGCTTTCACGGTTTATTAAATACGGCTTGGAGACAGACAGACGGACGGCAGAGGCTTATAAATAGGGTTCCGTTTTTATCTTTTAAATTCGGAACCCTAAAAAGGCAAACTACAGAAAACGCAAAGCAGCTTTAAGAAAGGACTTCCGACAAGTGCAAATAAACCAACACTTCTCAAAGAGGTGTGTAACAATCTGATTCTTCACCCGCCCTTTATCAAAGCATCAGATAATCTACTTGCCCTTAATCGAATCCATGAATACACCTAAGACGCAATGGGGTTAATGTCATTTTTATGGGGTCCTGAAGAGGGGAGAGGGAATGGGGGCAATGGACAGCACTGGAGATTAGGGTTGGGGTACGCAGTGATTGCCGACTCAATAACTCAAATATGAGCCGGTTAAAACTGGTTGTTATGAGTCTAGACGCGAATTCAATCAGAGTCGCAGGGGAACATGAGTGTAAACCAGTCAGAACGTCGGACACTACGTGTTTGCTACTCTTTTTATCGCGTGTAGACCCATAAGATTTGTTTCAAATGTAATGGAACACGAAAGTTTTAAAATCTTATGAGTCTACTTACTAACTTAATAAAGTAGACTCAATTCTTTTTTAATTATTTGTATTACAAAAAGAAAAAAAAACCAAAGATGATGTCTTTCTTTTAATCTAAATATATAAAAGGAGAAACTGACTGACTGACTGACATACCAACGCACAGCCTAAACGGCTAAACGTAGGCACTTGAAATTTGGAAGGGACGTAGCTTAGGTACCGTAGCGGTGCACTAAGAAATGAATTCTCGAAATTCCCACGGGAACGGGCGTTATTGGGAAAAACCTTTTGTATGTAAAATCCTGTAGTCCACACGAACGAAGTCACGGGCACAGCTCGTATGTAGTATAACATTAATGAAGCGTACATACAACGAACCTGAATCTATTTCTGTTTTTGCTTGATATTAACGCCAATAGGTTTGCTTTAAAAGTGTTCACGTCGGTAATAATTTTTTTTTAGAAAACTGAAAAATATGTTCATCAAAAAAAAGATTTTTTTAAAATTATGTTTTTTACAAAAAGAGAAAAAAACAAACAAAAAATAAACAAGAACACAACATTGAAAAGTGGTCAACTAGGTCCCAGCCTCACAGCATATACCTCAGCGACATGAAGCCGCTGTGGCGCTGGTATTCTGGCTGGAACCTATTTGAGCGACGTTTTATAACAAATTTAAGTAGCATCTACATCAATTGCGTCATCAAAATTTTTAAATTACAAATGGAGTTAATTGGTTTCAATTTTTTAATAACGAGATACCAGCTTGTAGTTGACCTTAGTGAGTTAACTCAATGAGTTTAAAAGTCCCTTCTCTACTGCAGATTATCGCCTGCAGGTGGGACGTTGCTCGGTAATTTAATATTTTCGGGAACTATATCTTCTTCAGGTCAGTGAGTCGGCGGTTTTTTTGTCGGAACAAATTGATGATCCCACAATCAAGATGATATCGTAATTTGAGTGTTAATTTCCCGTCCGTCTCGGAGGGTTCCCGGAAAACTGTTTTGTTAGAATACTGTAAAGGGTGTTTTTTACATTGAAAATTATTTTTATCGCTATCAATTTTCGTCTTCGAAGGAAGGGATTTTTTTTAAAAATCGCGTAACGGCTACGCTTAATGATTTTGATCGTATTTAAATAATATTAATGATTAAAGAGTAATTAAAATAACTTGTACGTTATGATCGTACAAATTATATGTAAATATAAATAATAAAACGATCGATATAAATAATAAAATGAACGGTTATTAATATAATTTGTACGATACAAATTTTACTAATTGGGCAGCTGTTTAGCGTAAGCAACAGTACAAATATAAAATTATAGGAAATGTAATATCGCGCTGTAATATAGAATATACGAATTGATATAATGTAATTATTTCTCTTAACACCTAATAATATAATATAATTTGTTCAAACTGGAGTGTCATGATTACCATACAAGTTTATTGTCAATTATGATTTAACTAAAATAAGCTGCTATAATGCCATCGTGTGAGTTTTAAAATCATTAACAATCCATCCAATATTTTCATCTTGTCAAAACGAGTAAATAAACACAGCATAATAATATAACTCAAACAATATTTACCATTGTCGTTCAAAATATGCGAGCTAAGACGGTCTTATTTAATATCTTTCTGCAAACACAATCCAATCCTCACAATTGGCTTATATAACAATTTATGTCGTACTTTAACGACGATATTAAAACATTCTTGACGCATACGAACATCAAGGCTGAAACAAAAAGACGAATGTTGAGGGAAAACAAGTCACGTTATCGCGTGACGTCTGACACGTCTGACGCGCCTGACGCGTCTGACGCGTGACGCGTGACGCGTCTTGGCGCGTGTGGAGTGACGGGCGGCGCGTGACGTGAATCAGCGAAAGCCGTTCAACTTGTAATCTCTTTTCGAGTCACCAAAGTGACGTTTGGCTTCAAACATATTATGTTGTTAGGCATGCAAAAAGTATCCAAATATACAATTTTAAACTGTTATGGTTAAAAATATTAGAAAACTGAAAATGTCCGAAATTCATCAGCGTGAACACTGAACAGTCACCCGTGATCACACCGTGATTAGCGCTAGCAACAGTGCCGAAATATCGGGAGCTCATCAAAACAGAACAACATGAAAAATATCCCTTACATTTTCAGTTTTCTAATATCTAAATACTCCCAAAATCGCATGCACCACCGCAATTTGTTCTGGCATTGTACCGGGACAATCTTTCTTGTTAAATGGAAGCAAAGTTGGTCACATAAATCACGGGCCGTTTTCTCGACTCGGCCGGGTGTCTCGCGCACACACGATAAATGTCAACGCAAGCGGGGACAATAAGCTTCCAAGCTCTGGCCGTGCTGGGAAGGTAATATGGTGTGGGGACTGGGAAATAGGGGGTATGTAGGTAGTTAGGTACTATCTATTGCTTATATGTACCTGTTGTTGTATGTAGGTTTTAGGTTCAATCAAATAAATAAATATCTGGGACATTTCCACACACGGTCACTTCACCCCAAACTAAGCAGAGCTTGTACTATGGGCGTCAGAGACTGATAAACATACATTAGGGGTTCCCTTATATTCTGAAAATTTCCTGTTGTATCTAAGTTTCTAGTCAAAAAAAACTTCTTTTTTTACAGACACCGATGTTAATCACACACATATTTGTCGCAAGTGGGAATCGAACCCACGACTCTTGGAACCGCCAGTGAGGGTCACTTATTACTGTTCCACCGAGCCAGTCAAATTGGTATTAGTCCAATTGATGTGGACCCTAAATCTAGTGCGATCTGTGTTGATACATTTAATATTTTTCACTTTTTTTGCTCCTTAAGAAGGATCTAGATGTAAATGTATTTCTAATCATGTTCAATATTTTAACCACAGTTTTCATTTGGTCAAGTTGTCTTATTTTCTTTATATACTATGTCGATTTATCCGATGACAATATATTTTTTTATGTAACCAGTGTCATCCCACTTCTGGTCAAATATCTCTTCCAAACCATTCCACTGCTCTTTATTCAAGGCAAGTGTTTGTCAGTTCTTTGATAAAATAAGTTTAAAAAGGTTTCTTTTTATTTACATAAGCATAAATTGTAGATTACACAAAGCTCCTATCCTAACCCTCATAAATAATAAAACTGTCTACCGCAATGTTTATTAATGTCACCGCCGGCAGGTATGCTGGTATGAGCTTAACTTCTTTCACTCCGACGACGAGACGAGTTGCTTTTGGTCTTCAAAACTTTAGTTTGAACCATTTGCAAGTACCTTTCATGAACTTGATCTTGGTCTTCATTAGCTAAAAGCTTTTTAGAGTGATTTAGCTAGACTTCATCATCAGCCCATATACGTCCCCACTGCTGGAGCACCGGCCTACCCAAAACTGGGCGATAAGGCCTTAGTCGACCACGCTGGCCAAATGTGGGTTGGTCGACTACACAACCTTAGAATTTCTTTGTAGGTGTGCGGGCTTCCTCGCAATGTTTTCCTTCATCGTTTAAGCGTCGAATAATAGTACAAATAAATTTGAAAATTTTGAAAAATCCAGAGGTACGTGGCGGCGTTTGAACTGGCGACCTCTTGCATGACAAACAATGACCTAAGGTAAATGCACCTATTATGGACGCGGACCCCATTATGGACAGTTTTCAAAAATGCCTCCAATAATAAAAAACCGGTAGGTATTTTTTTTCCAACAGCAACATTAATCGGTTGTACCAAAATTCTAGATTTGATGTAAACAACATTTGACAGCTCTCCGCTATATTATTTTCGACTATAACGATTCTTACTAGTGCGGTGCGTTTTGGTGTCGAGATTTGAAATTTCTTATAAGGAGCGCAATGCATGTAAGTAAATTTATTAGCTTTTTTTATGACAAGTGTAATATTGTTGTTAAAAATGATATTATTTATTGAATTATTGATAATAAAAGGTTATTATATATTCTAATCTAAAACCTCATAGTAATTTTAACCTCGGAATTTATCGATGTTCATAATTGGATATTTTTGTAAGCCTGTATCCAAATATGGACATTTTGTCCATGAAGGATATTTTACAAATATACATTTTTCATACATCTTATAGTTGTACAATCGTTTACCTTTATCTTTATTTTTAAATCGGTCGCAAAGTAAGACTTTAAATTTAATAATTCAATTATGAACATTGTGTCCATAAATGGGTGTCCAAAATAGGTTCAATTTTTTTAAATAAATAAATTTTGTTTCACTTTAGATATGGCGACTAGAAAAGCTTATACTAAAGAACAAATGGCAAATGCAATTTAAGAAGTGAGAAAAGGACAGAAAAAAAATTTTGAAAATAATAACTAGAATAACTTTTCTAAAAAAAAATTTTTATTTAGTTGTTTGTGTTTTTTTATGTCATGTTACATTTATAATTTAAGACAGAGTAATATACATAATAATTATATTACAGTCAGGGGATATCAGTCACAACTATCTGTCCGGTGGGTGGCGAACGGTATACGGGTAAGCGACCCCGGGTCCTCGAGCTACTATCGACTCAGTCCAAATCATCCGAGGCGATAGTATCCTTCCTCCCCTTTTCCTTCCCCCGTCATATATTCTTGCTACTCGTGGGAACGCAATAACCTTGTTAAAACAATGCACAAGGCAGAATGGCAGCGAAGTATCTCAATTGAAATCAGCCAAGTGCGCAGGACATATTATAGTGCACAAATGCGCGCGCAAACACAAGTGCACTCTCTATTCCCTTACTCTCATAACTCGGTGAGACGGCAATCCGACATGACCGATGAGAGATCGGGCGCAGGACCACCGGCTTAACGTGCTTTTCGAGGCACGGGCGTTCAACCGCCAGCTTCCTAACTACGGGCTGAGAAATTTCATCACAGAAAAACTCACACAAATTTTGCCCGACCCCGGACTCGAACCGGGGCCCTCTCGGACCTCACGCAGCGCTTGCTGTATAATAGACCAACGAAGGGGTCTCCTATTCAAATAATACTAGCTAGTTAAGAGGACATTTTTATTTGGTTTTTCTTGGCTTAAAGCCAAGCCAAAATCGGCCTTTGCCGATTACTTTTTGATAACTGTTTGTTGATTGATATTTGAGTTACCTATTACATTATTTTATTATTAAATTTAAATGTTTTTTTATTTCATTATACTAACTTACTCAACCCTAATACTCTTGAGTTATAGATTTAAGCATTCAATTGAAGAATGTCCATAAATGGGTGTCCATAATTGGATAACGTCCATAATTGGGTGTCCATAACTGGATCTTCCCTGTCCATAAATGGAGATTGGCAAAGGTTATTTTTCCTAAACTATATATTATTGAAGCTAGTTTAAAACTGATTTTAAACATCGAATACTTATTAAGAAAAGGACTTTTTATTAACCTCCAAATCCCTGCGAACGTATATTGCAAAACATACAAACTATGAAGAAAAAACGAAAAACAAATCCTTAAACCGTCCATAATTGGTGCATTTACTTTAACCACTCGGCCATCGACGCTTCCGTTGAAACCTAGCTAAACGTATCTTCATTTAAAACCTGTAAATTAGGCATAAATGAAATATAATACCCCTTGGGAAGAGCCACAGACTTCCGTTAGTGTCAACTAGGAAAATGGAGTCTCCAAGGCCTAATAGACGAGGCTGGAATATCTCCAGCTGCGGAGAAAAGACTTACCATTTAATTTTAAGAGCTTAGTATTTATTCTTTATCAAGAAGTCGTTTCATTATACAAAAGAGTTTTTAGATTTATTAATTTTATATAAAACGTAGTGGTAAAAAGTTAGTTTTAAAATATAATAAAACCATAATGAACTAGTAAAATGATTCAATTGAATGTTAAAACAAAAGAAAGGACATAGGCTACTTTTTAACCGACTGCGCTATAGAGAAGTAATGTTTTACCCGCTAAACGTCTCTACGCGGACGAAGTCACGGGCGGAAAGCTAGTATTTTTATAAATATTTCACGAAACGACACAGTTACAGTACCTTCTTTATATTGATAAGTCCGTTTCGATAGTTTCTTCCAAGAATACCTACAACGTAAACGTAATATTGTTATTACAATAAAACCTCAATGTTTTTACGTCGGCGCCACAGCGTCATAAACATGTCTTCACCTTTGTCAATCACAACACATCTCATATAAGGGGTTTGACATGTAGGTTTTATGGTTGTCAAGAAAATAACCAGAGTTAATGAAACACGCGAATTGTATCAGTTACTGATACTGGTTTGCTGCTTAGATATTTATCTTTAGTGTTAGTAACGTAATAATTTAAGGACAGGAATTGTCTTTCTTCAAGGATATAAATAATAATCTCATCAAATGTTTAGTGTTTAGGTACCTTAGTAGGCTTTACTAAACAAATTGTTCATTTTAATTCGTTTAGTGTAATTTACCAATATTCAAGATTTTCAATTTATAAAATAGGCAAAATAGTATGTTTTTACCACTATATAATATCGGCTTGTATGAGCCTTTAATAAGATTTAATAGGATTAAAATACGAATAGACTTAATCTTATTGGGCTAAACAAATTTATTTTTCAACATAAAAGCTCACTGAATAAATTGCTTTGAGCCTAATGGTATCATTAGTAAAGCGATTTATCTTTACTAATAAATTTAACAACCGCAGAGATTATATTGAAATTAGGAGTTTGATGCTTCATCATTAAGCAAATATTCAAACTTATTTATTTATTTGCAGTCAATACAAAACATATGTTTAGGTACCGTTTTATTTAAACATCTAGCTCCAGTCAAATCTAAACATGTTCTTAAAATATCGTGTCAGTTTAAATTTATTTAATCTAGCGCGTAGATTTTGACTTATTCCAAATGTTCCATTTTAAATCGCCAATTTAATTATTGTGTAGTGTAACATTCAAGTATGTATAAAACAAAATAAATTTAGCCATTGACTGATATTGTTCACATCATTTTCAATTCACGTCTTACTACGATTCAATTCTCAACCATAATAAAAACCGTTCGTATTTGTCGTTTACGTGAACAACATTTGCTACATTAGTCATTCTTTACGCTTCCCGGCAAGTCACTCGAAGTGTCGCGACTTGACGACGTGACGTGACAGCGTGATAGGGGGAGGCCCCACTTGTGCGCTGCGTTGCGTTGCGTCGTCACAACAGAACAACGCATTGTATGCTACACTTGCGTTGCGTCGACTTTATTCTTTCGCAATGGATTAATACGTCGTTGCTGTGCCCTCCCGCTTTGTCTCTTGTCTGTTGACTGAAACTTGGCGCGCGACGCAGCGGTATAACGGGTCATGTCACAAAAACAATATGGAAAACGATGCAACGAGGACGCTACGATGACGGGACGCAGCGCAACGCAGCGTAACGCACAAGTGGGGTCTCGCTCTAATGGGGCATGTCAAAAACATATTTAGAAAAACATTTACAAACACTACTGTGGACCTGTGGATTTGAACACTCGTCCTTTCGGGATTATCGCCCAGACGTACATCACTTTACACCAGATAACATCTATAGAAGCCGTTAATTTTTAGATTACCTGTTAGCGACAGGTGGCGCCATTATCCGTTAGTGATAAACACTAACGGCCGATTCTCGGAAGGCTGTGTGATCGAACCCCAGGGTTATAATGGAGCAAGTGTTTTTTTTTTGTGTCTAAAATTATTTAAACAGCAAGCTTTAGCACTCAAAAATTCAAATTTACCTGTCATAAAAACGCATGAAAATCGATGCCACGATGACGCAACTCAGCGCAACGCACATGTGTGGTCTCGCTCTTATGACGGGACAGCGCGTCATGACGTGACATCGCGTCATGACGTGACATCGCTGTGTGACGTGACAAGTCTTGACGCGGCTATCGAGAGGTGAGACGAGGGTCACTATTTTCTGCGGAACAAGAGTTTTTACGCTTCGCCGACTTTTTACAGGTACTTTTGTAAAGGAGGATCGTGCGATAATGGTCTTGTTTTTCCTGCCCATACACTCCGAATTATATTATGGTCTGTTAAATCACATAAAAGCTATTTTTGTTTTTACCCGCATGTGGTGTTCGAGTAATTATTAAAGTTTTGTTCTTTATTCGCATTTGTGCGAGTAAGTACTGAATGTATTTCAGTACGTACTCGCAGTAGATAAATTTGTAGTAGGTATTTGTATTAGGGTGAACAGTACTAACTAAGCTGTACGTTCACGAATAATATTTCTCTTAGTGAAGCAAGACTACGTCTACGTCTGTGGCTGGCTCCTGAAGGAGTCATGGGTTCAATTCCCAGTCGAGACAAATATTGTAAGTGAAAGCTTTTCTTTTTATTTTGGGTATTGTTTATCATCTTAGTTTCAGACAATGGCAAAACAAGTGCCACTAGCATTTTTAGCTCAGAAATCCTTTGATATTTTTTATTATATTCTAAGAATATATTAAACGTCCCAAAAATGTACTAATCCCTAGTAAAACAAAATGTGAAGTTATTTCAAGTTCTAAATCCTGTGTTTGGTCACATCAAACGAGTGCCGCTAATTAGTGTGAACCAACACACAATAATGTTTCGTCCACAAACAAAGTTGTCAACTTATTAGATGCATTCATATTTACATTCAAAATATATACTGTGAAATTTTAGTGGTTGTTTTTCCGCAGTAAAATGATTCTATCTCAGTAGCACATTAGATTTGTGCAGTTATTATTTATTAAAATCAATAAATGCCGGTTTTACGAAAGGTTTAACCGAAACTCGAAAGCACGTTCGAACCGCTTTATTACTTAGGGCGTAGAGCTTTTTTTAGCTTTAAGCATCGATTTTATGCGGCAAGCAGTAGCTGATTACGTCACATCTTATAAAAGAACGATAGTTTCTCCCGTTTTCAAGTTGGAAAATTATTATGTCGAAAATTTCAAAAAAAATGTTTTTTCTACGAATAATTTGCATGATTCGATAGTATTACTAAAGGCAAATCGTTCTGCCACGGAAAAACAACCACTCAAATTTCACGGTGTATATTTCATAAACTTTGCAGTAAAACTAAATATATTATTTTGGGTTATGTTTGTTAGTTTTTAGGCTGATATGTAATTATAGTATACACCTGGTTAGATTTCATTATGATTCTACTATTATTTCCTACTATTATTATAAACGTGAAAGTTTGTATGTGTGGATGGATGTTTGTTACTCTTTCAAGCAGATACTACAAAACCGATAACAATGAAATTTGGAAAGCAGGTAGCTAAAGACTCATAATAACACATAGGCTACTTTTGATCCCGGAGTTCCCGGGGGTTAGGGTTTTTCACGCGGACGAAGTCGCGGGCGGAAAGCTAGTCAGCCATATACGTATACGTCCATATATAAGTCTTCACTGCTGGGGCACGGGCCGACCGTAAACTAGGGCGAATGAACCACGCTGGCCAAGTGCGGGTTGGTCGACTACACAACCTTAGAATTTCTTTATGTGTAAGTATGAAAATTGCTCACGATGTTTTTCCTTCACCATTAAAAGCGTCGGGCTTTAGTGAGTCCCAAATTTTTGTTTCGATCAAAGATATACGAGTGCCATATTTTAATTTATAATTTATTAGATCATACTGTTAAGCAACAGTCGCGTCGTAACATTTTTACACCATTTATGGAGTTAATTTTGTGATGTTTTTGTTTGTTTTAGACAAACATCTATAATTTATCTTTTAGAGTCATGGATTTGGAAGAATAAACAAAATAAATAAATAGCAATAAAAAATTATACTTAACAGTTAATAAAGTTCTTTAAGTTGTTATATTTATGTCATGTATGTATTTATATTATAATACTCGGTAAGTTATTGGAAGCGTGAGCTAGACTCTACCCGAGTCACCTATCGTCATAGATTAGTCGGCTCTCAACGCCGTTGTCATACTCGTAGCTCCCTAAATGGAATAATCTTGCCTGGGTCTACAGACCTGAAGTTCATATAACGAAGGATGCTGCTTGAAGTATCAAAATGTTGCTGAGTGTCATCGTAGAATATTATTCAAAAAACAAAAATCAAATTGAGGACTTTTTTTTTTTTTTGACTTGGTTTAAGTAAAGAAATCCACGCTTACTATTCACCCAACTTATTCACCCACTTCTCGATTGATTCACCGACGTTTCGATTGAGTTGCACAAATTATTATCACGAGCCTGTATGAAAAAAAACTAATTTTTAGGGCTTTTTATTTTGTTTTCCAAGATTGCACGCTGACCTACAAGATTCAGATAAAAAATTTATTAAACTAACACATTCCTTTGAAAACGTGACAGTATTTTTTTTCTAACTTGTGTATTCAACGGACTTGGCATTTGACCCGGCTCTTTTAATTATTTTCCAAACATTACCGGTTCTTTGATGGTATCAACGCCGAGTAAAAACAACGTCGTAAGATGTTCCCTAATTAAGTTGGAAGCACTTGGACTAGAGACAATTAGATTGTTCAATTTATGTTTACCGAGGTTACCTCCATGTTCTAGAACAATGTGGGGTCAGGGAAGGAGGGGGGGGGAGGGAGGGAGGGAGAGAGCAAATCCGGTGGTTTTGATACTAATGAGTAATTACACATTTAAAAATAAATAAGGCGTCCAACCGACTTCCTGCCGATTTCAATTGAGATCAGCCATGTGCGTAGGACATATTGAACAGTTGTGAACAGTGGCTAGTGACTCAGGTTCATAACCTACGGTTCCAAGAGTTGTGGGTTCGATTCCCACTCGGGACAAATATTTGTGTGACGAACATTGGTGTTTGTTCCGTGTCTGGGTGTATTATTAAATATATTTAAGTTAATTTGTGTATCCACAGTTGATCCTGATTTTCGTAACACAAGTGCTTAAGCTACTTACCACGGGATCAGATCAATGTTTGTGATGTTGTGTAATATTTATTTATAATTTATTATTTATATTATTATAGTGCACAACTGTACGCGCAAACACAAGTACACTCTCTATTCCTTTACTCTTATTATTTGGTGAGACGGCAATTCGACATGACCGATGAGAGATCGGGCGCTGGAAGATCGATGACCGTGTGGTTAAGATCGTTGCTTGCCATGTGAGAAGTCGCCAGTTCAAACCCCGCCACGTACTACTGTGTTATTCAAATTTGAAATTTTAATGTACCATTATTCGGCTCTTTAACGGTGAAGGAAAACCCTTTAGATAGAAAGCCTTATATAACATACCTATGTTTTTTGATTGAGTTTATCACTCATAAAATGTATTTGTCAATTGTTTTCCCGACCACACAAAACTAAAAATAATTTGTTTGTATCTTCTAGTCGGGTAACTACACTTTTTCTACATAAAAATCCCTGGAAATGCGGCCACGAATTTTCTGTTACTGGCAGTGCCAAGTTTATACAGCTATGTAGGTTTTAATAGTAGCAAGGCGTCGTTACAAATTAGCCTCTGTTGATTACTGGTCTTATTGAGAGGGGCTGGTTATTGGCTAGACTAGTTAGAGGCTTAGATCTTTGGTCGTCGCTTCTGAAAATTATGGCGAAGCTTTACAAAAGGAGTGTTTGATGTTATACAATATTCTTGATTGGAAAGTTATCCTTTGATCATTATAAACATTAGCATTTACTTAGTCTATACAACTTAATAAAATTGAAGTGTCTGTTTGTAATATTAAAATAAAATGAAGACTTTTACAAAATGGGTATGAATAAACACTTATAGAAGCAATAAAGTATTGAGTTTTGAGTATTGAATCTATATCGGGTAACAATAACTAAAACAAAATACAATTTGAAAACTGAAAGTGTCCGGGATATTTACCATGTTGTTTTGTTTTAATGAGCTCCCGATATTTCGGCACTGTTGCAAGCGCCATGATCACGGGTGAACTGTAGGACTGCGAGAATGACGAAAATACAATTTTTAAAAAAATACTGTCTGTCTGTCTGTTTATTCCTGCTAATTTCCGAAATTACTGGAGCAATTTTGACGGGACTTTTACCAATTAACACTCAAAAGTGTAAGATCACATTTTAATATAGGTATTTTTTGTGCAATAAAACTGCAGATTATTTTGAAGGTCACTCACTGACTTCAGTGAATATACATCCAATGTGAACTAGGAAGTAGTAATGACGATAAAAATATTTCCGTAAGACGCAAAACCTTCTGCGTTCTTGATCAAAAAGTCATTTTGACTTTTCGATTTTATTATCGACTGGCTCGGTGTAACAGTGGTTAGTGATCCAGACTAACTACATTTCCAAGATTCGTGGGTTCGATCTCCTTCTCTTCTTATCGTGTGGTTGATGAACAACCTGGAGTCAGAGTTTTTAAGCCGCCCGTAGGCCTCTGACATGGCTTCACACACCGTTGAAAAAATTCTCAGGTGTGCTGGTTTCCTCACGATGTTTCCCTTCACCGTTAAGGCGACGAATGATGGTACATATGAATTTCAAATTTGAAAAACACATTGGTACCTGGCGGGGTTTGAACTGGCGCCCTCTTGCATGGCAAGCAACGACCTTAACCACTCGGCCATCGACGCTACGTGGGGTCGATTTCCACCCGGGACAAATATTGGTGTGACGAACGTCGGTGTTTATTAAATGTTATTAAGTATATTTGTGACTACCAGACTCGTACGAACTTTACTTCCGTACTAACTTTGATGAGTGATGTGATTACATAAATTTGGAACTCTCAAAGTTCATTGACCTATCAGCAAACACGACACAACCTCCCATTTGATTGTACAGAGCCTCTTTATTTGCCGGCGTAATGTAAACTATTAATCGGTTTCGTCCGTTCGAAATGATTAATTGGATTTGTAGTTATTTACGCAATAAACGAGAACTGAGATAGTAGGCCTCGGCTGCTTAATCGAATTGTAATCAATGAAATGTGCAAATATTTTAAATAAACATTACAGCTTTGTGTAACACTCACTAAAGTGTCGATGAACGAGGTAGTTGCTTGCCATGCGAGAGGTCACCAGTTCAAGCCCCGCAACGTATCACTGTGTTTTTTCAATTTGAAATTCAATCTGAAATGTACAATCATTTGAATCGTTGCATTTGAAGCTTTAACGGTGAAGGAAAACATCGTGAGGAAATCTGCACGAAATTGCTGTGAAATTCATAGGTTATGTTGTCAACCAACCCGCAATGGGCCAGCGTGGTTGACTAAGGCTTGATCGCCTTTGTTTAGGGTAGGCCCGTGCCCCAGAAGTGGGGACGTATATGGGCTGATGATGTAGCATTCAAAACACTATAAAAAAACCCCACACTCCGAGCACTGCACAGCACACAGAATAAAGTCAGAGCCCAGTACATTATGTTTAAAGCACTTAACTTAAACCCGATAAAATCAGATAAATCGGGGGATTTAAAATAAAACTTCACGCTCGGCTAAATGAATGCGATTCGGAGCTGCGCTTTGTCCAATAACTAACTCCAGCATTGTTAGGCGCCATTGATAAATGGTAGAGACACTGGGCACAAACAAAGCCTTTACTTGGCCGGTAATGAAAGCGGTAATTTGTTTAGGTGATCGATTGCTATTTCAAGTGCTAATTGGTTTTTCAAGGCTCTAGTTTTGGGATAATTGGAGTTTTGTCATTTGTCCCAGGGACAACAGACCGTTTTAATTATTTGAACTCTTCAATAACTAAACTATGGATACCTATTAGGTAGGTTAGAAAACTGAAAGTGTCCGGGATATTTACCATGTTGTTTTGTTTTAACCCTTAACAACCCACAAGTGTCTCGCGGACACATTTTTGCGTTTAAGTTTTGATAAAAACTAAAGTATTTATTTTTATGAATCGGCCTTTTGCCTATTTGATCTCCAATGTTTTAAGATTCTAAAAGTGCTTTAAAAGTATTAATAACATGTAAGATTTATTGTTTATTTTAAATATACAAAAATAGTACTTCATCAACCCACAAGTGTCCAATAGACACAATAACATTTTGTTTGAGAATGTGAACAAAGATTATTTTTTATTTATATTAACGTATAATCTTATGATGTCGGGTAGGTCATAACGATTAATATTTTATAGCCATAATAATCTGACACCACTTTTTTGTGTTATAATTGTCGTCTTTGTTTTCGTCTCGCATATCAGTGATTAGACACACAAGACACCACATAATAGTCCTCTTATTCAGTATTATTTAGATAAATAGATAAAGGGCAACCAATAAGACATAAACTTCAACTTGAACATGTTTACAGTAACGATGAAAATACTTTTGTGCATACTGATTCGAGATTGAAAAAAATATGACAGAACCAGCAACTGTAAACGGTAATGAAAGACTTAAAGCTATAATTCTTGGAGTGAGGGTGATGATTATGATTCATGAGTGTAGGTAGTAGAGTTCAGTATAAAACGAATAGGTACCTAGCAAATTCAAAATATATTTATATTAGATGTTATTATGTAACGTAGTGTAGGACGCCCGCAGGCCAGGTGGTGTAACGATCTGCGCAGGACGGCTGGTAGGAGCTGGATGCGAGTGGCCGAGGAGAGAGAGAAGTGGCGTGCATTTGGGGAGGCAGATGTCAAGCAGTGGACAGAAATGGGCTGATGATGTTTATGATGATGATGAGATGTTATTATATGACTGGAACACACGCAAAATAAAAAACACAAAAAAAAAACTATTTTAGCATGAAATTGCAACAGTATTGGTAACACCTCATGCACGGAGACAAAGTAAGGAAAGTCCATCAAGTAAGCACTTAGCAGCCATGAACCATGTAGAAGCTGACCTACTCAATTATCTGAATCTGCTGTGAAAAGGATAAAGCGTTGTTAGTTTACTCTTCGATATTAGCAGCGTTTCTATCAAGTGCTGTGATAAATGCAATCATACAATGACTACTACAAATTTTGAAAATATTTACATATTTAACTACACTAGTCAAAAATACATTACTGAAGTTCATTCTAATATCTTTTTAATTTAAATAACTTGTTTTTCACTCATCACACCTTATATTTATCAAATGTGTCTGTTAGACACTACTGGTCAGTTACGTTACAAAAGCTTACTGGGTAGTTAAGGGTTAATGAGCTCCCGATATTTCGGCACTGTTGCAAGCGCCATGATCACGGGTGAACTCACCCGTTCACCCGTCAGTTCACCCGTGATCATGGCGCTTGCAACAGTGCCGAAATATCGGGAGCTCATTAAAACAAAACAACATGGTAAATATCCCGGACACTTTCAGTTTTCTAATGTGTGTAACCATGACAGTTTAAAATTGTCTATTAGGTAGGTACTTAATAGGTACTGGTTCTATGATTTGACCTTCTGAAATTTAAATATAGATAAACGCATATAATCAACTATTTATTTATTTATAACTATGAGGCCAATTATTAATTTAACACTGAACTACTGCAAATTACACAGCACTGTAATACTCTAAAAATGTTAACTACATTATAATATTGTCAATGATTAAAGATATTCGCGTTGATTTCAATTTAATAATAATATGATTAACTAAGCAGTATGTTGCTCTGTAATTATTACTATTGTTCGTGTGAAGACCTATTTTTAAATTTCAAATAACAATATTGTTACAAAACTGAAAATGTACGGGATATTTATTTCTGTTTTGTTTTAATGAGCTCCAGATATTTCGGCAAGCGCCATGTTTACGCCAACTCCGGAGTTGACCAGGACATTTTTAGTTTTCTAATGCGTGTAAAGTTTAAAATGACAATGTTGTTGTCAAAAAATCTACTTACAAAGTGTCTTTATCTAAAAACTTAGTATACCATTAACTAGCATAACAGCTTTCGACCGAAAACCCTTACAATTAAGTTGGTAACAACGAAGCAAAGTGTTGTGCGACTCGCTCGCGGATTCGGTCTCCGCACTCCGAAAACCCCAATTTACTTTGTATAAACACGGAATTGGAGCTTTCGAACATTGTCATAGAAAACTTAATTAATGACTTTGCAACTTCATTTCACTAATGAATGGAGTGGTACATATTCATTTTAGGAAATTATAATTTTACGCTTTTGCTTCATAAGGTTGCAACATTGCTAATTGCATCGAAATCATATATTTCTCTGAAAAAGGAAACACGGTAGAAAATTAATTGGTGTAGATTATAAAATAATTTAATACCGACACTGTACGTTAAAACATTGTTACCACACAATCAAAAAAGCGTCGATCGCCGAGTGGGTATAGTTTATCCAACAACCTCTCAAACAACAACCTCAACAACAACTGCCTCGTTGGTCTATTGGTAGCAAGTGCTGCGTTAGGACCGAGAGGTCCCCGGTTCGAATCCGGGGTCGGGCAAAATTTGTGTGAGTTTTTCTGTAATGAAATTACTCAGCCCGGAGTTAGGAAGTTGGCCGTTGAACGCCCGTGCCTCGGAAAGCACGTTAAGCCGGTGGTCCTGCGCCCGATCTCTCATCGGTCATGTCGGATTGCCATCTCACCGAATTATGAGAGTAAGGGAATAGAGAGTGCACTTGTGTTCGCGCGCACACTTGTGGACTATAATATGTCCTGTGCACTTGGCTGATCTCAATTGAGATCGGCCGTCATGGCTGAAACCGGTCGGACGCCTTTTCATTTTATAGCTTCTCTAGTTCAACCACCGCCACGTACCACTCTACATAATTTAAAAATTTGAAATGCATTTATTACATTACTAGCTTTCCTACGACTTCGTCCGCGTAGAGACGTTTAACGGGTAAAACATTACTTCCTTATAGCGCAGTCAGTTAAAAAGTAACCTATAACCTTTCCTAGGCTCTGGACTATATCTGTACCAAATATCATTTAAATCGGTCCAGTACTCTATGCGTGAAAGCGTAACAGACAGACAGATAGACAGAGTTACTTTCGGATTTATAATATTAAGGACTCAAAGCTTTAACGGTAAAGGAAACCTGCACATCAACGAGGAAATTCTAAGGTTGTGTAGTCCACCAACCCGCAGTGGGGACGCCTGGGTGAGGGTGGGCTGATGATGATGATGACAATCAAGTACCTAAATATTTCCAACCTCTAATATTTTAGAGTCAAATTTTGCGATCTTTAAATTATTTGGAAAAGTTTCAAGTTACTTTTTCCTCATGCAATATCATCAAAGCAACACAATATGGGATAGCGACATTACAAAACATCTGATCCGAAATAATCAAGTGACTTTTCCACACAAACACATAAAAATGATTTGTTGACGATGTACACTTTACGTTATTATTATAATACGTCTCCGTCCGTACAAAACCCCGACAAATCTCGTAAAAAATTTGGTCGGCATCCGTCTGTCTGGTCACGGAGCCGACGAATTAATCACCATAAACGATGGTCCCCATACCAAAGTATATAGCTATATACAGCTATATGGCTACGGAAAAACAGTCTATGATGCCCATGGGGCTATTTCCCGTGGACGTTATGGGAAGTGCGAGATACAGGGGACAATTAAAGAGGAGGACTTTTGCGAATAGCCTGTTCGTGACCTTAGTGGACCTATACACTAATTTTCTATAATGCTGTACCCTCCGTGAACAGTGATATAAGTCGACTTATATCACTTTTCATTTTATTGCATCATTGTAAAGAGAAAAATATGGGCTATTTTTCTGTCCAATCGGTGTAGGTCTAGCCCTAATAGAACGGGAGATAAGTTTTGTGACTAATGATACAACTGTGTTTTTGAGATACATCCAATGGTTTCATAAATGTTTAGTGATTTAACTCAACTTATATTAAAATACATTTACTTTTTTTTATTTTACAAAAGTGTATAATGATACAATTAGCATGTAGATCTTTTGGCAATAAAATATTTAAAATGCAATTGTGTGTATAATGATATAATTTACGATGTATTGGTAGTCACAAAGGTCTTGTGATTTATACGATTTGTGAAAATTGATATAACTGCTATCGTATCATTTGACACCTATCACAAATTTACAAATATTCGTGTATTTTGATACAATTTCAGGTATATCAAAATTTATATTTATTTTTTACAATTTCAAATTCGTGTAAAGTAATACAACTTAAGTTAAAGCAAAATTATATAGCCAAAGACTACCGTACAAAATACTTCCGCATTGTGTAAAATGATACAAGTAGAAATCCTCACCTCCCAAAATCTTTATATCTTTGTCTAATAAGGCGTGATGGAACAGGCGTGGCCTTTGTTTAAGAAAGACTTCTGAATCTCCATTTTTATAGGCTGCTGCAGAAGCACGAGCTTTTTTTTTATTTTAAAAAATTTAGTTGAAGCTTAGGAACATTGCTTAGACACAGACAGAAACCTGTGTTTATCCTACTATTCTGCGTTTAACATGGTAAATATTTCAGTTTTCTAACATAAAGATGAAAAAAAAGAAAAGTCTGATTTAATAGACAAAAGGAAAGATTATGTATAATGAAGTTGGAAATAAAGAAAAGAAAAATGCAAATACAGATGACATATACCGTCTTAATATCGAATCGCAACATGAAAATGAAGCAAACTTTGAAGTTCACTCAAAAAAATAAGTCAACCAAAACGCTATTACATCGCAGAATAAGAACATATTAGTATAACAGATAAACAAACCAATTAAATAAATGTTTGAGAAGAATGTTATGAAAACGTTAGTGGAAGAAAGGGTCACAAATACGAAAAACGCTGATTTGGAAGTTTATATGATTCCTACATATGAAATTGGCATTTTTGTATGTTAGGAGCAAAAAAGTCGAATATTTTTAAACATAATATTTTTAATTAATCAAAGTTTGAACCATTGTTTTCTATGCACTTTTGCCATCTCATAAGAAGTTCGTTGATCACTTTACTAAAAAACTAGTCGGACGGGAATTAATAAAATCTTAAAAAGCGATTTGGACTGCCCCATCAGAGTTGAATTTTTTTCACTTGCAAGAAGTTATCCAAATTTCGAAAAATATGTAAATCTGTTAGAGCAAGGTTCGGGGAGTACGGAGGATGTCTAAGACATTACAATTAAAGCCCTTATAATTTGGTAGCCATCCGTTGTGCAGTGTGTGGTCTAGCATTGTCGTGAAGCAGCAGTGGCGTGCAGCGATTAACCAGCCTAGTTTGTTTAGCCGCTAGCTTTTTCGTCGAAATTTCTTGTTGAAATTTCTCACAGTAGACATCAGCCGTAATAGTCCGGCCAGATAAGAGAAAATTGTAATGAACAATGGCGGCACTGGTCCGCCAAACGCTTACAAGTAACTTTTATAGGGTTAAATTTCGCTTGGGGCAGGATTTGGCTGGCTGTTCAGGTTACAACCATTGCGCTGATCGCTTCTGATTGTCGTAAAGAATCCGTTTTTCATCACAGGTAATGATTCGGTTTTAAATATCTTCATTATTGTACCCTTTCAGTAATGTAACGCGTTTGCCGGTTTGCTTCAGTCAATTCGTGAAGTACTCACCTTTTAAGCTTTTTAATCTGCCTAATTTGCTTTAAGTGAATTAAAACCGTTTTATCACTAACATCGGAGCCTGCAGCTAACTCGGACATGGTTTGCGTCGGATCCGCTTCCACGATAGCCTTCAATTCTTCATGATCAACTTGGAACTCCGGCCCTCCACGGGGCTTGTTCTGCAGTATTTGCAGAACGAAAATGTTGGAACCAAAAATGAACTGTGTTTTCTTTTGCAACACGACAAAAAAAAAACAGAAAAAAAAACAAATAAATGCCAGTCATCAAAGGTCAAATACATGATTAAATGGAGAAAATCGCGACTAAAGTGGCCAGTACGAAAACCGCCAATTTCATATTTAAGAACCTAATATTAACTACGATATATTCTCATACTAGTGACCCGCCCTCGCTTCACTTCGGGTAAATTTTACATAAAAACCTTCCTCTTGAATCACTCTATGTATTGGAAAAAACCGCATCAAAATCCGTTGCGTAGATTTAAAGATTTTAGCACACATAGGGATATAGGGACAGAAAAGGCAACTTTGTTTTATACTTTATAGTGATATGATAAAAGGAAAATAACAATGCGGATGACTTAAAATTAATAGAAAACTAAAAATATTGTAACGGTTTAGATATGGATGAAAGTACAGTAATAAAAGTATTGATGAAGAATGTGAAACAGATATATAATGGAAGATATAAACAATTTAGAACTGAAGCCAAACAATTTTTACTAACATGCTGTTGGAGGATGCAAAGGAAATAGTATTTATTTCCTTGAGATAATAAAAACTAAACGATAAGAACGAAACGAAACGCTGAACCAAATATTATTAACGAAAAGCCCATAACAATGGGAAGCTATTCATCTGATGCACCAAATACATACCTACAAAATTTGTAGTTATATTACTTTACACGTATATTTATGTGATATAAGTTAACATGAATCATTATACACATCTTTATTTGCGTATAACTGCGGTGTATTTTAATATAAGTATTTTAAAACACATATTTTTTAAAAAAAGATTGGGGTACTGCAACCAGGACATTTCAATGGAAATATTTTGTTCCGGACTTTTTTTGTTTCATTCTTTCTACTACTTTTAATCAAGTAAAAAAAGAATATGTATCATTAAACACATTTGCATTACAAATTGTGTATAGTAATGTAAATTAACTTATATCATTTTACACAATTCACGGGTTTTGTGGTCATTGATACAAATTATAGTTTATTATTATTTTTTAAATATGTAAACAAATTAATAAGAAAAAAAATATGTTTTCAGATAATTCTTTTTATTATATAATAAAAATGCTTTTATTAGGAACTCTACATTAGATAAGGAGACGACAGTAATTTTTCAAAATTTGTAAAACTTTGAAGTCGATTTTCTCAAAACATGATTTTTTGACTTATATCACTTTTCACGGAGGGTATTTATGAATCTTTAGCGGGGGGCTTTAGAAACGCAATGGAATTCTTTTGATATTTTATCGTTTGTGTGAATAAAATTGTACTAAATATTAGTCTTTATGGGTATACACGGTAAAAAATACACGCGAAACACGAAAGTCTAAAATCTGAAATAAAATTGTAGTCAAATTAAAGTGTATTTTCATTTGGATTTGTTCATATAAACAAAAAAGTTGTTTCAATAAAATACTACCCGGGAAGGCTAGGAATAACATTTGTAATCCAATACAACATTGAAAAATCAACTGAATAGCAACTGTAGGATACAATATTACTTTAACGAGGCCCTTTGAAACTCAATATATGTTATATAATTTTAAACTGTCATGGTTACACACATTAGAAAACTGTAACTGTCCGGGATATTTACCATGTTGTTTTGTTTTAATGGGCCCCTGATATTCGGCACTGTTGCAAGCGCCATGATCAATATAAGTTATTTAACGTTGAACGAATACTAGCTTATGAATCATAATGTAACAATAGCATTTGTGAGTTTTTGCAGGAATGAAATTTTGTATTTATGTAAAAGTATTTTTCGTTTGAACTTTAAAGTTTTTTTTATAAGTTTGAAACTAGGTGATGTATCTACTTAAGTGTGATGTGTTGGCTATAAAAATTGTAAACAAAAAAAAACCGCCTTCAAAAACCCGACTCACTAAAAATTACAAAATAATATTATACGAACATTTATAATAATCATCTGGGTATGAATTTTATATGTTGTTGAAGGCGGTGCCGTTTATATTTCATACAGACAAGCACAGAGTGCTTCATTTTTCTCAAAATTTTGATTGGCACCGCCTTCAACAACATATAAAATTCATACCCAGATGATTATTATAAATGTTCGTATAATATTATTTTGTAATTTTTAGTGAGTCGGGTTTTTGAAGGCGGTTTTTTTTTGTTTACAATTTTTTTTCATACTTTTTCGTGTTACATATATTTTTTCACCCTATTAGTTCAGCTCACCTGTAATACTACTGATATTATAACTAGTAGTCTTAATATGTATACAGTATTGAAAGAATTATCCTTTTACTCTAAACAATTAAGGAGTTGACCTTCCATCATCAGCTCAGCATCATAACATTATGATTGCAAGAAGCAATGCCAATATCACTTTAGAAAATATATAAAATGCGGTACATGTGCCTATAAAATTTGAGGGTTGCCCTCGATTTCTCCTGGATCCCATCATCAGATCCTAGACTGGTCACCCTATTAGTTCAGCTCACCTATAATGCTACTGATATTATAACTAGTAGTCTTAATATGTATACAGTTTTGAAAGAATTATCCTTTTACTCCTAAGTATTAAGAAGTTGACCTTCCATCATCAGCTCAGCATCATAAGATTATGATTTCCAGAAGCAAATGCCAATATAACTTCAGATAATATGCAAAACGCGGTACATGTCTCTATAAAATTTGAGGGTTGCCCTCGATTTCTCCTGGATCTCATCATCAGATCCTAGACTGGTCACCCTATTAGTTCAGCTCACCTATAATGCTACTGATATTATAACTAGTAGTCTTAATATGTATACAGTATTGAAAGAATTATCCTTTTACTCCTAAGTATTAAGGAGTTGACCTTCCATCATCAGCTCAGCCTCATAAGATTATGATTTCCAGAAGCAAATGCCAATATAACTTCAGATAATATGCAAAACGCGGTACATGTCCCTATAAAATTTGAGGGTTACCCTCGATTTCTCCTGGATCCCATCATTAGATCCGGGACTGGTGAAAATGGGACCACCTCGGAAGTGAACTGTATCCAACCAAAAAAAACTTTTTGAAATCCGTCTATAATTGACGAAAATATCGGTGAAAATACATAAAAAAAAAAAAAATTATACATACAGACGAATTGAGAACCTCCTCCTTTTTTTGAAGTCGGTTAAAAATATATACTATATTGTGTTTATGTTATAGGCAATGTGTATAATCCGGTATTGTATAGATTACCTAGGTATTCTATACAATGACTAAAACGTTCAGGCAATGTGTATAATACGATTAATTTCACACATTGCCTAGGTATTGTATAAAATGCCCGAAGTGCATCAGGTAATGTGTATAATGAGCGACCACGGGGAGCACCTTAAACATTTTTATTTATTTATTATTCAGACAGAGTTAAACAACCTTAACCTCGGTATATTTTGAATAATATGTTATTGCTTTGCGTAGAGGGGTTAGGTAGCATTGGTTTTGAGTCCGTCTAATAACCCATACATTTATGGGTTATTAGACGGACATGGGCCATTGTCCATCCGTCCATCTGTCACCAGGCTTAATAACTTAAGAACAGTGATATGTAGTTGCAATTTGTTGTTCATACACTAGCTGTGCCCGCGACTTAGTTCGCGTGAACTACAGACATTACATATAAAAGGTTTTCCCTCCTTATTACCGTGAGAATTTTTCAATATCGCGTTGCAAGTAAGTTTTTCGTTTATTAAGGTACTTGCATGCCAAATTTCAATCATCTTTCTTTCGCGGTTTAGATTTTTTCACACAAAAGTTTTTTCTTGCTAACTCCCGTTCCAGTAAGAATTCTTCAATATTCTGTTCCAACTAAGCTTTAAGTTTACTATGGTACCTGCATGCCAAATTCAAAGCATCTAACTTAAGTGCTTTAGATTTTTCATACAATAAGATTTTCCCGCTAATTCCCGTTCCCGCAAGAATTTCGGGATTAATTTCTTAGTGCACCTCTACGGTACCTTAGCTACGTTATTTCCAAATTTAAGTGCGTCGATATGTCAGTCAGTCAGTTTCTCTATATATTTAGATGTTACCGGACAAACCCGATTTCAGTAGGGCTACCATGAGTTTAAAACTTACGCACTCGATATCGCCTACGTAAATTATGTCTATGAAAAACTTGTACAGCGCCGCTGGTGGTTACGCGAAGATCTAAAATCGGCCGTATGAAAAAAAAACACTCGATAGGTTTTTAACGTCCGTAAGTTTTCGATAGCCAACTCACGGTAGGCTCCCAGGACAAACTCGTTTGGCCTTGGATAAACTATGTAGTACTTGCGAGCTCAGGACTTCCTGGAACCCTAGACTGAGTTAAAAAAAAAGTCCTATTTGTGTTAATTTTTTTTAATCCACCCATATATACCTGTGACGGAAAAACTAGTTTAGCTTAGGCCAAACTAGTTTGTCCTTGAACTCCTATGTGACAAACGCTCAATACGCAAAAAACACGGCATACCAACCGATAAAATGCAATATGTTTAATCAGCGCTATCTGCGTGAGACAGTTAAAATTAGGATAAGCTCTCAAAAGATCAGTAGTTACCTAACTAACTAACCAAATTACGGAGAAGACAAATCGATTAAATACATTACCTAAGCTTCAACCGGTATTCTATACAATGCCTAGGTATTCTATACATTTCCTAGGTAAAGTGTGAAATACTTTAAACATTGAGTATAATTTCATACATTGCCTAAGCAACCTCGGCATTCTATACATTTCCTAGGCATCGTATAGAATGCCTGCATTATACACATTGCCTATAACATTTATACCTAAATTGTAGTGTTGTTAAAACAGACTTTAAAAAAGGGGTTCTCAGTTTGACCCGTATGCATTACGAACAAACACACATACGTACGTATGTCTGTTTGTCCGCGATTATCTTGCGTTTGGCTGAACAGATTTTGATTTTGATGCGGGTTAATATCTTTCACAGAAGGTGTATTTTAACCGACTTGAATAGCTTTATAAACAACTAGCGACCCGCCCTCGCTTCGCTTCCGGGATATCTCTATGTAATATATTTTAACCCCGTAAGAGAAATCAATTTTTTTTTATCTAAAAACGCTTACATGGAGCATACATCGCATGCTGGCTAGCTGAGCGCGGTGACGGCAACCACGCGACTTTTTTCTAATACTTGCATTTTTAAACTCGTGATATCTTCCGAATTAAATGTCCGAATTGAATAATTCAATAATTTATAAAAAGGCATTGAAGCCATCTTGAATATAAAGTAACTTATTTTTTTAAGGATTAATACGAAGGTACAAATAAAGAGCCCTTTCAAGCGGCGGCATATAAATTAAATTTTTAAAATAAAAAACCGCTTGCTGTGACATAACTATAATATTTAGACATTTGCTGTCGCGACACTTTTTATAGATTATGATGAGTTCTGCAAAGTATTAGTAAATGGTTTTGTTCTATCTTCAATAGTTTTCGCAGCGCAGGCGACGTAAGGAATTTTTCAGGTCTATTTTTTACACCTTGGGTTACATTATTGGAGTTTTAATAAGGATCCCTAATTTATTTAAAAATATAATTTAGCCTATGTTACTTCTGAATAATGCAGCTTTATAATGGTGAAAAAATTATTGCAATCGGTCCAGTAGTTTTTGAGTTTATTCATTACAAACATACAAAAATACAAAAATACAAATCTTTCCTCTTTATAATATTAGTATAGAGTATAGATATAGATTTCTATTTCACAACATCACATTCATTGATCTGATCCCGTGGTAAGTAGCTTAAGCACTTGTATTACGGGTATCAGAATCAACAGTGGATACACAAATATACTTAAATATATTTAATAATACACCCAGACACGGAACATACACCACATGTTCGTCACACAAATATTTGTCCCGAGTGGGAATCGAACCCACGACTCTTGGAACCGTAGATAGTATACCTGGGTCCAAAAGATTTACCGCTAAGACCGCTCCTATAGTGTTTCTCACTTTTTAAAAAATATTGTTAGGACTGAGTTTTGATCACTATCCGCAATTATACATATAAAGCTTCATATAAAATTTCTCTTCCACCGATTTTTACCCGTCTACGGCAAAGCAAAAGGAGGGTTATGATTTTGACAGGCTATGTATGTATGTATGTATGTATGTATGTTTGTATGTATGTATGTATGTTCATCTGTTTCCACATAACTTTTAAATTGCTTGTCAGTATTCGACAAATGACATATCATTAGAAGCGTCTTAATTGTCCGCTGGTTATAGGCTATATAGGGTTTCACAAAATCTAATGTGGCGCCCACTAGCGGACAAAACATACAGAGTAAAAAAATAAAGTTAAGATAAATACGCCGTGTTTGGTATCATTGGAAAGCGCTTTACTTGTACATTTTAAATATATATATATATTACTAGCATTTGCATGTGACTTTACGTATATTCATGGACTGATTGCATATAGTTCACATCTTTTCGTTCATAGCTTCTTTACTACGTCCCCTTAAAATATAAAACATGTTGGTTCATCAATTTAACTTTTGATAATATTATGCGCCACAAATACACTTTAACACCAAAATAGTACAAATAATAAAAAGTTAAAAACTAAAACCCAACTACGACAAAAAACGACGCTGAAAAAGTATAAAACAAGACTTTTAGAACACTGAACTGAACAAAGTTGCTTATGTAGTTCCAAGTAAATGGACACAGTAGACTCTACCAAAATGCTTATGTTGAAAATTGACAATAATGTCATACAATACTATTTTGAAGTATGCAATATTTACTATGTAGAGATAAGTTTTCATGTTTGGAAAACCGCAGTCACACGTTGTCAAAGTGCTACGGTAGGTAGGTACTTGTGTATGGAACGTGTGACTACGCCTTTCCAAACATGAAAACTTATCTCTACATAGTAAATATTGCATACTTCAAAATAGTATTGTATGACATTATTGTCAATTTTCAACATAAGCATTTTGGTAGAGTCTACTGTGTCCATTTACTTGGAACTACATAAGCAACTTTGTTCAGTTCAGTGTTCTAAAAGTCTTGTTTTATACTTTTTCAGCGTCGTTTTTTGTCGTAGTTGGGTTTTAGTTTTTAACTTTTTTAAATATTAATTAAGACCGTTCCTTAACTGTGTCTTACTTTTTAAAGATTATTGTAAGAACTTAAATTGTTATCATAATTTTAGTAATATCTACCAAATATACGATTATTCTACTCTACTCCATTCCAAATAACAAAGGTAGGTAATAAAAAAAACACTCACTTGTCACATGCAAGTTTTATTTAGCTTAACAAAATAAAGTCTCGAATTGATTCGCTCGCTTCGCTTGGATCGCAAATCTCTTTCGAAGGAAATCCGACACGAGCGATCCGTTAGCTCTACTTCACTTTAAAAATCCTGAACCCGATTTAGTTGGAGGATGTTAGAGGATCCTCCGTCAAACGTCTTTGGGCGACACTATGGAGATGAGAAGGCTTGCAAGCTAATTTGCTTGTGCTGACATTGTAAGTGATTTCAATTTGATACGATACGGATTAAATATTAGTCTTAATGGGTCTACACGCGTCATAATAAGTACATACCGCGTTAATAAGTGCATACCACGGAATGCTACGTCTAAAATGAACCCGGATACAGTGAGTGTTGTGTGTCGGACAAATGTGGGTAGCTGTACAAATGACATTAGTGCTAGATCGTGGGTGGATCTAGAAATTCACAACCGCTGTGACAGACGAAGACGGGCGGCGCCAGTTCGCTCGCGACCATGATTTGTGCAACCCAGTCGAAATGTCGGGCAGTAAGTAGCTATGTAATTTGCTACTACTAATAACGCGTGTAGACCCATAAACACTAATATTTAGTGTAATGGAACGCGAAAGTCTAAAATCTTACGACACGGATTCTAAGAAAATGATATTGATAAGAAGATTAGTTGATAGGAGGAGAGTGATGTATCGTATTGAGTGATACGGGTTCTAGTTTTCCTTTTGAGGTACATTGATGCTTCACCAGCCCATGCTGATGATTGTGAAGAAAAAAATAATATCAGCTCATCACGCAAGGCACACTGCCTAAGGGCAGCGATCTGGGACATATTTTTTATTTATAAGAATGAATGATTAACCACGTATATACACCGTGAAATTTTAGTGGTTGTTTTCCCGCAGCAAAATGATTCTACCTTAGTAGCACAATGGATTTGTGCAGTTATTTTATATTAAAATCAATAAATGCCGGTTTTACGAAAGGTATAACCGAAACTTAAAAGTATGTTCGAACCGCTTTATGACTTAGGGTGTAGAGCTTCTTTAGCTTTAAGCATCGATTTCATGCGGCAAGCAGTACCTGAATACGTCACATCTTAAAAAACAACGTAATTTCTCTCGTTTTCGAGTTGGAATACTATTATTCTGAAAAATCGAAAAAAAAATTCGAGGAATAATTTGCATGATTCGATAGTATTACTAAAGGCAAATCGTTCTGCCACGGGAAAACAACCACTCAAATTTCACGGTGTATAAGATACTTAAATAAAGTACATATCTTCAAGATTTCAGTTAAATAAACCCGCTCGCGCAATTGTTACATTAAATCAATGTTAAATTTAGGTTTAGGTGCGATGGGACTGACATGTGTACAGAAGTCTTTATAAATTAAATAAAGAATAAAAAAAAGTTACATAACGTAAAGTCAAAAGGATAAATGATACAATACTTTTCGTGTGCTAACAATTATTGACAATCAGACTGCCAAATGCGCCATCACGTTAATCAACCCAAGTAAACGTAATTAAACATCAGTTAACAGAAATTTCGTTTAATTGGTTCAATTAAAATCACAATTACTAGAGATGAGCCTAACGTTTTCAATTTAGCACTAACAGTGTTAGCACTAGCTAATTTGTGTTAGGTTATTCATCCTGACATTTAGCAGGCTCGCGATGATGCTGTAAATATTTAATAATGAAGAGACGACGGAAGGATCGCTTGTTAATATTAGTTTCTATGTCGTCCTTCATTTGGCAAAATTTACTGAGACTCTAGAATACTTCTACTTAGTTTTGCAAATCGTTAACAGTTTGAAAGTGCTTTACTTCATTATACTACTTTGTTATAGCACTTATGTTATACGTTCACAAAAACATAATATTATTTGTAAACTTTTCAAGTTACATGCCCGTGATGAGTATGAATGTCAATGGACGTAATGGTAGAGGAAGGCCGAAATAGACATGGATGGATTGCTTGAGAGATGATATGAGAGTGAAAGGAGTAGACACAGAGCTGACGAATGACAGGCGCGAGTGGAAGAAGTACACTTAGCGTGGGAGAAGGGCAGGAGAATGATGATGGAACTTATCAAGACTCTATTATTCACGCACCTAATTGGACCGAGTCTGGCAAACACTTAAAATATTTAGTTTACAAACTATAACCGAAATTAATGTCCAATATTGAACAAATTTATTTCATCAAAAGGTCCTTTATCCAATCAAAAACATAACTGTGAAATGAGAGCCAAGTTCAATATTATGATAATTGCCTTGGTTGTTGACTTCAACGACAAAAGAAGTGAGATCTAAATGGGTGCCAAGTTCAATGGTCAACCCTGAAATTTATTTATAAGTAACACTATAACAGGTCTGTCAGACCTTCATAGGCTACCACCATACATTATCTTATGTTATAAGAAGATATGATAGGTATGTTATAGTGTTACTTATAAATAAATTTCAGGGTTGACCATTGAACTTGGCACCCATTTAGATCTCACTTCTTTTGTCGTTGAAGTCAACAACCAAGGCAATTATCATAATATTGAACTTGGCTCTCATTTCACAGTTATGTTTTTGATTGGATATCATTACTTTTTGTAGAAAAGTATATATCATCGTAACGCCGTAGGTCCTTTGAAAAGGACAAATTCAAAACTAAAACTAGACTTTATAAATATAAAACAATTGAATCAGTCACTGTATTTTCCTACGTTTACGGGGTATAACCCTAAGTAATAAATATGAAAACCGACTATAAGTACCTACTCTTAATTGTAAATAAGTAAGTATGTATACCTAAATATATACTTAGTGCTCTGCCTTCCCCGGTATACACCGTGAAATTTGAGTGGTTGTTTTCCCGTGGCAGAACGATTTGCCTTTAGTAATACTATCGAATCATGCAAATTATTGCTCGAAAAAATAAATTTTTTTTTTTCGCTTTTTCAGAATAATAATTTTCCAACTCGAAAACGAAAGAAGCTATCGTTGTTTTTGAAGTTGTGACGTATTCAGGTACTGCTTTTCGCATGAAATCGATGGTTAAAGCTAAAGAAGCTCTACACCCTAAGTCATAAAGCGGTTCGAACGTGCTTTCGTGTTACGGTTAAACCTTTCGTAAAACCGGCATTTAATGATTTTAACAAAAAAGAACTGCACACATCTTTTGTACTACTAAGAAAGAATCATTTTACTGCGGGAAAACAACCACTAAAATTTCACGGTGTATAGGCGTGATAAGGCACTAATTAGGTATTTATGTTAAGCGTTCATATTAGAACCTAACCGCAGCATGGTCTATTGTGCCTGTCGACCTCATATGTGGATCTCACTACCGCTTACCATCAGGTGGAGTGAGGTCATCTTGTTAGCCTCTTATAAAAAAAAAAAAAACGTAATTATTAAAAAATTGCCAGTTTTTTATTTTTTCCTTTGTATTCATGTAATTACCTATCTGCATACCAAATTTTAACTCTCTAGGTCATTTGGAACTGGGTTAGAATTTTGATCTGTCAGTCAGTCAATGATAAAAATGAGGATTTTTGGACATTAATATCTAAATAACTGTTTGAGATAAGCTTATGAAATTTGGAACACATATTTATCTCGCAAGTCACAATATATGAGCCAAATTTGATACGTTTATGTGAAATAGTTTTTGATTTATGAGGGGTTCAAAAGTGGTTCCAAATGGTTCGTGTAATATTACACACGGTGCGGCTCGCCAGTTCTGTTTCTTGAACTTGGCTTGACACGCTACCGCGTGTCTAGATGCAATTTAAGCAAAACACGTTTTTAACCTACCTAGTTAAAGGCAAAAGGAGAATCATTTTCCGTTCGCATTTAGGGGCCGGTTTTATTAACGTGTATATTACTTTTACTAGGGATTTTAGAGGGTTACTCGTATATTTCAGAACAGCAAAAGCAGCCCTTTTTAATTCCATCACCTAGTGTTGTGTCGTTTATCGATAAGTCTAAGAAATACAGGTAATTAGACTGGCTCGGTGGAATAGTGGTTATTGACCCACTACTTACGGTCGTGGTTTCGATTCACACTCGGGACAATATTTGTGTGATGAATATCGGTATTATCGGTGTTTGTTCCGTGACTGGGTGTGTTATTAACATTTAAGTATATTTGTATCTACTTTTGATTATAATATCAGCAATACGAATGCTTAAGCTATTTACCACAGGATCAGTATGTGATATTTTGTAATATTTATTTATTTATTTTACAGTGATAGTTATATATATTTGCACGATGTCTTTAAAATTCTGTAAGCCAGTACCTTTAATTTCTTTAATAAGTATAATTTTTTTCTCATATTAATTTGATAATAATTTACTTATTGTTATTTTAATGCAATAAAGGTATTCAACAAAATATTGATTTATATAAGAATTCGTTGTATCAAATGACTAAATATATCCAAATGACAGATTGTGTATTTTCGAATTATTCAAAATTAAACTTCATATTTACAATAACAATTAAACTTCAAAACCGACGAGCGCTTTGTATTCAAATATTGGAGATCTGCACCAATTAATGTATCAATATATCATATTTACATAATCCGATCAACATTTGCGACGATATGAAAATAATTACACTCATTTCAGAATAATAATGTACAAATGCGGTGGCAACTGCAGCACTGCCGTAAATACTCCTTGCGACCAATAAATATCGATAAATCATCGCTGGCCAGCACTATCGGGAAATTTAACGGGTCATAAACAATTTCGTTCGATAAAATAAATTTGCAGCCGTTTGTTGATCCGTGTAAACCGTTCTCTGTGGTATCATCCGAATCCGTTTTTTTATTGTCCCGATTTATTGATGCTTAATATTTCCAGCCAGCTCTGCTGATAAAAGTTACGTCTCATCACTCAACAAGTGATTGGTGTGTTTCATGGATATATTTTTTACGATGCAATATTATGACTCCCACCTGTACAATTTGTTCAGACAAAAGGAAAATATGCTGGCTATGGTATTTCCTGAAAGTTATTACTTAAGCTTTAAAGAAAAGCATCGATGGCCGAGGGATAAGGTCGTTGCTTGCCAAGAGAGAGGTCACCAGTTCAAACCCCGCCACGTACCACTGTGTTTTTGAAATTTGAAATTCATATTTACGATTATTCGACGCTTTAACGGTGTAGGAAAACATCTTGAGGAAACCTGCATTCCTACGAAGAAATTCTAAGGTTGTGTTGTCGAACAACCAGAACTTGGACAGCATGGTTGACTAAGGCCTTATCGCCCTAGTTTAGGGGTAGGCCCGTGGCCCGGCAGTGAGGCCGTATGGGCTGATGATGACTTATGCATTAGATTAGCTTGTGGGTTCATAGTTAGCTATTATGAACATGATTATGAACATTATGTGATATATTCGCTAAATGAGGACTAGCTTAAAAGCGTATTAAATTTAGTATAGTTCAGAGAATCTTGGGTTTTGCAATACACCGTGAAATTTTAGTGGTTGTTTTCCCGCAGTAAAATGATTCTATCTTGGTAGTACAATAGAGTTGTGCAGTTCTTTTTTGTTAAAATCAATAAATGCCGGTTTTACGAAAGGTTTAACCGAAACTCGAAAGCACGTTCGAGTCGCTTTATGACTTAGGGCGTCGAGCTTCTGTAGCTTTAAGCATCGATTTCATGTGGCAAGCTTACCTGATTACGTCACATCTTATAAAAGAACGATAGCTTTTCTCGTTTTCGAGTTGGAAAATTATTATTTTGAAAATTTGAAAAAAAAAATTTTTTTTTCGCTGAATAATTTGCATGATTCGATAGTATTACTAAAGGCAAATCGTTCTACCACGGGAAAACCACCACTAAAATTTCACGGTGTATAAAATGAGTTCCACTAACAGCGGGTCAAAACACAATACCCATACACATTATCGATATTAGTCATTACCAAATACTTGTTATTGAATAATTTTATTGACTTACCGAGGGGCATGATTTCGATGTTATCGCAATCACGGGCTATTTACCTTTGTCATTATTATAAACAGAACGTTTTGTTTGTTTATTTGTTTGTATAATAGACCGCAAATTTACCACTAACTGTGAACATTTTCGAAACTTTGTTGGTGGAATTTGATGGTTCCAAATGTATTTAATAAAACATGGGTTTGTTTTCGTAACCCAAGAGATTACATTTTTAATAGGCTTATGCAAATGGAATTTACAAGTTAATATAGTTCTGTTTTTAGAGTTCCGTAGCTAAAGCAGGAATAGGATACCATAGCTGCCACAGCTCATAGCTGGCGTTATGGGAAAAGCAAGTTTTTGAAACGATGATAGTTTATATTTTTTGAAATGAAATGAAATAATTTATTCTGCAAGCAGATATCATTAATGCAATGTATGTCAAATTGATTCATTAAAAATGGAACACAAATTAACGTGCTATGTTTATTAGCCAAAGTCTTTTTTAACCGACTTCAAAAAAAGGAGGAGGTTCTCAATTCGTCTGTATGTATAATATTTTTTTTTTTTTATGTATGTTCACCGATATTTTCGTCAATTATAGACGAATTTCAAAAATTTTTTTTTGGTTGGATAGAGTTCACTTCCGAGGTGGTCTCATTATCACCAGTCTCGGATCTGATGATGGGATCCAGGAGAAATTGAGGGCAACCCTCAAATTTTATAGGGACATGTACCGCATTTTGCATATTATCTAAAGTCATATTGGCATTTGCTTCTGGCTATCATAATCTTATGATGCTGAGCTGATGATGGAAGGTCAAGTCCTTAATAGTTATGAGTAAAAGAATAATTATTTCAATACTGTATACATATTAAGACTACTAGTTATAATATCAGTAGCATTACAGGTGAGCTAAACTATAAGGTTGACCAGTCTAGGATCTGATGATGGGATCCAGGAGAAATCGAGGGCAACCCTCAAATTTTATAGGCACATGTACCGCGTTTTACATATTTTCTGAAGTTATATTGGCATTGCTTCTTGCAATCATAATGTTATGATGCTGAGCTGATGATGGAAGGTCAACTCCTTAATAGTTATGAGTAAAAGAATAATTATTTCAATACTGTATACATATTAAGACTACTAGTTATAATATCAGTAGTATTACAGGTGAGCTGAACTAATAGGGTGAAAAAAAATATGTAACACTAAAAAGTATGAAAAAAAATTGTAAACAAAAAAAAAACCGCCTTCAAAAACCCGACTCACTAAAAATTACAAAATAATATAATACGAACATTTAAAATAATCATCTGGGTATGAATTTTATATGTTGTTGAAGGCGGTGCCAATCAAAATTTTGAGGAAAATGATTGATGATGACTCTGTGCTTGTCTGTATGAAATATAAACGGCACAACATATAAAATTCATACCCAGATGATTATTATAAGTGTTCGTATTATATTATTTTGTAATTTTTAGTGAGTCGGGTTTTCGAAGGCGGTTTTTTTTTGTTTACAATTTTTAAAATCAAGCAAAATCATATTTATTATACATTTTTAACTCGACATAATTAAGATGTAGGAACTAGATACATATTATTGACTTGGTTTAGGTAAAGATTTGTTTGTTAAATACAAACTCAAAGTTTTCAGTGCTTTGACTAGACCTGAAATTTACGAATTCGTTTCCGTTGTTACAGATTCGGGCAACAACGAAATCTAAGGAACAACTAGAATGCCAAAGGTAAAGAAGATCCGACACCACAAGAAATACAAAGTGCGGTGAAGCGAGAAGACTCTAGCATCATGCTAGAAGAAGGCAGTAGAGAGCTGTCGAAGCGAGCGTACTGCAAGAACGATATCGCGTTCGCTGACGACGCCAACTGCTGCTTTACTCCAAAGAGGGGGATAGAAGACTCAAGACTGTTCTGCTGTCGATGCGCCCACAAAAGACGAGCATCCCCACTAACATGCCTCGCCATATGCTTCCTCGTGTTAACATACAACCTTCTAGGAGGCTTCCTCTTCCTAGCCCTAGAAGGAAACACGGGAGCAGAAATCACCGCAGTGGCAGCGTCGAAACCTAATCTGAGTCAGTCGCAAAGCAGCAGCACTGATCTCCGTTCGAAGACGGTGGAGAGACTATGGTCTATTACGGAAGACTTGAACATTTTGTACAAGGAGAACTGGACTAAGTTGGCTGCTAAGGAGTTGATGGACTTCCAGAAGGTTCTGATAAAGACCATCAAAGGTGGGGCGTCGTTGGAGAGCCGAGTCGTGTACGAGCATGAAGATTATCGATGGACGTTTTCGAGCAGTTTTTTGTACGCACTGACTCTTATCACGACTATAGGTAAGAAGTTTTTAATATCTAAGAAACACGTTCAATAATACGAGAGATTATTTCACGCGTATGTAGTTACGGGCGATAGCTAGTATCAAAATATTACGGTTCAATTCACAGCTTTTTAAGGGGTCACAACTTGCTTACAAAAGTAACTTGTATACGAAAGATGAAAAATGTATAAAAACAGTACACCTGCAATAGAGTTTATTTGTCTTCAATATTGCTTACTGTTTTGGTAATGCTCATTCATGAGTAAGCTTACAAAGCTTAATAAATATAGTTATCAGTAATGCGGCTGTAGTCTTAAACAAAGGAAAAAAAAAACATAAAAAGTTCTCCATTGAAATCATAATGGAGATTTATATTGAGCACTAGCTGTGCCAGCGACTTCGTTCGCGTTTCCCCCCGTTTTTTACACATTTTCCATTGTATCTTTGCTCCTATTGGTCGCAGCGTGATGTTATATAGCCTAAAGCCTTCCTCGATAAATGGTCTATACAACGCAAAAAGATTTTTTCAAATCGAACCAGTAGTTCCTGAGATTAGCGCGTTCAAACAAACAAACAAACAAACAAACAAACAAACAAACAAACAAACTCTTCAGCTTTATAATATTAGTATAGATGAAGAAAATGAAACTTTTAAATATGAAGCACTATGTATATCCATCGCATTATTTTTTCCGTATCCCTTTGTACTACGTAAATAAAAGTACGCTACGACGATACACAAAAGAGTAATGTAACTTTTCATATTTTAATTTCCGTAACATGCAGTAGTTAACAAGTAAAAAAATATATTCAGTCTTTGTGTTTCAAATATAATTTAGCATAACGTTTGCTGTTGCAAAGTTCAAAATTTAAACGAAAATGTAATATTGAAAATTAACTAATGGATCCTCTTTTGATGCATTATTTCTTTTATAATTTACTTATTATATTATTATGACTCTAAAGCGTCGACGTTTGAAGAGGCCTTTTACAGCGTGTTCACACCTAGCAATTTTTGGGCGATTTTGATCGCGGTGGTATCGCCGCGAGCTCGCAGCGTGCACGCCGCGATATCGCCGCGATTTCGCGGCGCTTACGTCTCATCCAACCTACCCGCTTAGCGCATGCGCCGCATTCTACAGCGCAGGTCCGTTCATGTTGGAAATATGAACGCAGCACGCGGCAAAATCGCCCAAAAATCGCTAGGTGTGAACAGGCACTTACACAGGTAATGGTTGTCCTGTTTTTTAGGGTTTCGTAGTGAATAAGGAACCCTAACTAACGTAGCTACTTAACTAAGTAGCTAGTAGTTTCAGAGGTTCTTGTCTAGCTGTGCACCAAATTTCAATTAAGTCAGTTCTGTAATTTAAGCGAAAAAAAAACGCTACAGATAGACATACATACTAAAGGGCTAATGCAAAAAAAAATAGTGACCATACTTTAGGGTTTATAAATAAGTGTGAAAGTAAAGCAAAATAATCTAGATAAACATGCAAAGATACTAAAATCAGGCCAGGCGATGACACAGTTAAGACTGGACGAGAAAGATCTATAAAATATTTGAATACCGTACTCAGACTAACTTTGAGATTTGATATTTGGCCAAGACCATAAAATATGATTCCAGACTGTTTTGAGTTAACGTTGAAGCTTTTTGATTACTTTCACGATAGCTAAATTTAATGAGTAAAATTGAAATAAATAAATTTGATCTGAGGCAAGGCTAGTAATTTCGTGAGCTTCATTAGAGGAAAACTAATTTATAAAATTACTTTAATGATAAGATTAATTTTCAAAGTTTCAAAGAGTTTTATTAATTTCATAGAGCCTTCAAAAAAAAGAAATACTGATTGTATACTTAATTTTAGGTTTTATTTTTGGGACTGGCTCGGTGGAACAGTGGTTAGTGACCCAGGTTCACTACTTACGGTTCCAAGAGCCGTGGGTTCGATTCCCACCCGGGATAAATTTGTGTGACGAACATCGGTGTTTGTTTCGTGTCTGGGTGTGTTATTAAATATATTTAAGTTTACTTGTGTATCTGTTACCGGAAATGTATGAAATCAAGGAATTGTATACAATTCCTAGGAAATGTGTAAAATTCCTAAACTATTTTGGAAATGTATAAAATATTGTTTGAAAAACTATTCAATGCATAGATATCCTAGGAAATGTACACATTTCCTAGGAATTGTATAAAATTCCTATATCGTATTAGGAAATGTGTAAAGTAAATGCTTTCTATAGTAAAACACGTTATTAATTTTTTTAAAAATCCCGCTTTCATTAGGTAGGCCTGTATGTATGTATGTAAGAAAATAAATTTAACATTTTATGATCGGAGGGTTATGAAAATTTACAGTCGTACGTGATTTTGATGACAATACAATAATATGGTACTGTCGAGCTGATCTGATAATGGAGCCGAAAGATATGAACTGGAACTTTATGATGGATGATCGTATCATAGCCTTATTTGGTTGGAAAGGTATTTTAATACTGTGAGCAAATACTATAAAGTGTAAAATAAATTAATTTTAAAAAAACAGTATTAAACACTATATTATTATTGGTGCACGTAAAAGTCAAAAATAAATTACTAGTCGTTCAAGTTGTTTCTATTCTAGGGTGTAAACTATGTGCTTTTAATTATAATTTTTGATTGTAAAAGCAGGAAAGACTTTCTTGTTAACAAATACACGAATAATAACTCTACATTTTGCCACTGTTGACTGGTATTTTGAACAGATTGTTTACTGTAGAGCCTCCTACTAGTCGTGCTGCAACTCTAGTTAAAGCACCGATCTCTGTAACCTGCTTCCTGAAACATTGCTTAACTTGATTTCTCAGCAAGGTATACTAAAAATCCTACCTGTTCCAGCGCCCCGCGCTTTTGCAATCAAATATAATAATTAAAAGCACATAGTTTACACCTCAGCTCAGAAATAGAGACAACTTGAACGACCCTTTATTTATTTTTCACTAATATCTTATTTTTTTTACATTTCCGATTGCTAGTTAGGAAATGAATAGATTTCCTAGGAAATGTGTAATGTTGTAACGGTTGTACTTCATACACAACTACTTCCAATTTTGTTAAATAGTAAAAATAACAAAAACGTAATACAATACTATCTTAAACTAATATAAAACAAATAAAATACAAAATAAACATTAATTCTAATATTACTTACATACTATATCCTTACTATTTACAATAATAATTAATTAAAAAAAAGAAAATAGGAAACCTAACACTATTAAACCTAAACATTAAAAAAACTATATGTTTAGTAGATCACGCGGCGAGCGCGTGAGACAGGTTTTGTCGCGGGGGGGTCGTACCGCAGAGTCCGCAAAGCCGATACTTGCTACCGGACAGAGCTCCTTGCACTTGCTCCAAGGTCAGACGCTCGGCCGTTTTAATTACGCTTAGCGAAACCTACCTACCTAAATTTAATTGCTGCATAATATTTTCGTGTTTAGTATTAAACATTAATTGTGTGTGTGTGTTTTTTCCCCGAATTGGGGACCACCGCTCCGGTACCGGGCAACACTAACGGAAGCTAAATTTCCCCACTTCAAGTTCCAGCTGGAAGCACTGCCTGCAGTCAGTAGTGACGAATTGGGGACACCGGATCACGGACTCACAGGACAGTGATGTTGTGATTAGGTTCTATTATACTTCGGTTGTGAATGTTTTCCGTACCCACTCCCGCTGTAATTTTAACACTTGCCTAAAATTATACATTTACTGTTGACAAAGGCCTTTTATTAATTACCCTAGGCAAAATTGTCACAATGTGTAATTTATTTCACACATTTCCGTGCGATCTAAGGATTTACGTACATTTCCTAGGAATTGTATACAATGACGGATTACATACATTTCCGGTAACATATCCACTGTCGATTCCGATATCCCAACCAAGGATTAGATCAATATATGTGATACTGTGTAATATATTTGGGTTAGACCCCTAAGGGTCTCTATTAGGCGTCCAGTGAGCGATTGACAGTTCGCTTCCAGTTTGCCTTCCTATTTTAAACTGGCTCATTCGCTGCGTATGAAGTACATACAGAATTAGTCAGCAAGCAAAGCATCATAAACTGCGTACATTACACACTGTATAGACCCTCCATTGTACTGCACTGTATAGGGAGATAAACTGGAAACTCACTCAAAATCAGTTCTAAAAATGCTTCGTCCTCCAACAGGTCACGGGAACGTCACGCCGCAGTCTTCAGTCGGCAAACTGGTGGCGGTGACGTACGCCTGCGTCGGGATCCCCATCATCATGCTCTACCTCTCCACCATCGGAGAGGCGCTGGCCAGGAACTTCCGAGTGCTCTACTCCAAGATCTGTCCCTCCACGCTGCAGAGCGGCGACTTCCACACCCGCGCCGACTGCCTCAGCCGCTACCCCGATACCATCAGTGACTGTGATAAAAAATACCCCGAAAGACCAAAAAGAACTCCTTTCCAAGCCGCCCTGAACCTGGACAGCTTCAGTGGCGGCTACCATTGGACGTGTCGCGATCACACGCGAGTCCCCATTGTGCTCAGTCTGTTCCTCATCGTGATGTACATAGGGTTAGGGACCTTCATGTTTCGTGCAACCGAGAAGTGGAGCATCATAGATGGATGCTATTTCTCGTTCTCGAGCCTCGCCACTATTGGCTTCGGAGACCTGCGGCCCGGGCTGTACGCTAGCACCGTGTCTGCTAAAGCAGAGGACATTGCCGTGGGTGTGTGCTGTATCTATATTTTAGTGGGAATAGTCGTAATTGCAATGTGCTTCAACTTAATACAAGAAGACATGAGCTCCGCCGTGAGGAGTTTCACGGCGCTGTGCGCCGGCGGCTCCAAGTCGCGCGCTGTACATAGTGTGGAGAAGATTTGTGATGACAAGATTTCGATGTCCGTCGTGTCCTGACATAGAGAGACGGCCGATTCCGGGCCGTCCGCCTTCGTCAGTCAGGAGAAGCGTCAGCAGGTGACGTTTAAGATTGACAGTTTGAATCCGACGAAGTTCAACAGTCTGCCGAGGAGGAAGTCTTCGAATTGCGAGGATACGTTCCAGAGGAACACGCCGGTGCGGCGCTCGGCGGGACACGCGGAGAAGTGTGTAGAGTACTTTGTGCCGAGAAGTCTGAGCGAGTTTAACCTTAGTGGGGTGGGGGAGCTTTATGACTTGTCGTTTGAGAGGAAGGGGGAGGGTAAGAGAGGGGCTAGGGACAAGATGGTGACGTTTGAGGACGACCGCGCCGCGGGCAAGCTGCCGGCCGACGACGTCTTCATGTGACGACGGCAAGAGACACACGTAGATATAGGTTTGTTGGTTTGGACACGGTTTGTTATATAATAAATATGAGATTTTACACATTAAATGTTTTATTATTTCCAACTTTCGCAAAAACACCCATATATCATCATACATAAAGGAATGAGAACTCTATCTCATAGAGTTAATTTATTGCTAGACAGTCTTTGGTTACGAATAGATCCAGGATAAGACTAAACAATTGGTCTCAAGTAATATCACACTTATATATGTCACAGAATGTAATATTAATGTAAGTCGTAGGCAGGGTAGGTATGTTAACATAATGACCGAAAGATATTTAAGAAACACGTAGAATAATCATGTTCTTTGGATACAGGGCTTTTACTTACACATAACCTGATTGACTATCAAGCAATATAGTACAGGTAATTTACGACTATGATTATAATACAGATTAACTGTCCAATTAACCCAAAGATAGTGAGATCTAGTTAATCAATAGCAATATTATACACAAATCAGCCTACTGAATAATTCACAAATCCAATATATCACCGAGATTGGTTCGCCGAATCGCACAGTATGTTGTTACAGCATTTAACATAATATGTGTAGAACACACACAATTTACCAACTTGAAATTGACTTACCTATACCGAGGTTTATATAACTTCCTAATGAGTTGCTGTAGGAAGTTATTGCGTAGTTAATTAATTTTGGGAAACCTACTTGTACTAAAATAAAGAAACTAAAAGCTATACAACAGCTGCAGGTAGTCGAATTCGGACTAAAATTAGTCTTTATGGGTCTACACGCGATATTAGGAGTACCAAATTACATAGCTACTTACTGCCTGACGTTTCGACTGGGTTACACCAATCGTGGTCGCGAGCGAACTGGCGCCGCCCGTCTTCGTCTGCCACAGCGGTTGTGAATTTCTTGATCCACCCCCGAACCAGCACTAATGTCATTTGTACACTTGTACAGCTACCCACATTTGTCCGACACACAACACTCACTGTATTTGTACTCCTAATATCGCGGGTAGACCCATAAAGACTAATTTTAGTGTAATGGAACGCGAAAGTCTAAAATCTTACAGTCGAATTCGGAGCTTGAATTCTCTTTAGGGTTCCGTATACATGGGACCATATTACGAAAGACTTCGATGTCTGTTTGTTACCAAGCTGTAGGTATCACATGCACCCGACCGAATAGCAAGATGGTTGAACTTTTCAGATATTGCTGCAAAACTACGTTGATTGATAGCTGGAGTAAAACGGACTTATATGTAAGTAAACGACGTAAGTACTAAGTTATGTATCAATTTCATTTGAATCAGAAGAAAAACCAACACTCGTCTTGAATATAACGGCAAGCTACAGAGATCGATTTCAAGATAAACAGAAAACAAAACTTTTTCTTTATTATCTTAAAGAATCGATGCAATGAGCTGGTACTAAACTAGTAGAACTTACAGACATGTGACAGTGTTCCTAAGTATACTATACATATTATATACTTTTACATATAGTTCAAAATTTGACTGGCTCGGTGGAACAGTGGTTAGGGACACAGGTTCAGTGGGTTCGATTCCCACTCGGGACAAATATTTGTGTGACGAACATCGGTGTTCGTTCCGTGTCTGGGTGTATTATTAAATATATTTAAGTTTATTTGTGTATCCACTGTTGATCCTGATTTCCGTAACACAAGTCAAAATCAAAAAATCAAAATATTTATTTATTTATTTACATTCGTTGTGGGCTCGTTTTGCATTTGACAACGAAACTTTTGCATAACGCTCTATGTACATAGAGTCTTAATTAATACCTCACACACAAACCATCATAATTATGCACGTTGTGCATGCAAGCACCTGCTTACTCCGCATAATGAGCCAGATACTTTCTCGCTCCTAAAAGACAGTAATCCTACTAAAGTGCTAACTTTACTCTAATAACACGCTTTTAAGTCCAAAAGGTGAGCTTAACTCGAACTTAAAAAGGGGATTACTTTTAAACCTTTACTTAGAGCACTTTCATTATTCTTACTCAAACTTAAACTTAATTCGCAGCGCGAGAATCTCTATAATTAAGCAGGTTATTAGCAGCGGCTCACTATCATACTATCATAATTAACGACGTAAACTGAAAACTCGTTGCAATTTAGAGCATTTAGCTAAAGGCAAGTTCGCTTGATTTCGTTCATAGTAAGTTGGGAGAGTGAACACTTGCTAATGCATAGCGTGAGCTTCCCTGCTCCTGTGAAAGAGTCATGTTACATTTTACAGTCTTAATATTGAGCTACCTCCTAATATTGCGGGCAATAGAAAGCAGTGTGTATAATAATATTATAACTACTACTAGTTTTATTTGCTATTTATCTAACAAACGGTCGCCTGTGACTGTTTTTGATTTCACACAAGTTTTTTGATTTTGAAGTACCTTTATATTTAATTTAATATATTTACGTATATTTGTGTATCCACTGTTGATTCTGATTTCCGTAACACAAGTGGTTAAGCTACTTACCACGGGGTCAGATCAATGTATGTGATGTTGTGAAATATTTTTTTATTCATTTTTTATTCAATATGAATAACTTCAGTGTTGCATACTAACTTTGCTTTACGTCCTTATGTGTTCAATTTAAAAAATCCTTTCTTGGTGCTCCTATATTTTACAATAGAAGCCCCTAGTACAGAATTTTCAACCCTATGGTTTGAACTGTTGCCTGACTGAAATGTCAGTCAGTCAATCAATCAGTCTCAATAGTATTTTTTTCATTTATTATAAAATACTATTGACCCGCTCTCGCTTGGTGTCGAAAGAATATTACATAAAAGGAGGGGTCCTCACACGATCTATTAAAAAATATGCATAGTTTTGCATAGTTTTAAAGATTAAAACGTTCATAGGGATATAGTGACATAGAAAGGTATTTTGTCTTAAACTATGTAGTAATATACAGGGTGTCCCAAAAAGTAGTGTCAAGCGGAAGTCCAGAGATAGAACACTCTGTGGGGCATCCGAAACACCCCCATGTATGTTCCGCGATTTTTTATAGTTTTCGAGTTATGATTCTTTTTCTAAAATTTTGAGAACAACTGACCTGACCGACTAAAAATATTGTAGAGAAAAAAGTATTTGAGTTTTTTGAGTAATTCTTTTTGCAAATCAATTTTTATGAGTTTTTCTTTAATGCCTAAAATATTTGTCTCCATAACTTATATGGAAATCATCAAAATTATGGTACAAACTGATAAGTTACGTTCTGTAAATAATGTCTTACAATTTCAACGTTAAATTTTAAATATTAGGAGGTAGCTGCATGGCTCCTAAGTAGCTTTAAAAACTGCGCTAGGCTCTCAGCTTTCATAATCATTAATAAAAGCTGGTACTTAATGGGCTACTTTTGCTGAAATCGGACTACAAAGACTTATACAAATACAAAATTTTATGATTTTTCCAACTCTCTGTCTTTGTAGTCCGATTTCAGCAAAAGTAGCCCATTAAGTACCAGCTTTTATTAATGATTATGAAAGCTGAGAGCCTAGCGCAGTTTTTAAAGCTACTGAGGAGCCATGCAGCTACCTCCTAATATTTTAAATTTAACGTTGAAATTGTAAGACATCATTTACAGAACGTAACTTTTCAGTTTGTACCATAATTTTGATAATTTCCGTATAAGTTATGGAGACAAATATTTTAGGCATTAAAGAAAAACTCATGAAAATTGATTTGCAAAAAGAATAACTCAAAAAAGTCAAATACTTTTTTCTCTACAATATTTTTAGTAGTAAGTCAGTTGTTCTCAAAATTTTAGAAAAATAATCATATCTCGAAAACTATAAAAAATCGCGGAACATACATGGGGGTGTTTCGGATGCCCCACGGGGTGTTCTATCTCAGGACTTCCGCTTGACACTACTTTTTGGGACACCCTGTATATACCCAACAGTTAAATAATTCAAACCTATGTAGATTTGTAGAACTAATGACAACAGTCGTCAATGAATCGAATATTCAGCGAATAACGCGCCAAATGACGCAAGCCCGTTTGTCAAGCGAAGCCTTAAAATTAACATTGTGTCAATTAGCTTAACGTTCCTCATTTAAGGGCTCAAGCTTGAATTAAATTGCAGTTACGAGGCACATTAATTGTGATGAATCTTGAGAGGCAATCAGGTAATGACCTCTCGTCTGACGGCTTTGCAAGGTCGCTTGAGCTTTTAGGGTACCCAATATTATCCCAAGTATGTACATACTTGGGATAATATTTATATTATGCTCATGACGTAACTGAATTTCTGTATTTAAGTAAGTAAGTGAGTCAGACCGATTTCAGCCATGGCAGCCGATTTCAGTTGAGATCAACCAAGTGCGCAGGACATATTCCCTTACTCTCATAATTTGGTGAGACGGCAATCCAACATGACCAATGAAAGATCGGGCGCAGGACCACCGGCTTAACGTGCTTTCGATATATCCATAAAATAGTGTAAAGCCATATCACTACATAGTATAAAACAAAGTCGCGTTTTCTGTCCCTATATCCCTATGTGCGCTTAAATCTTTAAAACTACGCAACAGATTTGATGCGGTTTTTTCCAATAGATAGAGTGATTCAAATGGAAGGTTTTTATGTACAATTTACCCGAAGCGAAGTGAGGGCGGGTCACTAGTACTATTATAATATTCACCTAATTTTCTTCTAAGTAAACATCATAGATATTATTCCGATTGCGAAATAAGTTGCTTAAGCACTTGTGTTACGATATCAGAAACAACGAATATACACAGTCACGAAAACACCGATGTTCATCACACAAATAATTTTCCCCTGTTGGTAATTAATAGAACCTCTTGGAACTATAGCCAGGGTAAAAACACTGTCTCACCAAGCCTCTCTTATACTTCACTAAATTAATAATAATAATGCGTCCGGCTGATTTCAGCCATGGCGGCCGATTTCAATTGAGATCAGCCAAGTGCGCAGGACGTACTATTGTGCACAAGTGTGCGCGCAAACACAACTGCACTCTCTATTCCCTTACTCTCATAATTCTGTGAGACGGCAATCCGACATGACCGATGAGAGATCGGGCGCAGGACCACCAGCTTAACGTGCTTTCCGAGGCACGGGCGTTCAACCGCCAACTTCCTAACTCCGGGCTGAGTAATTTCATTACAAAAAACTCACACAAATTTTGCCCGACCCCGGACTCGAACCGGGGACCTCTCGGTCCTGACGCAGCACTTGCTACAAATAGACCAAGGAAGCACTTAATTATACAACTACTGACTAGGCTAGTTCAAATTAAAAGCACTCAGGTTACACAGAACTGTAAACAAGTAATGAAAAGGTTCTTGAAACGCGACGATACCAACTCGCATTGCTTGCATTCAAACCGCTCCAAAATTACGAAATCACGACAAAGACTTTTGTACACGAGATATTTTAATTTGGCGACCGCGTCTGGAGTGTTTGAATGTTTAAGTAAGGTAAGGTGTAAGGTGGTTCAAGTCCCCGTTCAGGCGAGGTCATGAATGCGATTTTTTTCAAATTTTAAACATTGAGCTTTAATAGCATTAAAAAATACAACAAATAAAAATATAATTGCCGAGTGCAATTATTCTGTATAATATTTCTGTAAAGAAATGTTTGCAGGCCGGTAGTGTTTGTTAACTATCGGTGGTGGCGCCACCTGTGGCTAACGGGCAAAGTGATAGATAAATTCGCATTGATGACTCAACACCTGTGTAGCTCAGTTGGAAGAGCATCCGACGCGGTATCGGAAGGTCCGGTGGTTCAAGTCCCCGTTGAGGCAGGGTCATGAATGCGATTTTTTTCAAATTTGAAATTTATGTTTAACTAACCAAAAAAACACTCCTACTCCTACCTAAACTCTGATAGAAGCATTGAATGGAGTAAACCTTAGCTGAGATATCTCAGCTTCCTTATCTGTTGAAAGCACAGCGCTAATGGCAATGTGATGATGATGATGGGACTGCGAATGCCTCTAAACATGGCTTTGTAGAGTAGTATGAGGTTGTTTATCTATCACTACATAGTATAGGGTATAGTCGCTTCCCGCGTCTGTCTGTATGTATGTATGCATAAATCTTTAAAACTACGCAAAGGATTTAGATGGTTTTTAATAGATAGAGGGATTCAAGAGGAAGGATTTTATTTGAGGATTCCGTATCTAAAAGGTAAAAACGGGACCCTATTACTAAGCCTCCGCGGTCCGTCTGTCTGTCTCCAAGCTGTATCTCATAAACCGTGTTAACTAGAAAGCTCTCTTTCACAAATGATTTATTTCCGCTATACTAATACTAAAAAAGATAAAAAATTAAAGGGGTCCCCATACAACAAACGTGTTTTATTTTTACATAATTTGTACGGAACCATTAGTGCGCGAGTCCGCCTTGCACTTGGTCGGTTTTAAAATAGGTGTATAATTATTCAGACATATCTCCACTATAATAACAAAATACATATGAGAGCTGTCAGCAGGCTAATTATAACTTACTTCAGTTTGAAACGTTTCTCACTTTAGCCCGAGTCGGCCCGTGTTAAATTCTCTATGCAGTGTGTATTCTACCTCCTTATAAAGTGAGTGTTGAGATTCACGTGTATTCCCACAAACAAGTTGGAAGGAAATATAACCTTAATTATTAGGAAATAAGGATGAATATGGAATGCTTGGAGCCTTATGAGGCAATCTCGAATCCGCGGAAACTCGCGTGGTGTGTCTGTCACCGTTAAATTGTAAATACCGTCAGATGGTGAAAAAATAATGATTGAAATATTATGAAATATGATTTCAGGGTTAATAATAATAATATTACACAACATCACATACATTGATCTGATCCCGTGGTAAGTAGCTTAAGCACTTGTGTTACGGAAATCAGGATCAACAGTGGATACACATCATCATCATCATCAGCCCATATACGTCCCCACTGCTGGGGCACGAGCCTACCCTAAACTAGGGCGATAAGGCCTTAGTCGACCACGCTGGCCAAGTGCGGGTTGGTCGACTACACAACCTAAGAATTTCTTCTTAGGAGTGCAGGTTTCCTCACGATGTTTTCCTTCACCGTTAAAGCGTTGAATGATGGTACATATGAATTTCAAATTTGAAAAACACATTGGTACCTGGCGGGGTTTGAACCGGCGACCTCTCGCATGGCAAGCAACGACCTTAACCACTCGGCCATCGACGCTTTTACACACAAATAAACTTAATTATATTTAATAATACACCCAGACACGGAACAAACACCGATGTTCGTCACACAAATATTTGTCCCGAGTGGGAATCGAACCCACGACTCTTGGAACCGTGGGTTTTGAACCTGAGTCACTAACCACTGTTCCACCGAGCCAGACAAAATTGGTTGTTGTTGGTTAAAATGTCTCTTGACTTGACTTGTCCCTGAGACTTCGCTGTCCGTCGGTCTTTTTTTTCCTACCTGACATACGATGATGGCTTGTAATAGCATCGTCATCATCACCGGACTTGCGGGGGAGCGGATGGCTCTCACCCTTAAGTCCGTCCGTCCGCCACCATAATCCGCAAGGCTGTTTCTCAAAAACGGTGATATGGTGTATGATGGTTAAATGGTAGTAAACCAGCCAATTATCAACGTATTTTAATTGTTTGCAATCGGAAACTCTTTATATCACAGTTAATTGTTGAAAAGCGTCGATGGCCGAGTGGTTAAGGTCGTTGCTTACCATGCGAGAGGTCGCCAGTACTAACCCCGCCAGGTACCAATGTGTTTTTCAAATTAGAAATTCATATGTACCATTCGACGCTTTAAAGGTGAAGGAAAACATCGTGAGGAAACCAGCACACCTGAGAGATTTTTCAACGGTGTGTGAAGCCATGTCAGAGGCCTACAGGTGGTTTAAAACTCTGACACCAGGTTGTTCATCAACTAAACGATAAGAAGAAGAAGAAGTTAATTGTTTCGGGTAAAAGCAAGAAGCTTGGGTCCAAATTCGAATACCAGCAAATTATGGAGTGTTAAACACAAAAATACCTGCCGTCGTTTTTCCTTATCATCAGTATTTCCAAATTCACTACGACATATCCAGTCCCCAAGCAATTGGGAGTGTTTCAAGCACACGTTTATTGCGTGTGAAGTGCGAGTCTGAACGCGAACTGCCGCGTTTGCGTTAACGATAGTTTGCGAGAACGTGTTACGATAGCGGCTCAAGAGTTGAAGAGTTTTGCTGTTACGAATAACACGTTCCGGCACTTGCCTTGGACAGTGACTCTTAGCGTTACGGTGTGAGTTATTTATATTACTTTTAATTTTTGTGAAGAATACTGCAATTTAAACAATTAAAAACACATTGAAGTGTCTGTTCGTAATATCAAAATAACGATATTTCACTGAATCTTTATCGGGTACCACTAACAAAAACATCACTAAAATAATTTTTGTCTGTCTGTTTATTTGTTCCCGCTAATCTCCTAAGCTAAACTAATTTTACAAGGTACATGAAAGGCTATTTTAATTTCCATATTTCCACGAGGACGGAGACGTGGGCGGTCACCAGTTTGTAATATAACTCTAGCACAAATTATAATAAACACTTTACATCACTCATGGTCACGAAAAGCTTTTTTCCAATGGCGTTGTAAAAAATCTTGGTTTAGGTGATTTAAAGTACCTCTTAGAGAAAATACGGCCTGAAAATATAACCAGCGGATATATGTGGATATTCGACAGTTTACGTTAATGCAGACAAGCACAAAGTGCTTTGGTGTCCTCAAAATATTTATTGACACCGCCTTCAAACATAAACATAATGTTTGAAACATATCAAATTCCGGCCATTATAAATGTTCGTATTATATTATTTTGTAATTTTTAGTATTTTGTTCCTTAAAATTTTAAAATAATATTTATTTCATTATTTGTTTATTAGACGTACTGGCTAAACTCACGTTTATTAGTGACACAGTCACAACTTCAAACACGGGTACTGCTTACTACCAATTACGTCTCTTTTGCGGTAGAGTCCGTTGTTTGCGTCTCCGCACTCCGTTTTATTGCGTTTTCTCCAGATTGTGCACTAAAACATGAGTTACTGCTGTTCTGTCAATGTTGTTATGGTAAATGGTATGTTTACTGCGGAGTTTTCTGTAATAGAATGGGATTTGGTCACGAACCGCGCGTTTTCAAGGTTTCCAGGGCCATTCATTCAGTTAATAGTTGTGTGAATATGATATGTGAGTGTCATGTGTTGGTTATAGGGAAAACTAGGTATTTATCTTAATATAACATACATACATACATCAAATCACGCCTTTTCTCAGAGGGGTAGGCAGAGATCACTTTCTGCCGTCCTAATATAATACCTACTCTACTATTTGGAAAGATTTTCACTGTCATTACAGAATTGTATTTATTCAGATTTCGATAAATATTTTGTAGAGTTGTGAATGTTGTTCGTTATCTCTTCACGATTTATGCACTCAATTAATCGAACACATAACCTATTTAAGTACTTTGCAAAAAGTTACCTATAGTCATCCCGAAAATAACTTAAAAATATTCGCAAAAAAAAAGAAATTTTGAAATGCTCAAGACAATATTGCACCGATTTAAATCTCATAAAAAAAAACTGTTGCCGTGGACTTTTAACGCAAGTCGCGGGTAAAAACTAGTGACTTTTAATTTTACTAAAAAGAATAGTATAAAGCAATTTCCACCGGCAAACGGCTCTCGCTTTAAAAAAAAGTCATGGAATGTGCATCGCACGACTGGTTGTAAGTTTTTGTGGATTCAATCGTTTGTGTCAAAGCGACGCCATGAGACTGGTATTACTACTAGTAAGGTTTCCATGAGGTCAACTGGCAGGAAAACAAGTCATCGCCATAGCTGCAACAAGCTGAAGTAATAGATAAATAAATAAATTAATATGACACAGCATCACATACATTGATCTGATCCCGTGGTAACTGGACAGTGGCAATCAACAGTGGATAGACAAATACACTTAAATATATGATTTTAGACTTTCGCGTTCCATTACACTAAAATATGTCTTTATGGGTCTACACGCGATATTAGGAGTAGCAAATTACATAGCTACTTACTGCCCGACGTTTCGACTGGGTTACACCAATCGTGGTCGCGAGCGAACTGGCGCAGCCCGTCTTCGTCTGCCACAGCGGTTGTGAATTTCTTGATCCACCCCCGAACCAGCACTAATGTCATTTGTACAGCTACCCACATTTGTCTGACACACTACACTCACTGTATCCGGGTTCATATTAGACGTAACTTTCCGCGGTATGCACTTACTAATCACTGGGTTCCATGCCGATGATAACTTGAATCCATCTTCCCTATTGAAATTTCTGTGCTTCTTAATTTCAATAGCTTCTCGCACTATTCTTGTGTGATAGTGACGATCTGTTGAGAGGACCTTCGGGTCATGTAGCTCCATCCAATGATTACTACCCATTTCCAATAGGTGCTCAGCGACCGCGGACTTGTTCGTTTGTCGATTTTTAACAGCTGCAATATGTTCTTTCACCCTCGAGGCTATAGCCCGTTTGGTTTGTCCAATATAAGAACTACCACAACTGCAATCGATTTTATATACACCCGGAGTTTGGAAGGGAATAACGTCTTTCGGTGTACGCAACATTTTTGACATTTTATTTAACGGAGTATATACAGTCTTAATGGAGTACTGTTTTAGAACTGTTCCAATCTTATCCGTTATACCTCTTATATAAGATAAAAATGCTGATTGCCGATTAACCTCTGGGTTCCCTTCCCTTGTATTTCGCCTTCTAGTCCGCCCCGGCGTCCTATATCCGTTGCGTTTTAGTACCTCCTGAACATGCACGAGCTCTGCCTGTATATGCTCAGGGTCACATAGATCATACGCCCTATTTATCAACGAAGACACAACAGATTGAAGGTGTCTGGGGTGGTGGTGTGAAGAGGCATGTAAATACCTGTCCGTGTGTGTAGGTTTTCTGTATACAGAGTGAGCCAGGGTCCCATCCTGTTTCGCACAAATTTTCATATCCAAGAAGGCCAAGGATCTATCTTTCTCCAGTTCATATGTAAACCTTATTTTCGAGTGTAGCGAGTTCAAATGTGTCAAATATTGTTCGACCTCTAGTTGACTACCGCTGATGATGCAAAATACATCATCAACGTTACCTCTTCCACAGTTTCACAGTACAAGGTCCATTGCGTAATGCTTGTACACCGAAAGACGTTATTCCCTTCCAAACTCCGGGTGTATATAAAATCGATTGCAGTTGTGGTAGTTCTTATATTGGACAAACCAAACGGGCTATAGCCGCGAGGGTGAAAGAACATATTGCAGCTGTTAAAAATCGACAAACGAACAAGTCCGCGGTCGCTTCTTCTTCTTATCGAGTCGATGGCAAAATCAAACGTGATCGGCCCAGTATTCGGCCACACGAATCGCGTTGTCCGAGGCATCCATCAAGTCACTCAACGAGCAGGTTTCCGGACAAGCGGGACATGCCATTAGATGGCACATGGACTGTGGCAAAAAACCGCATACGCAGGCCAGATCCAATGCGTCAGTGAATCCCCATCTGAGCCTATTTTCCTTGCTACGACCAACCTGGGTACGAAGTCTGTTTAGTGACTTCCAGATTGGCCATGACAAATCGTGACCTTTAGGAAGGCTCTCCGAGGGTGGCACAAAGGAATCGGGTGGGGCAAAGTCACTACTCCACATGGCACAACGGGCAGAGGGTGGCTCAGTGTCGAGGGCTTTTACAATTTTTAAGAAGCTACGTCGACTTTTCAGCCTCTGACTAACCTCATTGTAGCCATGCATTGGGTGTTCTGAGTAATTGTTCATCTTGTTTCGCTCCACCCTTCCTGCAATTGTTCTGCGAACTTGAGGAGGAGCAATTCCTGCAAGTGGATACAGCATAGGTAGTGGAGTCGGTATGAGGCATCCCGAAATGATCCGGCACGTTTCGTTAAGAGCTGTATCCACAAGCTTAGCGTGTGTAGACCTACCCCAGACAGGGCACGCATATTCGCCAGCAGAGTAGCATAGCGCCATTGCAGTAGTCCGCAGAACATTAGGTGCAGCACCCCATTTTGTAGAGACCAAGCGACGAAGGAGGTTATTTCGAGAATTCACTTTCTGCTTAACATTTTCACAATTTTTCTTGAACGTAAGGGAGCGATCGAGGGTAACACCGAGGTATTTTGGGAATTTATTATGGATAATTTTAAGTCCTTGCCAAGAAATATTTAGGGTGCGGTCAGCCTGTTTATTGATTAAGTGAAAATTGCAAGACTCTGTTTTGTGTGGGTTGGGTTTGAGAGCGTTTTGTTTGTAGTACAGGCTTAGATTGTTGAGGGCTGCAGTAAGGTTGACTTCTATTTCATTAAATGAATCAGACTGTGAGGTGAGCGCCAGATCATCGGCATACAAGAAACGCAAAGTACTCGGTGTAGATGGTTGGTCGTTGGTGTATATGTTAAAGAGCATTGGAGCCAAAACACTGCCCTGAGGAAGTCCATTTTTTTGGATACGCCATCTGCTTTTGTCCTCAGGAAGGTGAACCTGAAAACGACGATTACGGAGTAACTCGCTTAGAACTCTAACAAATTTGGAGTCTTTTATCATTAGGCTAACTTTCCATAAAAGTCTTCTCAGGTTCACAGTGTCGTAGGCCGCGGATAGGTCCACGAAAACAGCACCTGTGACCAATCCCATCTCAAAACCATCCTCAATGTGTTGGGTGAGGTTCAAAGTTTGGCGCGGTCGCTGAGCACCTATTGGAAATGGGTAGTAATCATTGGATGGAGCTACATGACCCGAAGGTCCTCTCAACAGATCGTCACTATCACACAAGAATAGTGCGAGAAGCTATTGAAATTAAGAAGCACAGAAATTTCAATAGGGAAGATGGATTCAAGTTATCATCGGCATGGAACCCAGTGATTAGTAAGTGCATACCGCGGAAAGTTACGTCTAATATGAACCCGGATACAGTGAGTAGTGTGTCAGACAAATGTGGGTAGCTGTACAAATGACATTAGTGCTGGTTCGGGGGTGGATCAAGAAATTCACAACCGCTGTGGCAGACGAAGACGGGCTGCGCCAGTTCGCTCGCGACCACGATTGGTGTAACCCAGTCGAAACGTCGGGCAGTAAGTAGCTATGTAATTTGCTACTCCTAATATCGCGTGTAGAACCATAAAGACATATTTTAGTACACTTAAATATATTTTATCACACCCAGACACGGAACAAATGCCGATTCAAACATGGCTTTTGATACCCTAGGTAGCTAACCACTGTTCCACCGAGCCAGTAAAATGGCATTGGGCTGGCCACATCAGCCGTAGAACCGTCAACCGCTGGGTAAACGAGTTCTGGAGTAGAGACCGCGTCTCAGCAAATGTAGTGTAGGACGCCCTCTGGCCAGGTGGAGTGACGATCTGCGCGGGACGGCTGGTAGGAGCTGGATACGAGTAGCCGTAGAAAGCTACGTCCAGTGGACTGCGATAATGATGATGATGAGGATGATGATGATAATTATGATGATGAAGGTTTCCATCACAAACATTTGGCAGCCAGGATAAAAGATACGCATGCACGCATGCATAAGCGACTAGCCCAGAGTCAGAAAATACCAATAACTAAACACAGTCAATTTATTGGCATGCCTACAAAATGTATCAACTTTAAAATACATAGAAATACAAATCTCGAATCACCAGCCACAACTTTTGCTCTTGCTTTACAAAATAAATTCAGACTCGACACCTCCAAAATACATTTTCAGTGATTTTCGATATCGTCCCAAGAGATTCCAAAAAGCCAACTTGTACTAGCTGAATGACGTCACGGGAGAGCGGGGCGAGACCTAAAAGCTCGCTTTAAAAGTCTAAAATTCGATGGAGCGAATAAAGGGTGCGGTAGGGCTACCGATGGACGATACTTCGGATATCCTTATTGCATGGAAAATATGAAATTTAGCAACATAGCTACTGACCCTTAGTAGAAGAAAACCATCCTCTTAAATCCCTCTATCTATTAAAAAAAACCACCGTAAAATTCGTTGCGTAGTTTATAAAAATTAAGGATACATAGGGACAGACAGACGTGGGAAGCGACTATGCTTTACACTATATACGACTATAATAAAGCAACAATAAAAAAATTGTAAACAAAAAAAAAACCGCCTTCAAAAACCCGACTCACTAAAAATTACAAAATAATATAATACGAACATTAATCTGGGTATGAATTTGATATGTTGTTGAAGGCGGTGCCGTTTATATTTCATGCAGTTTTCCTCAAAAATTTAATTGGCACCGCCTTCAACAACATATCAAATTCATACCCAGATTAATGTTCGTATTATATTATTTTGTAATTTTTAGTGAGTCGGGTTTTTGAAGGCGGTTTTTTTTTTGTTTACAATTTTTTTTCATCCTTTTTAGTGTCACACATTTTTAGCACCCTATTAGTTCAGCTCACCTATAATTCTACTATATCAGTAGAGTAAAAGAATAATTCTTTCAATACTGTATACATATTAAGACTACTAGTTATAATATTATAACTAGTAGTATTAATATGTATACAGTATTGAAAGAATTATCCCTTTACTCCCAACTATTAAGGAGTTGACCTTCCATCATCAGCTCAGCATCATAACATTATGATTGCCAGAAGCAAATGCCAATATAACTTCAGAAAATATGTAAAACGCGGTACATGTGCCTATAAAATTTGAGGGTTGCCCTCGATTTCTCCTGGATCCCATCATCAGATCCTAGACTGGTCAACCTAATAGTTTAGCTCACCTGTAATGCTACTGATATTATAACTAGTAGTCTTAATATGTATAAAGTATTAAAATAATTATTCTTTTACTCATAACTATTAAGGAGTTGACCTTCCATCATCAGCTCAGCATCATAAAATTATGATAGCCAGAAGCAAATGCCAATATGACTTCAGATAATATGCAAAACGCGGTACATGTCCCTATAAAATTTGAAGGTTGCCCTCGATTTCTCCAGGATCCCATCATCAGATCCAAGACTGGTGAAAATGGGACCACCTCGGAAGTAAACTCTATCCAACCAAAAAAAAATTTTTGAAATCCGTCTATAATTGACGAAAATATCGGTGAACATACATAAAAAAAAAAAAAAAAAAAAAAAAAAAAAATATTATACATACAGACGAATTGAGAACCTCCTCCTTTTTTTGAAGTCGGTTAAAAAATAAGCTAAATCTTTCTCTTCCTACAACATACATACATACATAAAAATCACGCCTTTTTCCCGGAGGGGTAGGCAGAGATCACTTCCAGCGATCCACTTTTCACCTCAGTGGGAAACGTGACGTGACGGGTTGTGGATCACGTCGCCGCCATTCTGCCTTGTACGTACATTGTTTAAACAAGGTCATTGCGTTCCCACGAGTAGCAAGGATATATTACGGGGGAAGGAAAAGGGGAGGAAGGATACTATCGCCTCTCTTCCACATATACAAATAACAAACAAAAATGTTAGAATAACGATACACGCGAGTTTAATCCCTAAAATTTGTTTTATTCCAAAAACAAACAAAAAGTGAATAAAATAATGTGTAATTGACGCAAGAAGTGAAAGTTTCCTGACTCCATCACAGGTTTCCCGTCGTGTTTTTTTCTATCTGACTGCTACGATGGCTTGGATTACGACCTTGTCTTCATCACCGGACTTGCGGGAAAGCCCTACTCTCACGCCTAATAAACTTTGATTCAAATAAAGCTTCCAAGAAATTCGCGACAGCCCTGCACCCACCGTTCTTGAGGAAGTGACGTTCTGAACCATTCCGTTTGACGGCTACTTCCGAACAGCGGAAGTGCAGCCAACCTGGTAATACAGTGCACTTAAACCGGACGCGAACCCGAGACTTTGGGGACGGATCCTTTCAGCAACTCCGACGAGCGATGCCTTCTCGCCGAGCGGTTCAATCAAGGATTTAGTATTTACTCGTTGAATCTGTGAGACTACTTAGTTTATAGCTTACTACAAATGCTATACTTCGTTTGCGTTAAGATGCAGTAAAACATTGAATATTTTGATGTTCTTCTTCTTCTTATCGTATGGTTGATGAACAACCTGGTGTCAGAGTTTTTAATCCCCCCGTAGGCCTCTGACATGGCTTCACACTCCGTTGAAAAATCTCTCAGGTGTACTGGTTTCCTCACGATGTTTTCCTTCACCGTTAAAGCGTCGAATGATGGTACATATGAATTTCAAATTTGAAAAACACATTGGTGTCTGGCGGGGCTTGAACTGGCGACCTCTTGCACGGCAAGTAACGACCTTAACCACTCGGCTATCGACGCTTTTATTTTGATGTTTAAACGTACTATCTAAATATGTAACTCAAAAGTGTCTGACAGCCCAAACCACTGGATGGAGCCGGCTGAAGTTTGGAAGGTGTTATGAAGTAGGCATTCGCTAAGAAAGGAATGCCTGAAGGGAAGCGAGGTCGGGTCACTAGTGCCTCATAATACGCTACTGATTGAATACGCACTTCACTACATAGTATAAAGCAAAGTCGCTTCCTGTGTCGTAACGGAACACAACGGATTTAGATGTTTTCTTCTTAATAGATGGAGGAATTCAAGAGGGAGATTTTTATGTAAAATATATCCGAAGCGAAGCAAAGGCGGGTCATCTATAATATAAAAATGAATCGCAAAATGTGTTGGTAAGCGCATAACTCAACAACGCCTGAATCAATTTGGCCAATTCTTTTTTTTTAAATGTTCATTGAAGTCCAAGGATGGTTCCTACGGCGAGAAAAAATCGGGAATCGGGAATCGCCGGGAAAACCCTAAAAACAGCCCTTTTATTTTTCACATACAAACGTTTTCTAACTAAAAAAAAAGGTAGGAACAAAACACTGCCACATTACAATTTTTTTTGACAGGACGAAGCCTGTCGGGTCAGCTAGTTAACTTATAATTTTAAAACTCCACTGTATACAATATTTCTAGAATTGGTGGTTCACTGCATTCTTCCTTTCCTATATTATACGAAATATTCAAAAGCCGGAACTAAAAATAAATGTATACTTGGGACATCTTAAAAAATATCTCTACACTCGGCCACCTGACCCCAATCTAAGAAGAGCTTTTAGTATGTGAGTGATATACAAATACGTAGATACTCATACTTACAAATACATATTGTAATACACATCCAGACACGAAACAAACACAAACTTGCATCGCATGAATGTCCCACCCACACCTACCTACACCTCAAAAACCCAGGACTTCAGTCAAAGTCAAAGTCAAAGTCGGAAACGGAAAAGAGCTTAAAAGTTCTGCTATTTCTGAAATCAGGGCAGTAGTTGTATGAAAATGTTAAAGACTGAACTATTTTCACCATTGTTATATTTTTTTTAAAATAGGCTAACAAGATGACCTCACTCCACCTGATGGTAAGCGGTAGAGAGGTCCAAATATGAGGTCGACAGGCACAATGGATCATATGGAGCCTGTCGCACTCACCCTGAAGGCCTGCTTAAATGATAATAAATAATATTAGGTAAGGTTTAGTAACAACATCCGAACTTTAGGTTTATAGGTATTCTAGTTTCTATCAAATCCGTCCACAGTACTTTTCAAGGAATTTTTTTTCCCTTCGAATGGAAACATTAATTTTCGCGGTCGTCTCCGGATAATATTTTTGCGAGTGACACGAGCGTTCGGATTGTTTTCCGGGATCGGCTTCGTTTGAAGGACTGGGTGTAATCGATTGTAGATGTCGATGATGATTAACATAGACGATTTTGTCTATGGTTAAAATGAAATAATGTGAAAGATTACAACTATTGCCAATTTTCTTAACGCGTATTCTTCTAAAGATATTCCTTATTTTAGGTATTGATTTCACCCAACAGTAGGAGTGAAATGAAAAACTTAATAAATAAAACAAACTCTACCTTGAAGGTCGTGGGTGTAAATAATATTATTATATGGGTTTTGTTTTTCCTAATAACAACATTGTACCTTTAACGAAGAATGTTCTTTTTTTTTACCGCTCAGTCTATTGTACAGTGAATCGTTTACGGAAGAGCGGTATCTTCAAACACAGGCCATACTCGCTTAAATGGAGATACTGTACAATATTGTTAATTAGACTAAGCTATGAAAGAAAATAAAGATTTATTTTTTATTTTTATCTATTTATTATCTGTATGATACTGATTACAACCTAACCCTGCAATAATATTTCGATCGATATAAACCCCGTTTTAGCCCGCGGCTTCTCTAGTCATCGTCTTTGTTACCGAGACCACTCCGACCGGTTTGACCCAATTTATTTACTTCGAATAAGCAAATACATACCCATTTAAAATGTCCCCGTCGCTTTCATACGCCGTCTCTCTTTGTAAGCACCCACTTGTGGTTGGCATTTGAATTTGAAATAAGTTCCAAGGTTTTACGAGTTTTTAAATATCTGAATTATTTTTGCGGCGTAAGGACTTACCCGTGGTTTAGGTAAAGTATTAGAATGCTTTCGCCAACTTTTTATTGGCAGATTTTTTATGCTTTTGCACGGTTTTCTGGTCTCTATTATCTCCTTTCTATCTTTATTCTCGATTCTGTATATTTTTTGTCTATTCTCTGCTATAGACACAGGGTTTTCAATGAAGCAATTGTGTCAGAAAAAGTAAATATTTGTATTATGTATTAATTTACATCATGTTTATTAATAATACAAATGATTGCACAATTATGAATTGGTTTGTTATTAATTAATTACTCTGGTCGACACTTTGAGCAAACATTAAAATAGAAAACCAATATAATTGTATAATGGGTTAATTGAAATTAAAATATAAATCAGTTTGAAATTGAAAGAATAATTAAATTCATTTAAACGTATCGGTAATCAATTACCTATTACAACTATCCTATGTTAACTGCCTCGTTGGTCTATTGGTAGCAAATACTGCGTTAGGACCGAGAGGTCCCCGGTTCGAGTCCGGAGTCGGTCAAAATTTGTGTGAGCTTATCTGTAATGAAATTACTCAGCCCGGTTAGGAAGTTGGCGGTTGAACGGCCGTGCCTCAGAAAGCGCGTTAAGCCGGTGGTCCTGCGCCCGATCTCTTATCGGTCATGTCGGATTGCCGTCTCACCGAATTATGAGAGTAAGAGAATAGAGAGTGCACTTGTGTTTGCGCGCACACTTGTGCTCTATAATATGTCCTGCGCACTTGGCTGATCTCAATTGAGATCGGCCGTCATGGCTGAAATCGGTCGGACGCCTTATTATTTATTTACATCCTATGTAATCGTAAAGAACGTATGTGTAGGAAGATGGGATATGTAACTACATAATTAATAATGAATAAGACTTCAGGTATATCAAAACCGATCTAATACTTTATTACTTTTCTTAATGAGAACCATATCCATCACTTATCACATTTATCAAAGTATAACCATAGCAATTGTAGCAAATGCCTAAGACATAAACTACAATTAGAGTTTGATTTATTAATTACAAATTGCACAGCAGCAGTTTTATAATTAACGATGATAATTAATTCGACAATCGAATTAATTAGTGTCTAGGATAAGCTATTGCAACGGTACAACGAGTGTTCCGTGCCACGCCAGAGCCAAGACTGCCTGCACTGTTCAAAGTGAGCGCCTTTTATAGTCGAGTCGAGCGGCGAGGGGGAGTGACTAACGACGCAGCTGGTCGGTGACGTGACCCGTGCACGTGCAGCTTGTTACTCATTCTATAATGAAGGCGAGCGATGACTCCTGCCGACATAGGTATGCTTTTTCAAACCTTTGACTTTTCGAACACGAACTTACATTCATAATAAAGTATTTTATAAATTAAAACATTCAGGTGGGAGACATTTTGTCGACCGGTTGCTGTTACCACCATACAGTTGTGTAAAACCCGCCAAGTGACTCTGACCTCTCTTGGTCAGGTCGCGTTCCGGGATCAGCACTGTACGAACCGGAGCCAGGGGGGACCATTGTTGCGGCAAACGCCGGACCAGTGGAGTCTTAGCGGCGGAGCGGGTCAGCCCGCCGGCCTGGGAGACCCGTAGAAACGGGGGCCCTTCCGTCCGGCGGACTGGCCAACTCCGACCCGCACAGCTCAATACCAATGCGAGACTCCACGCCTTGTCTCGTTGTTGCCGCAGCAGTGGTCTCCTTTTTCACGGCTTTCAGGGTGAGTGCGACAGGCTCAATATGGTCTATTGTGCCTGTCGACCTCATATTTGGATCTCACTACCGCTTACCATCAGGTGGAGTGAGGTCATCTTGTTAGCCTCTTTATAAAAAAAAAAAAAAAAAATTCTCACAGAAAAGTACAAATACAAAATAACGTATTACTAGACTAAAGTGTGCCAAAAAGGTTTGTCTCAGCATTATGCCGCGGTCCTACGGAAACACGTCGCAAATTTTCAGTCAAATCAAAAACTGAAAATTAAATCAACGTCCAAATACTTTAAACGGGTAAGAAACAGGTAAGTCGTTCCTGTTGTTGGTACAACAAACCAGAATGGCCGCCATAAAAACTCAGATAAAAGCGCCATAACCGCAGTCATTCACGGCAACTATCTTATTCATAACTTATTTGTATCTTCTCTGAGTTCCGTACACAAGTCGGCTGCACAACTGGCACAATAACCCCCCTTTTACCCCACTCCCCCCCCCAAACGATGGAAGTTTCCCAGATTATTCTATCTTTTATAGCTGAAAACAGTTGCTACTGAGTTGCAACGCTGTTTCAGTATTAATTATTGTAATGTTGTTAAATTGTTACTAATGTTGGACGGTGCAGTTTTATTTCAAAACAAGTGGTAATTCTTTTCTTCTATGTAAATACGTAATGTACTGAGAACACCTCCATTCGTTCTAGGAAAAATTGTAACTAGGATTAATTATTTTACGAACGAAGGGTATCGAAATCCAATACATAACTTAAGAAAGCGTAAAAGTATTTGGTTATATAAACTTTATATCTGCCTTTCACCTTTATATTGAGCCGGTCGCACTCACTCTGAAGGCCTGGTTAAATGCCGTTTTACGCCCCGCCTGAAGAGCCCAGATACCCTAAAACTCAGAAATGTGAGTGAGGTCACCACCTCGCTCCACCTAATCGTAAGCAGCCGTGAGGGTGAACCTCATAAGGTCGATAGGCTCAATTACCTATTGAGTCTGTTGCTTTCACCATGAATGCCTGATGTAGAAGCGAATTCACGCCCCGCCTGAAATGTTACTTACCGGAGAATGAGGAAATACATGACTTGCAATTGCATCCCGTGATTAAATGACATGGGTTACAATGGTTACTATATAAACCTGTAATATTCGAAGTCCCAGTAAAACACGACACAATGAGGGTTAACGCGTGTAAGAAAATCACTTTTTACTGGCAATACGTAGGTGTGAAGACCAACTGCAGCATGATTGGTTACTTACGACGTGACATTGACAGAAACGTCAACTCTCACCAATCATGCTGCAGTTGGACCTCGCGTCTACGTATTGCCATCTTGTGAATTTCTCACACGCGATAGCTCCAACTAAAGCACCCTTGTGGTTCTCCACTAACCTAGTTACACGTTAAAAACAACCCGAGATAAATCTTCCACGAGCATTATCAAAAAAACACTTGTCTCCGCGGTCTTTGTGAGGGGGCTGGCGGGCACTTCCCTAATTGTTCGAGTGTAAGTTCAGAGTTTCCGCCGAATATTAAAACGCTCCTAATTTGTCAGGCTGACAGGGTGACGCGGGAGAAAGCCTCGTTTCTAGGGATCCCGATGTTAATAGGAAAACTGAATTTGTTTGTGCATTTGTTGGAGAACTTATCATTAATCTGTACTAATATTATAAGGCTGTAGAGTTTGTTTGTTTGAACGCTAGCGCGTCTCAGGAACTACTGGTTCGAATTGAAAACTTTAGGCTTTATAACATCACGTTGCGACTAATTAACGCGAAAACGCGGACAAAGTCGCTGGCACAGCTAGTTAATAAATAAGGTGGCTCAACGATTTCGGCTACGGTATCGGATCGTTATGCAGATCAACCAACTGCACAGGGCAGAAGTGTGGGCGCAAAAACAAGTGCACTCTCTGTTCCCTCCCTCTCTTATAGTTTGGTGAGATGGACCACCTGATTGACACTTTAAGAGGCATAGGTGGCATTTGCCAACTTCCTGGATCCAATCAAAATAATTTCTGGACAGTTTTTACATACATCACAGTCATCATTCTTACACAATTTTGACCCTCGAACTGGGACTTCTTTATACTTAGGTAGAGCTTACTACTACTCTTTTGCTTCCCACTATTTGCTATGCCCTGATTTAGTGTCCCCTGTAGATAATCCTAGTTATTCGGGAATCAGAAAGCTGTAGAGGTGTATTTTGAATAATTATATCCCGGCCCCTCAACGAACATCTAATTCGCGCTTAGCCATCTTTTTTTTCAGAGCACCGGATTTTTTCATAACTCCCTTCGTTAGCGTGAATAGTTGGAAACTTTTAAGCCAGCAAGATATTTAATATCCACGAAGACGACTCCTTGCGTCGAAACGACTTCAGCTGCCCCCCCCCCCCCCCCCTGCGGTTGCCTCATTAAAGCACGCGGTTTCGGTGCCGCTTTTAATAACTTGAATTGTTACTGTGTCACCAAACTTTGTCGGAAAGAAATGGAACTTAAGTTGTTGCTCTTTTCAAGTGAGAGAAAATACGGGGAAGTAAGATGTTGTTGCCCCGGTTAATTTTTGCCGTATTAATTTGAAAGCCTAAAAATTTTCAATTTGTGACCGATTAGGTAATCTAACTCCAGTTCGCTTGCGACCACGATTGGTGTAACCCAGTCGAAACGTCGGGCAGTAAGTAGCTATGTAATTTGCTACTCCTAATATCGCGTGTAGACCCATAAAGACTAATATTTAGTGTAATGGAACGCGAAAGTCTAAAATCTTACAATCTAACTCCATCTTAGGTAAACTAACGGTATCAGGTTAAATAATCCAATTGATAGTTGATTGAAAAAGCGTCGATGGTGGAGTACGGTCGTTGCTTGCCATGCGAGAGGTCGCCAGTTCAAACCCCACCACGTATCACTGTGTTCTCAAATTTAAAATGTATATGTACGATTATTTGACGCTTTAGCGATGAAGGAAATCATCGTTAGGAAACCTGCACATCTATGAAGAATTCTAACGTTGTGGAGTCGACCCGCACTTGGCCAGCATGATTAACCAAGGCCTGATCGCCCTTGTTTAGGCTAGGCCAGTGTACCAGCAGTGGTGACATGGGCTGATAATGATGATGATGATTAATTTTGTGCCGTATTTATTCCAAAGCCTACAAATGTTTAATTTGTGACCAATTAGGTACTTTAACTCCACCCTAGGTAGACTTACGGTGTCAGGTAAGCCAATTGATAGCTAGTGAAGTGGACTGTGTAGGGACCGTGAGCGACGACAGCGCTAACAGCGAGCTATTGATGAACTATCTTAGACAATTTTGGACGATGTTTGTCAGTAACATAAATGTCAAAACCATTAAAATGGTTGGGTTCAATGATAAAGGAACTCAAACGGTGAACGGGGTTCAAATCACAATGATAGTGTTTTGATAATAATAGCAGAAGGCAGGCTGCCATAATTGTCAAGTAAAGAATATACATTAAGAAATATGAAAAAAAAAAACGTATAGAAAATGATGCGATTCAGCCAGCAGCCGACACCAATTAAGCAAATAAGAAAGTAATGCCAACTGGTGGTTGTTTTTTACTAAAAGCGACTACCCAAAGGATTTTAATAAAGACGACTAATCCAGCCAACCAAGACAATCTGAAGTCTCCCAAGACATCGGAGACGTAAGTTTAATGACCGAGATCTAAATCTAGACTGAAAGCGTGACGTCTAGATAGTTCGCTTCGCTCGGTCAGACTTAAATAACTGCACTAAAGATAAAAAGGCCTTTGCGATCTAATCTTTAGCTTATTATCCAGACTATATTCAAATTTAAATCTAGAGCGAAGGGGAGGGAGACCTCCTTTATAGATTTTATAATTATTTATTAATTTTAATAATATATTAATGATCATATCATCAATATAATGATTGCAAATTATACAATCTACCAACTTATGTTTATGGCAAAAGATTTTCTATATTAAAACGTCACAAATATATCGTATCTGAGTAAGAAGGTGGAAATACTAGTAATTAATATTATATTAGTTATATATATTTAAGTAGGTATATTTGTGTATCCACTGTCGTTTCTGATTTCCGTAACACAAGTGCTTAAGCTACTTACCACGGGATCAGATCGATGTATGTGATGTTGTGAAATATTTATTTATTATTTAATTAAGATTCACATTTCAAAAAGGTGTTAATATTTTGATTCACACAAAGCCACGTTAGTATTTCCGTATGAAAATTTGCCTTAAAAGTAAGGTAACTTGTAAGTTTTTAGGCACACATCATTTTGGATTACAATCTCGATATGTGTTTAATTTTTAAGTATTCAAATATTTATTTGCATTCTAAGTGTAGTTACATATGTAGGTGTTATTACAAAAAGTATATTGCACTTAAAACTTAGAGACCTTTTACAGGTATTGCAAACGTACTAAACTATACAATCATAGGGTTTTATTTATTTATGTACACAATTGTATTTTATGAACAGATTCCCAGTAGTTAAAGGTTAAAAAAATATTATTTAATACTTATTTAATAAATTCATTTACCGAAAAAAAGTACAAAAAATGTTGTCAATGAGAGTCAGCAGGGACATTGGCACCTTTTTATCCAACTGCGCTATAAAGGTGTAATGTCGTACGCGATTCCGATCCTCACAAAGTCGCGTAAACGGTTCCGTAAGAAAGATGCAGTGAGCGTAATTGCGCTGTCACACGGCGCCTTATGCACAGCTCCCACAATTATGAAGTCTGCTGGTCGCTAGTTGCATTAATGGCACTATTACGGACGGGCGTGAAAATTTGCGGCAAAGCTCCTACATCACAATTTGTGTACTGAAACAAATTAGACTTCAAGTCATCGCTGGCTTCAAAGCTTGCATGTAATTTGTACAAAAACAACAAGCCAATCTGTTTTTTTTTTTTGACGGATTCCACAAAATTTGAACACAATTAAAATGTATTGAACAATTCATCTTATTTGTACGGTCTCTTCGATTCATTTCTAAAAATTTACATCAAAAAGCTTTAATGTATCATTTCCAGAAAATGTGTTATTTTTTAATGTATTTCTGGAAACAATAAAAGTGTTCTTGGATATTTCTTATATCTTTTATAATAATATATCCAGTTCCATTTTAGATTTTTATTGCAATGTAAGAATCACACTTAGGTTTTGAAGTGGGTATTTCACACAAAATAAAAAAATAATTCAGCTGCTAATTTTCAACGTAACAGAATTAACAGAGTCCAATTAAATTCCTAGCGTGATTCGGAGTATTAATAATGCAAACAATCGGTATTTCCGTCCTCGTTATTTGTGCCGAATAAACGATTTAAACGGTATTCTATTACGAACCGTAAATACTCCAGTAGGATACGGGCTATAAAACACAACTCACCTGCAGTAGTTTGAGTCGGGACCAGACGGTTTCGGCTTGAGCTGGGGAAGTTAAGATTTTTTATTCATTTACACAAGCACTTTTAACTCAAATACGGGAAGAACCCCTACTTTCCGTCTAACTCTAAATCTAACAACAGGTGGGTATGTTTTGTTGGCATGAAAGTTTGTAGTTACTCTCAAAAACATTAATTTTTGTATCTTCTAGTGACCCGCCCTCGCGTTGCTTCGGGTAAATTATAGATAAAAACCTTTGAATCCCTCTATCTATTCAAAAAAATCCAATCAAAATCCATTCATCATCATCATCAGCCTATATACGTCCCCACTGGTGGGGCAGGGGCCTAACCTAAAATTTAGAAAAACACAGTGGAACGTGGCGGGGTTTGAACTTGCGACCTCTCGCATAGCAAGCTACGACCTTAAGGTAGGCCTGGGTGTGATGTTTATATACTTAAATATACTTGTACATGTATGCGTACATGTACGCGATAAAGACAGTTGTAAGTACATAGCTACTTACTGCCCGACGTTTCGACCAATCATGTTCGCGAGCGAATTGGCGCCGCCCGTCTTCGACTGCCGTGATATATAATATCTTAATCCATCCCAAAAGAAACACAATTTTTTTAACACAAAACACTCACAATATCTGGTTAAACGTTTGTCACAATCATTTATAAATACGACACAAGTCGTACAGGCTCACAAAATGAGAGTTCACGCGTACCAGAAATTCACTAGATGGCAATACGTAGGCGTGAGGTCCAACTGCAGCATGATTGGTTATTTTTGACGAAACATTGACAGACATTTCAATATGCTGCAGTCAGACCTCACGCCTACGTATTGCCATCTAGTTAATTTCTCACACGCGATAGCTACCCCATATTATGGTCTATTGAGCCTATCGACCTCATGTGGATCTCACTACCGTTCGTTCGTATCTCATGACACGAACTCATCACACGAAATCATTACACAATGATGACTCAGAGTCAATGTCGGGTCCTAAGGGACATTGACTCTGAGTCATCGAACCCCAACAGAAATGCTGCTCAAATAAAACCGCGGGAAAACTACAAAGAATTTATATGCAAGTAACTCGATGTTGGTTCAACGATACCCGACAATAGATAGGTCGTGCAGCACAATAGAATAGAATTGAAAAATATCTTTATTCATTTACGAGTTAGACTACACAAAAGGACTAATAAATTAAATTGACAGCAAGAAAAATGCGACTGTCAGTTGAAACCAGAAAGGGATTCTACCAAAAAGTCTGCTTTAATATTTATTGTCTATGTGTAAAACAGTTAGTTTGTTAAATTACTTTTTATAAAGCTATGTTATTTTTCTACAAAGAAAATTATACTTAGATTTTTTTTTTACTTTTACGTATATTAATTTAAATGATTATTTCCAAATTATTGTTTTTATTCGTTATTTTTTTTTATTTTTTTATAAAAAGCTAACAAAATGAACTCACTCCATTTCATGGTAAGCGGTAGTGAGATCCACATGAGGTCGATAGGCTCAATAGACCATATTGAGCCTGACTATTATGATATTATATTATGATTCGATGTTTATACAATATGTAGGGATTTTTAGTAACTTAAAATCTCATTAGATAAATGGTTGTGATGTAATGTATACTTGGATAGATTAGTGGCTACATTTGAAGGCAGAGGTTGCGGCTCGCCAGCGGAATGCGGCGGTCAGTGTTGTACCTAACTAAACTACTACCATCCAACACTAAGGCCAGTATCACACTTATCAAATTCCTGATGTGTACTAACCGTGTTCATAATAAAACTGTCATGGTAACACACATTAGAAAACTGAAAATATCCGGGATATTTACCATGTTGTTTTGTTTTATAAGGCGTCCGACCGGTTTCAGCCATGGCGGCCGATCTCAATTGAGATCAGCCAAGTGCGCAGGACATATTATAGTGCACAAGTGTACGCGCAAACACAAGTGCACTCTCTATTCCCTTACTCTCATCATTCGGTGAGACGACAATCCGACATGACCGATGAGAGATCGGGCGCAGGACCACCGGCTTAACGTGCTTTCCGAGGCACGGGCGTTCAACCGACAACTTCCTAACTCTGGGCTGAGTAATTTCATTACAGAAAAACTCACACAAATTTTGCCCGACCCCGGACTCGAACCGGGGGCCTCTCGGTCCTAACGCAGCACTTGCTACCAATAGACCAACGAGGCAGTTGTTTTGTTTAAATGAGCTCCCGATATTTCGGCACTGTTGCAAGCGCCATGATCACAAAATCACATCACAATATCGGGAGCTCATTAAAACAAAACAAAATGGTATATATCTCGGACATTTTCAGTTTTCATCATCATCCTCAGCCCATATACGTCTCCACTGCCTACCTTAAACTAAGACAACGGGTTGGTAGACTTCACACCTTAGAATTTCTTCGTAGGTGTGCAGGTTTTCTCACGATGTTTTACTCCGTTGTAAAAGCGTCGTATTATCAAACCTATGCATTTAAATTACAGAATACGTGTCATTCCACATATTCATATTACTAAAAGCAGGCACACTACGCGAAAGATCGGTCGCTATAACATATATCGATACCTTAAATCTCAAATGGCGTAACCACCAAAACACTACTTTTCAGGAGAGAAAAAAAAAATGATCTTTTTAATGTATATTAATAACAACTTTATCAATTTTAATACAATGAAAAGGTTCTATACATCAAATTTCTTAGAATTTTGAGATAAAGGCTTCAGTAGGAACTATTTGTACCTAAATCTTATATTTAACAAACTAGAAGTCGGTTACGACTTGTGAAAATATTACAAAAAGCCGTTTACGCCCCGTAAAAATCATGATTTTTAAGAGGTGAAGGTCGTATCTCCAATATAATAATTGTCTTTTGTGCTTTAAAGCTTTGAGGTATCGATATTTAGTGCCATTCCGTGACAGAAGATCCGCGACGGAGTATCCGCCTAGTGTGTAGCTGGCCTAATGCGTCCTACACCGTTTAACCACCATCATTTTGTTGTTACTATTTTTGATATCCAGACGATGATTAATTAATGAATGATTATAGAATCATTGAGAACAAACTCAGAATTTCAGGCAGGCTACTTTAACCCCTTTTGCCTGCTAATATTACTATAATAAATGCAAAAGTAAGTTTTTCTGGCGCACTCAGGTTCGAAATAGTAACATTTTTGAATTTTGCGTTAAATTTCAATAAATACGCTTCTTAGTTCGCTCGCGGCCATGATTATACCAAAGCCGCTCTAAGTTGGCCGATTTGACACTTTTTATTTTATATTTTGCATTTATCCTTGTTAAGAGGAACATATTTAGCGAATCATAAAGAACTACTTTTAAAAATAAGACGTTATTTCAAAATGTCAAATGCACCTAATTATCTAATTATTTGTCTTTTATTACTTAAAATAATTGAATTATAAAACGAAAACGTACAATTTCCACTCTGTATTACGCTTTTACAAGGTTACGCCGTTTGACACGTTTTCATAGTGACGTAATGGGTAATACTCACTAGGTATTTTTTAGAAATAGGATGAAGGATTTAATAATAATTTTAAATAAGAAACTTCAATTCAATCTTCTGGATGTGAATAAATGTTTTTAATAAAAAATTGTTATAATAGGGTATTTGACTATTTTTTTATTTTGATATAGTTGGATGGACCACTCGAACACAAAGACACTGTTGAAAGTATCACTTTGATATCTGGATAACTCAACGAGATATTACAATTTTAATTGCACATTAATTGGTCGAGCTCAAAAATGCTCCATACAAACGTCGACGTGGCGTGTGACGACACGCTAGTTTGTTGTATGCAGCGCCTAAGAAGTTTGTTCGGTAGGTTCATCAAAAGTTGCGTTTATTGATATGTTTTCATAATGAAAGATGTGACTAATTCTGTTATTAATAAGATGAAAAAGAAATTTTAAATGATTTTCGCAATTTTGGAATGGACTTGCCCACCCAACTTTAAATTGTTTTTTGTAGTCTCATTTCGCTAAAAATTTAAGTTTCGTTTTCATTAATAATATTGATTTACATAAATCTTACTGATTTTCATAAAAATGGCAAGCATAACAACCACAGTCGAATACCCTATTAGACCTTGCTTGGTTATAAAGTGGAAATAACTGTTACTTATATACTTCGGCAATTTTACCGTCGTCCCTCACTAGTGCAGTCAGTCTGACATGTGTCAAATCGGCCAACTTAGAGCGGCTCTGGTATAGTGTATTTGCCATATCGTGTGAAGACTCATAAAGGCTTATATTTCATATAAGTCTTTATAGTATATGTACCAATGTTCATTTCAATCCATTGAAATGAACATTGGTACATATAGTATAGAGCCTTATTAAGTAAATCGGTTACTTTAAGTTTAATTAATGTAAAGCATTATGTATGCAGTGAAATATCACAATAAATAAAGGCTAAGAAATAATTTATTTCACATGTAGCAGCTCTGTACAGTGTACATTTAAAACTACCCGCATTAGCATATCAAAGCGATCGTCAGTCACTTCTAACATCAAACATTACACCTGCGTGTCTTTTTGATGCTTCGAGGGGACGTTGCGTCAATTAAAATGATAATTAGCAGACGAGCCTAAGGTTATACTAATGACTGAACCTTGAATGTGTTTGTTGGTTCAAGTTAGAGTTTTATTTATTTACCAGCTGTGCCAGTGTTATAAGGGTTTAAAAGCGTCGATGGCCGAGTGGTTAAGGTCGTTGCTTGCCATGAGAGAGTTCACCAGTTCTAACCCCGCCAGGTACCAATGTGTTTTTCAAATTTGAAATTCCATGTACCATCATTCGACGCTTTAACGGTGAAGGAAAACATCGTGAGGAAACCAGCACACCTGAGAATTTTTTCAACGGTGTGTGAAGCCATGTCAGAGGCCTACGATCGGTTTAAAAACTCTGACACCAGGTTGTTCATCAACCATACGATAAGAAGAAGAAGAAGGCTTTAACGTTTTAATTTAGGGTTCCGTACCTAAAAGAAAAAACGGGACCCCATTATAAGCTGAAATTTCATCACAAATTATGTATTTCCGTTGCCTTTTTTAACAATAAATATTAAAAAATGCGGAGTTTAGTGGCTACACCCCTGGGCATTGCACCTTAGCCCAGGAGCAGCTGTCGGTCCCTTCCATTTCAGAACCGGAAGCTGGGAGTCCTACACACCACCTTGGACACCCCTGCCCAAGGTGCATCAAGCATTCTCCACGTTAAAAAAAAAATGAGTAAATGAAATTCAAATAAATTAAGGTAAAAAAATCTTTAAAAACAAGCTTTTATTTAAATGCGCTAAAAAGAAAAAAATAAACTTTTACACTATAACTTAACTGTCAACTTATAACATTTCAAATTCAACATATTTGACACAATTTATATGTTTTAAAAGCTTGTCGCGAGATTTAAGTACTCGTATTTACTTTCTTAGTTTAAAATTTTTAATAGGCAGGTATTTTTAAACTTGCTTTTAAAATTACGAGTAGGTACTTAAATCTCGCGACAAGCTTTTAAAACATATAAATTGTGTCAAATATGTTGAATTTGAAATGTTATAAGTTGACAGTAAAGTTATAGTGTAAAAGTTTATTTTTTTCTTTTTAGCGCATTTAAATAAAAGCTTGTTTTTAAAGATTTTTTTACCTTAATTTATTTTATACTTTTTAGTTTTCACCTTGTAAGTTCCTAAGTCTGTTCATCTCATTCAACGCATCATTATTGCAAGGTCGTTTGCCAGTTAATTTTGGATTTAGAATGACATTATACAGTTAATCATGCATTGTCATCCAAACTAAACGTGTATACAAAATTTCAGCTCAATGAGTTGAGGGCAAATGCTCAAAATTGAGTTGTAAAATTTCACCCGAACATATAAACATATCTACATACAATGCAATTTAAATAAAAGCTTGTAAGTATCAAACGAGCCCATACTCGAAGGGGTTGTGTTGTTTAAATACTGAGTTCGTTTGGCTGTCTTCCGGCTCCATCATCAGACCCTGGTTACCATCTAGATCCAAAGTACTCATCTAGGCGAATCAAACGAGCCCAAACTCGATGGGGTTGTGTCGTTTAAGTACTGAGTTCGTTTGGCTATCTTCCGGCTCCACCATCGAACCCTGGTTACCATCTAGCTCCAAAGTACTCATCTAGGCGAATCAAACGAGCCCAAACTCGATGGGGTTGTGTCGTTTAAGTACTGAGTTCCTTTGGCTGTCTTCCGGCTCCATCATCAGACCCTGGTTACCATCTAGCATCTAAGTACTCATCTAGGCGAATCAAACGAGCCCAAACTCGATGGGGTTGTGTCGTTTAAGTACTGAGTTCCTTTGGCTGTCTTCCGGCTCCATCATCAGACCCTGGTTACCATCTAGCATCTAAGTACTCATCTAGGCGAATCAAACGAGCCCAAACTCGATTTGGTTGTGTCGTTTAAGTACTGAGTTCCTTTGGCTGTCTTCCGGCTCCATCATCAGACCTTGGTTACTATCTAGCACCAAAGTACTCATCTAGTCGAATGAAATGAGCCCAAACTCGATGTGGTTATGTTATTTAATTACTGAGTTGCTATGGCTATCTTCCGACTTCATCATCAGATCAGCTCCATGTCATAATAATATTGCATTGTCATCGGATATACACGTGCATGCAAAATTTCAGCTCAATCGGTTGAGGGCAAGTGCCTTAAAATTGAGTTATAAAATTCCACCCGAACACACAAACATACATACATACATAGTACATACATTGCAAGTTAAATAAAAGCTTGTAATATAAGCTTTTATGTTACAAGCGGCATCCGTTTTTTCGATAGCCGAATATCGGCGATTCCGTATAAACACCATCGGCTCCACTTCCAGTGTAATTTGACCATAAAATTGTGCAAAAAAATTCACGTTACACGTCGTTTTCCGACGAGTTTGTGTCCAACGCCCGCACAGATTGGCTATTAGCCATTAACCGTGGCGGATATATCGATATTCAATATTCATGGCCCCGGGAATACTCGCGAGATATTGTGAGGCTAAGATAATAGATATTAATTATTTAAATTTATGATACCTAGTTGTGATACGCGGGTACAGATGATAGATGATTTATCAATCAGGTTATAGAAACATTTACACAAACATATAGGTATTTGACAAATAAAATAGGATCGTCATTTCATTTTTCTGTTCTTTCAATTCTTGGATCTATTTATTACACTTATGAAAAAAAAAAGATTTTTTCCTAGCGCTCAGATTTACCCAAATGCTTAAGCTACCTACCACGGGATTAAATCGTTTAAATCGTTTATTCTCTCTCCATAGTTTACAATGTTTCCTTAAATCTAAAACAAAACCATTCAATGCGTGAACAGGTACCTATGTAGTTTACAAAAATGGCAAGCAATTCAATTAATTCCTACATGGATAGTAAAAGCCAGTTAACTATCTTCTGACAAATTTACCGTCCCGCAAGCGGCACCTTGCCTCGCAGTACATTGAAGGAACAAATAAATAAACAAAATACTTAATGAACTACGAGTATAGATAAAGTAAGGAATAACATTGCATTCTCAATAATATGTAAATTATAGTTGATTTGATTAGATCAACGTTAATTATGTTGTACAATAATATCATATTGATATATTAATCCAACATTTGTCTGTCTAACATCATATTATATACCCACCACTCACTCCAAGTGTAAACTTCTATTCGCATCATGTCTGTCCACAACTACGGCCATTACTGACCCCAAACTTCGGCGAATGCAATAGAGAAGTGAATAGGTATCCCAGAAGTTGACCAGCGCAGCGGCGGGTCGAAATGGCCTAACCTAATTGCAGTGAGTGCAGAAGCTTTTGACCGATAACGAACACTTGACACACTTGTTTTATTATATTGACTGCCTCGTTGGTCTATTGGTAGCAAGTGATGCGTCTGGACCGAGAGGCCCCCGGTTCGAGTACAGGGTCTGGAAAAAAAAATGTGAGTTTTTCTGTTTGGAATTTACTCAGCCCGGAGTCAGGAAGTTGGCGGTTGCACGCCCGTATCTCGAAAAGCACGTTAAACCGGTGGTCCTGCACCCGATCTCTTATCGTTCATGTCGGATTGCCGTCTCACCGAACTATGAGGGTAAGGAAATCTCTATTATCTCTATTCCCTGACCTTATCAGGCCATATACGTCCCCACTGCTATGGGCCTACCCTTAACTAGAGCGATCAGGCCGAGGTAACCGTTCTGGCCAAGTGCGGGTTGATTGACTATACAACCTTAGAATTTATTCGTAGATGTGCAGGTTTTACAAATTCAAAATAAAACTAATTTTACGGATAAAACTCGCATGTATTGTGACCACGAGCGCTGTAAAGAGCTCGAAACGTCGACTCTCAAAATAATATGTCTAGAATAACAATACATGCGAGTTTAATATATACTTAATTAGAATTTCAAAGGTTATCCGCTTGTAGGAATTGAAAATGGATTTGTTACATTATTTGCCTGCCATTATTAATTCTACTTCCCTGTATTAAATCTACGAATTTCCAGATGCAAAATATCATTTCATTTCACAAAACTCCGACTTTGTGAACGTTGAACGTTTCCGGAAACGTGACGGCCATTACTTGCCAACTATTTATCCAATAACGGCTATGAACACGAGTAAATACGGGAAGAAATGAAGTCAGGAAACAACACTACTTCGTCCTTGTCCACATTTCCGTATCCTTATACTATTAACAACGGGGACACTTTGCTTACTATCGAGGATATTTTTCCTGGGGTAGTCTTTGAATGCTGATCGAAAAGTGGTAAAGGTGATTGTATATAATTTGAATGCAATACGCGAAACGTAATTTTAATTTAGTCCCAAGGATAAGCCTAGATTTATAAAAAAAGACGTGTGGCACTCGGAGACTGCCGCGGTATAGCTATTGCATAGCATCGTCCGATTTCGGAGCAGCTCGTCTCGATTCGTGCGAGTTTCATACAGTCGTACAATACGTCTAACCGCACGCACACAAACACCGTGCCGAAGTCTACCGAACTGCCTACCTAAGTCTACCACTCGGCCATCGTCGCTTTAATGATCTTATTATGATAACAAATGTCTAAAAGTGCTAATAAAAAATCTTTCTTCGAGAATAGTGAATTCCGTGTAATGGCGATCCGGGTCATTAGTGCCACAAAATAATGGAATAATTTGTTTTCACCTGTCATATTTCCCTCGCCCTCCGGCCCTCCGAGCTTTCTCAAAGGTTAAATATTGTATTATTGCGAAACCTTCGACGCATCAACGATGGGTAAGGGCATTAAAGGACCCATAAAGGATTTATGTTCGCAGGTAGCTGTAACGGTGAGCCATCAAATACAAATATACGGAGACATCTTAAAGATGGCAATGGGTAAAGGTTAGGTACTTTGTATGCTACTTTGGGAAAATGTTTGCGATTGATGACTTTACATCAATAAGTAACAGTTTGGACAGAAGTGTACTGATGTAACGTAAATAAAAATAAATAATGAATTGGCACATCTCCCATTGGTCATTTAACCCCAAACTAAGCAGACCTTGCACAACAAGTGTCAGAGACTGATATACGTACATACATAGATATTTATACATACATGTACACGCACAGAACAACACCGAAACAAACACAAATGTTCATCACATAAATATTTGTACCGGGTGGGAATCGAACCCAACAATTCTTGGAATGGTAGCCAGGGTCTTTAACCACTATTCCACTATGCCGGTCTATATGTCGCAGTCATCTGGTTGAATCAGCGATTTGATTGTATCACTAGCGCGTTCATTAAATGACGACGTTCAATTGAATGACTAGGTCGAACGTTGAATGAACAATCCTCACTCAACGTCCAACAAGTTAGCGGATTGAAACATAGCCCTTTGAACATAGCGGACGTAAAATCAGTCAGGTGATTGTAATTTAGTTCATTTTTTTTCCACTGCGGCGTTAGTGCTCATCAAAACAAAGATGGCGTCAAACAGCTGGTACAGATCTAATCGAATAGCACTGTGTTGATATTTTTTTGAGTGAAATTGAGATTTAAAGTGACTTACTTATTCGTAAAAAATTTGAGACAGCCTGGATGTACCGATTAATACGCTGTCGCCGGCTACTTTAAAAGAAAAATTTCTGGCAAAATGTCATGCAACTTATGTCATGTCCTCATTTTTAATCTAAAGTTAGTTATCTTTTAAGTTGCAAACTTATGGTCACTCTAATCAAACATTAGAAAGACAGCTATATCCCATTCAACGACTACGCTAAATGACGTTCAGTCAAGATGTTGAACGTTATATTCAATAACTTCACGAGTTGTCCTTTAGTCATTCAATTGAACGTCGTCATTCAATGAACGCGCTAGTGGTCCAATCAAATCGCTGATTTAACCAGATGACTGCGACATATATAAACATACTACAAAACTAAACTTAAGCACGAGTATAATCTATTGACTGATCATACAGAAATGTTCATCCGAATCCATTTTACATCCAAAGCAGACAAATTCAATGATTAACTGACATAATTATGATGATGGCTTGGAGTAGCCTCGTCATCATCACCGGTCTTGCGGGGGAGCGGATGGATCTTACCCTTAAGACTCATCGCCTATTATAGACGTATTGCCTTTAAATTTTCTATAAAATGTTTAAATAAAAGTAAATAAAACTTTTGTTTCTCAAATCGAATAATGCATACCCTCTTATAATTTTGTTAAGATCACAGCCTTTTCGTATGTGAAATTAGATAAATTTACGATTATTCGAACCCATGCCGACTTTACCCTAAATGTGAGAAAAATAAAATGAGGGTGTTTTAATATTTGACGCCATGTCGGCTCGGATTCCAACAATCGTAGAATAATTTAATTTCGCTATAATATTGCTAAAATTTGAGCAGGCGTGCATTACTAACCAGCGCCAAATTTTACCAGTATCATAATTTCAATTTCAAATTTCCGTAATACGTCCCCGGTTTCATATGACTCTTTAGGCTCAGAAAAGGGTTTTCTTGCAAGGTCGTAAGGGGGCTATAAATCGACACCCACGCAGGTACAATATGCCGTGTAGGTACAATAAAGTGTCTTGCGAGCGCCAATTACGTAATTTCCGGGGCTTGACAAGGTAATATGGGCCCTTGAGTCTACTAAGGTGATGTAAAGATTTCGTACTGAAATGTATACCTTCGAGATTTAATGCGTTGAGGAGACAACGTTGTGTGAATAGAGTGGGTTCAATGATAGGATAGGAACTGAAGCGACAGTTTCAAATTATTTCAGTAATACCTACTCAAAATTGATTCGGCAATAAGATATTTTAGACAATGTTTTTGTTAAATATTAGTAAGTATTTATGGGTTTACACGCGATATTAGAAGTAGCAAATACGTAGCAACTTACTACCCATTTAGTGTAATGTAACGCTAACATCTAAAATCAAATGTTTTTTTTTTATTTCAGCACCCAATAAATTGCACTTTTGCGTTTTAAGAACATGTGTGGTCGATTGATTAAAAAATAATAAAAAAAGGTCTACTTTCATAACAATTTCAATAAAGCTTGTTTGATATTATATTTGCTGAAATCTGATGTAGTTAGTACAGAACCTTAATAACACAATTTATTAAAATGTAATCTGCTTCAACTATTGGACTCTGTAGGATCTTATTAAAATTAAAACAAATAGCAAGTTCTTATTACCTACTCTGATCAAACAAACGAAGTTCACCGGGAGGGTCTAGACATTACGGAGCACCAAACATTAATTAAAATTCAGTTAATAACAAACTTGGCGATCCAACATCGGGGGCGATTTTAAAATGATTGCCGACGGTCCGGCGTCCAGGCCAATCATATACATTATTCATAACTTTCATTATTTAACTTTGGAGACAGAGATCCATTCTTGATTTACTGAGAGCAAGTTTTGGTAAGTTGACCAAAGGCTCCAAGCGATGTCCGTTTAATATCTTAGTTTGGGAAGCGGAGATTTCAATTTAGATCAGTCGGCCGGAGGATATTTTTCTGTTTTACGTTATCACTAGTTGGCCGCGACTACATTCGCCTACAGTCACGTCAGTCAGCGCAGTCGGTTAGAATCCGTCAAAAAAATATCAAATTTAATAACCATATCCCCAACTTCATAAAAAACCATGAAAAACTAATCCATTTCAATAAAATGCTAAAAAAAATTTGGATTAGTAAATTTTAGTACAATATAGACGAATTTTTCAATGATTTCCTTGAATATCCCAATAAAATAACATATTATTTTTAATTGTGTTAGGTATATTCTCAATTACTATGTCTTAAAAGGGCCGCCATATTAAGGCATAATTTTTACGACTCTTATAGTTAATCTGACACGCAATAAATAAAATTTGATTTGATTTTATTTAAATTTAAGCCCATAAGGTTATACAAAATATCACCAAAATGTTTCTCGACCGCCCAAAAATAACGTTATCAAAACATCAAAAAACATTTCGCCACAACTAAGTAAAAACGATAAAAATATCACTTTCTCTCGTTTATAATAAAACCGAAATCAAATGTTTGATATACCTCCGCGACCTCACTTAGAGATCAAAGGGAATGTTTTGACGAGTTTACGTGGCTTTGATCTGAACGAAGTCTGGAAAAATTGCTCTAACGAAGTCAAAGAACGCACTTGCCGGGACAAATTTAATGTTAATTACTTTTTGTGGAGAAGTCGGTGTTTACGGTTAAAGTGACAATCACGTGACAGACGTCCAGCCTGCAAAGAATGATACGCATTAAAGGTAAGTATTGTTTAAAAACTTATTCACGTAGCGTTCTATATTTGAATCCTGCATCGCGGTATCAACATTTTTCTCGAGTGCCTTATATACCGGGCTAGGCCGCTCACATTAGGCTCACTATGTACATAGTTGATGACAATGATGATGATGATGCCTCAATATATTTGAATTTGGAACTAATGCTTTGGTGTCATTTGGCACTTTGCTGGGCTCAAACAGGCGGTCTGATCCCGGGCGGAGGAACAATCCTGCAGGAATCTGACTAATCACAACCTCTGATTTTAGAATTAATCCAAACTTTTTACATCGACAGCTTAGTGCAAATGTTTCTTCTGAATGTACAAATTGATAAGTTGTAACTATTAAGACGCCCATGTATAGACAGACTAGGGTGTCCCTTATATTCTCAAAATAACCTGTTGTGTCTATGGTTTTAGTTAAAAAATCTTTTTCTTTTCAAATCTAATAATGCTAACCTTCTGATAATTTTATCAAGATAAACAGCCTATTCGTATTTGAGCCCATGCTGATTTAACCCTAAATGTGACAGAAATAATATGAGTTTTTATAATATTTGACGTCAAGTCGGCTATGGTTCCAATAATCGTAGATTAATTTAATTTCGCTATAATATTCACAATAATTAAAGCAGGTTTGCATTATTACATTTGAAAAACGAATAGTCTTTTTTATTAGAAGCTTAGATACAATAGGAAGTTTTCAGAATATAAGGGATTAAAAAATCCTTCCTTTTATTATAACTGTAAAAGTTACTAGGAAAAGTGAAAACGCTTCGTATACTATCGAGTGTATATCCGATTTTCACGCCTTATTGCGGAACCTATATAAAAGAATACTAAGTTAGTCTATAAAAATGGTTATAATGCGGACTTGTAAGGCTTCTAATTAATATTTATCTTGGTTATAAAATTATTTTTGTTGTACTTAATGAACAAATTCGTTCGTTGTATAGTATAAAACAAGAATAAATCGAGTGAAATTTTTATGTTTACTTATTTTTACAAGATAATGTTAATATTAATATTTGAAGCATTGTCACTACTACTCAAATCCGTTTAATCTTCAGATGGATAGCTTCAAAGGATTTTTACAAACTTCTTGACTTTATCTCTCAGACTCCAATCGTCTAAAAGATCTTTTGTCTTTGTGAAAACGAATTCAGTGAACATAGTGAAATGTTCCAAAATTTAATAGCAGACTAAGTATTTGATCTGCAAAATATCAATGCTTTTTCATTTTTTCAAATCTCGAAATAAATGAACTAAAACGTGAATTTATTAATTACCAAAATTATTCTTTACCTTTATTTTTAAGAAAGAAACTATAAAATAAAATGAACTAAAAAGTTAAAAATAAATTAACTCTAAAAAGAAATATAACACTTTGTAACTTGATTGTAACCTTTAACGACAAATAAGCGTCTTCGTCTAGGACAAAATAATTCCATATTGTACAAATTTATTTAATTTTAACACTAAAACTTTTCACCATACATAATTATTCAATTTTGTCCCCCTTTTTATCATAGTCCCCATTTATAAATGAAAGCGTGTTACATTGTGATAGCTTGAGGAAAATGTTGTGTTGTATTAAATGTAACATAGAACATAATAATGTTCAATCATATCAATTAGTACCTTGTTGCTCTAAAACATTTAAGTATTTTTAATATGTTTCTTTAAGGCAAGGTAACGATGTATGCATACTAAAAACTTAGCCAATTACGGAATAGTCTGTTCAATAAACAAACACCTCGACTGATTGGACGCCGGCCATAGATCACTCTACATTTGGAGAAAAGTGAAATAAATCTGCACATTTCAAAACACGATTTACAACCATCACTTTGCTTAATTGACTGTAGGTAACTTGAGTAGTTGAAGTTTGTTCAATCTTTGACTTTGAACAGAGATTTCGAAACTTCAACTGTACTTTTCTGATTAAAATTTTCCAGTAGACCAATTCAGAAAGGATTGGCAAAAATTTTCCGTCGTTATTCCTAAAAATTTGGACAGTTACTCAGACAAAGGACAATGGGCAAAAATGTATGGAGCTTGGTCTATTTTTGAAATTGAGTGGCAGTCTCCGGAATCAGTATATCTTGCGAGGCACTATTAAACATCATTATTTAAAAAAAAATCGTGAGCATATTCCGGTTAGTTTAGGAGATATCGAATATTGTTGTCTTTGTATATTTCGATGATTCAATGCAAAAATTGTTTTATTTTTATAATATTCCTATTGTTAAGTGTATATTATAACTATTAAAAAGTCTAATATTTTCAAAGGTTTACCAGAAAATAAAAAACCGACCATATTTTTAAGATTTTATTATGGTATGGTATCAAAAGGTACCTTTTGTAACTACCTTTTATATTGTACAATATAAAAACGTCCAAAGAAGTTTTGTCGACTGGTTGCTGTTACCACCATACAGTTGCGTAAAACCCGCCAAGTGACTCTGGCCTCTCTCGGTCAGGTCGCGTTCCGGGATCAGCACTGTACGAACCGGAGCCAGGGGGGACCATTGCTGGGGCAAGCGCCGGACCAGTGGAGTCTTAGCGGCGGTATTGTGCGGGCGGAGAGGGTCAGCCCGCCGGCCAGAGAGACCCGTAGAAACGGGGGCCCTTCCGTCCGGCGGACTGGCCAACCCGCACAGCTCAAACCAATGCGAGACTCCACGCCTTGTCTCGTTGTTGCCGCAGCAATAGTCTCCTCTTTAAGCGGGCTTTCAGGGTGAGTGCGAAAGGCTATTGTGCCTGTCGACCTCATATTTGGATCTCACTACCGCTTATCATCAGGTGGAGTGAGGTTATCTTGTTAGTTTAATATTTAAAAAAAATGCTTTTTTTATAAAAAACTTACTCGTCTATAATAATAGTGTCTAAAAACGCAGCAGGTAATCGAATTTCATCTTGGTATCGTGCCGTGGCTGGGTGATTCCGTCAGACGAGTTTATACTATAAAAAAATGTCACTTTTCGTAGGCGCAGGTTTATTGTAATTCTGAATTATCCTATTTAAATAAAAAACCGCTGTTTGCTTTTACACAATTATCAAAATAAAATAGTTATGTAATAATACGTTAATGAAATATAACAATCTTCATCACTCTATATTTCTATATCTAACCATGACTCGAAGTAACTGCCATATAATAAGTTTTGATTTATGACACGAACTATGATATGCAATTGAAATTTGAGACTGCCACGCGATTTTTATTTTAGCCCAAAATGCCCATTGTCCTTTAATATGCACCCTTTCTTTGTGTCTCTAGGACCGATGCTATTCAATAAATAAAATAAAATAAAATAAAAATAAAATAGCCTTTATTGCTATACTTCATTTACAATGATTTTTCCTTTTAAAAACATTTTGTTTACTTTAAAAAACTTTTTTTTTTACTCACATTAGGTATCGGTAAACGGTAGGTTTCTACGTTGCAGCTTGTCTTTCGACATAGGCCTCCTCCAAAGTGTGAAATAGAGGTTAGAAAGCAGTGACATTGACAACTGTCACAGTAACAGCTGACTAGTGTTGCCAGAGAAAGAAAAAAAAACTACCAATATTTACGTTGCTATTCCATGGTACCACATAAACTAGAATGAACTGCAGCGGAGGTTGAAAGCGATAATTAGTTTAGAGGCAACATTTGAACTTTCTCTGATTCAATAAATAAAAGTGGAAATAAAATCCAAAGAAATCGCAGGCGGCTAATAAAAGAGATTATAATGTTGCACCCGCCTTTTGACCTTTACGACCTTTTTGTTGAGAACGAAACCACTTCGAACAATAGGATTACGGATCTGAGAGAGCTATCCCTTAATATTTCACTTTCGGGGAATCCTTTGCCTTAAGATTTTTGACAAAAAAAAGACAGGTACGATAAGGTGGCCTTAGATTTATCGATTCTGAAAGCTTTTCACTGCCTTGCTCCTTCTGAACAAATAGCAGTTTCACTGTAACCTAAACTACTTTATTTAAATTTAATTTGCGACAGACAAGTCTAGACTTATGGTAGAACATAAGATACATTTTTTTTTTAAAACACACACATATTAGAAAACTGTATATTAAAATTATATGGCATACACATAGGCAGGCACATCTTTATTATAGGTATAATAAAAATGTGACAGATCGCTAATGTTTTGTGAGACCTTTATCAAAGCAGTAGTAACCAAAACATTTTTTGAAAATGTTGCAACATAACGCATCCTGATAAGAAAAGTGTCGAAATACTGAATTAGTAATCCCGGGAATTATGCACAGTTAATGATTTTTGTTCATTTATACATCAAAAATTTATTGAAATCAAAGTCTAGTATTCGAAATATTACTGTTTTCCAATAACAAAATTCCCATCATTTCCATTTTTCTGAGACACCAAATTTTGCATAGTGACAATTTTTTTAAAGGAGTCCGACAATATTTTAGGTCTGTCTGTTTGTTTGCATGTTTGTGTCCTGTCTTGAATACGGGTCAACCAATCTGATGTTTAAAATGCTTTTTTTTCACATTTAGTCTGGCACATTAAAATGTAACTATACAAGAAATAAGCTACAAATACTACTACAACTAGAGTAGGTAAGCATCTCACAATGAGTAAGTACGTCAAACTTCCGATTGTCTTATTTAGTTTTTCCCACTGGTCGTTAGTAATACTGCCTTCCTGGGGAGTTTCTCAGTGATTGGCCCCGCGAATTGCCTGCTATTCACAAACTCGTTCAATATTGTTTGTGTTTCTCTGGCAAACTGTATCTGAATTAATATGGAAGGTCGTAATTACATGAGCGAAAATCTAGGTTTTTAGCTTTTACTAAAATAACGGGAAATATGTAACTGCAAAACAAGCCAAGCTTAGTGCAGTACCAAATGAAAAGTTGAAACGTGTTACTTAATTACGGAAATAAAGATTTATATAATTTAAACATATTTATTGTTTATTTCATTTAATGCGTTCCAAGCAATAATATAATATACTAAAGGTTTGTTATCTCAATAGTAATTTGCGAAATTTTCTTTTTCCTATTTTTTCCAAAAAATAAAAAAGGTCCCTGATTATTGATAAGACTTAGATGTCCGTCTGTCTGTCACTAGGCTGTATCTCATAAACTACGATTATAAAACTGTTGAAAATTTTACAATAATTTACCCAGTATAATAAAAAATACTTGTAGTTTTAAAAACATTAGTGCTCCCTAGTAATAAACGTTTTGAACATAAATGTACGGGACACTTAGTGCGCAAATCCAACTCTTTTTTACTAACTTAATGAAATCTGTAGCATTTTGCGTTTTTGATGTTAGAATGAACGCAAATCTTGTAAAATGATCAACCATCAAGTGTAGGTATTTCTTTGTCGATCTTTGCCCTCCAAAGCCGCCAATAGTATCTATCGACATTATCTGAAATGGTTTTGACGCTGGTCCCAAATGTGACATTATTAGTCAAAATTTTCTTCAGCCATCAATACGGTCATTTAGTCTAGTTCTTCACGGTCGACTTTTTTAACTTCCACTTCGAACAATTCATCTTCTTCCAAGTTCCTCGAATATTTTGATAGATTCACCGAGACCGTTACAGCTAATGAAACTCTTCAAGAAACTCAAAGGGATTTAACTGCAACGCGTTAGCTGACAAAGTTGAACCAATTTGAGGGTGTCTTTGTGGCGAATTGAAGTTCCGCTTCCATTACACTTGGAACGAAAAGTTGACAGTTTACGAATTCGCCTGGAGCGTTTAGTTAAATAGATTGTACGCTGCTGAATATTAGCAACTTTTTTTTTATTGTTCCCCTCAATTAAATATCATCATCAGCCGATATACGTCCCCGCTGCGGGGGCACGGGCCTACCCTAAACTAGGGCGACAAGGTCTTAGTAAACCACGCTGGCCAAGTGCGGGTTGGTCGTCTACACAGCCTAAGAATTTCTTCGTAGGTGTGCAGGTTGCCTCACGATGTTTACCTTTACCGTTAAAGCGTCGAATAATCGTACATATGAATTTCAAATTTGAAAAACACAGTGGTACGCGGCAGGGTTCGAACTAGCGACCTCTCGCATGGCAAGCAACGACGTTAACCACTCGGCCATCGACGCTCTCAAATTATATATGCCAAAAACAAAAACAAATGGCGATTATTTAAAAAAATATATCATGAACCACCTTATTGAAATTATATTGATATATTTGTTTATTCATTGTGTGAATTATTTTTTTAATGAGGGCTATAGTTTTTGTGCTCACTGTTGGAGGAGGTCCGTAAATACGACTATAAGAACAACGCTAGCCAAAACTAAAATTTACATTTTATTCATATTTTATACATAACAATATATTGATTGACACGTGATAGCTCCCATTGAGATAAAACAATTCAATTATATTGTTACAATGGAGAATGCTACTGTCGCAATTTTACAATGGTACCTTATGTATTGGCATAATTAATATATTTATAAAACAAATTAATATTTTAGACGTGAAAGTACAATTTTCTTTTTTTACCTTGTACTGCATGTTGCGGTTTGACGTCATGGCGCTACGTTGATTTTGTATGAAAAGTGCAAACAGTCAAAACTTTAAACACGTATAACTATTTAATTTTTTGTTGTATGTCGAAACGAATTACACATATCGATTTGGTTTGTCAAAGATTGAAAGCTGCATAATAAGGAATATGCACACATTTTTTTTTATTATAGAAATCAATCTTTAATATCGAAGAAATATGAATGTAATTCTAATTTTCCATTTACTTTAACGACAAGCGAGATATAGCTGTTTAAAGTTCCCGGGTGGACAGAGAGATCCGATATGGCAGATGACGTCACAATTACACTACGGCCAAACTCGATCCATACAAAACTCCGTTTTGTAAGAAAGACATAGAAAATTAACTTTAATTCCTTATAAATCCTTCGTTTGTGAACCGATTTTCATTTTTATTTCACATTTTAGTATATGTTTAAGCCTTTTTTCAAAAGTTGTTGAAAAATTCAAGATTGCAGATTTACGTATATTCCCTATTACCTAACATCATTTCATTCTCCATTGGAAGGAGGTACCTTTTTTTCAAGTTTGGGAGCAAATATTTACTTAACAAGCTTTTACTTACATATGATTGGTATCTTATAAACTAAAAGCTGTTGAAGTTACGAGTAAACTTGTTACTAGTTAAGTAATAACCTTGTTATTTGTCTTAAAAAGTAAGTTTATTTATCGATATCCCAAAGACATTTGTAGCGGTCATTCTTTGAGACTTTGTTATAAGTTAGTATCAAACAATGAAATTGATCAGGGATCCTAGACAAACTCTAAGTGGGAGTTCTATAGCTCATTTTACATTTATTTTTTAGATTTTGTGTGCTTTATAATGTGTACTTTTAATGAGGCATATTGTGCCTATCAACCTCATATGTATACCTAACGGTGCCAGCAGTGGTGACATATAATACGGGCTGATGATGATGATGAAATAATATTCCAATTCACACTGTTACTCGAATTCACATAAAACTTATTTTTAACATCCACTCCATCATGACGGGCGGTAATCCAGTCTCTGTGACGCACATTCATCAAGCAGGCAATTCTATCGACGGCTTAAGCTCCAAATACTCTTACTATCGGGAACTTTGATAAATCGAGAGGAGTGAGGGAAGGGCTCGGGCCGCGGTTGGAAGGGCAGCGAGGAGGGGTCGATGCAATCTGGTTAGGTGATGGAAAACTGCCTCGTTGGTCTATTGGTAGCAAGCGCTGCGATAGGACCGAGAGGTCCCCGGTTCGAGTCCGGGGTCGAGCAAAATTTGTGTGAGTTTTTCTTTAATGAAATTACTCAGCCCGGAGTTAGAAAGTTGGCGGTTGAACGCCCGTGCCTCGGAAAGCACGTTAAGCCGGTGGTCCTGCGCCCGATCTCTCATCGGTCATGTCGGATTGCCGTCTCACCAAACTATGAGAGTAAGGGAATAGAGAGTGCACTTGTGTTTGCGCGCACACTTGTGCGCGCACTATAATATGTCTTGCGCTCTTGCCTGATCACAATTTTGATCGGCCGCGATGGCTTTATTTTTATTTAGGTGATGGAAATTCTTGATTTAGGATACAGATTTAAATGAACTCTAGAAGTAAAGTCAACCTCACCTAGCTGATGATTGTATCAGAACCTGTAAAACAATTGATTTGTGGTTATTATGTTTTGTGCATGTTTTATTGTTGTGTGAAATTTGAATAAATAAATAAAGTAAATAAGCAAGAGAGCTGTCGTTTTAATTGATGATAATCACAATCAGCTAAGAGAAATCTCAGTCACTACGCTAATTGTCAAGTCACGCCGAACCATAAAATGCACATAGAATATTTTAATATCGGGAAACTAAATGATTGTTATTTAATGACTAAATTAAACATCGCTTTTTACTAATCAGAAACTCTACGATAGCAAATGATTCAAGTTCTTAAGCTACTTACCACGGGATAAGATTAATGTATGTGATGTTGTGTAATATTTATTTAATCCCTTTAATTATTAAGACATAAGGACGGACAGACAGCAGCTTTTTAATGCAAAATGCACCTTTTCTCCAAGCGTGTCAGTCACCGCTCGTGCTCCCGCCGCGCCCCGCTAGTTCGTTATCCGTGCGATCACTCCCTGTCACTGCGTCACTGTCAGATGCAATTTTTCGGTGAACGCTCAACTCTTAGTCCAGTGAAGATTTACCGCTCAGACTAAGGTGGATTAAGAATGAACATTTAATTAAATTTTATCCTGACTGACTAACTAACTTACTTACATAAATAATTAATTTTAAAGTTTCTGATCTAGACATGTTAAATGAACGCTATCAATTTTATGTTATACCTTTTCTTTTTTTTTATAATAGGCTAACAAGATGACTCCTCCACTCTACCTGATGGTAAGGGGTAGTGAGATCCACATATGAGGTCGACAGGCACAATAGACCATAATATTGAGCCTGTCGCACTCACCCTAAAAGCTTACTTAAATGCCGTTTCAAGCTAGGGATCGTAGGGGGATATTCATCGGATGAATGAGCCAATTAAAATTATGTGATGTGTGTTCTTACATAGGTGTGTGTAAAGTTTCATTAGTGTCCATTAAGTCATTGAAAAAATATTTAAAAAAATTAAGTTTGTACCGGGCACGTGCAGCGGGTTTCTTTGACCACCTATTATTTTCATCACTATTTTCTAGCTGATTTCTATTTAATAATAAGTCTTTTCTGTAAAGTTTAAACCTGCAAATAAGTACTAGGTAAGTTTATCTTCAGTTCAGGTTCTTTATGCACCGTTATAAGCGAATTACCTTAATCAACACTTTAGCTAAAGCTGAATGGATTTTTTGTTTGAATGTGCTAATCTCAGGAACAACTGGTTCGAATTGAAATAGAACATTTATAAAGGAAAGCTTTCGGCTATATAACATCACGCTGCGACCAATAGGAGCAAGGGAACAGTAGGTAATGTGTAAAAAACGCGAATGAAGTCACTGGCACAGCTAGTTAGATATTCGCCGTGAAATTTGAGTGGTTGTTTTCCCGTGGCAGAACGATTTGCCTTTAGTAATACTATCGAATCATGCAAATAATTCCGTGAAAAAAAAATTTTTTTTTTCGAGTTTTCAACATAATAATTTTCCAACTCGAAAACGAGTGAAGCTATCATTGTTTTTGAAGATGTGACGTATTCAGGTACTGCTTGCCGCATGAAATCGAAGCTTATAGCTAAAAAAGCTCTACACCCTAAGTCATAAAGCGGTTTGAACGTGCTTTCGAGTTACGGTTAAACCTTTCGTAAAACCGGCATTTATTGATTTTACCAAAAAAGAACTGCACACATCTTTTGTACTACTAAGTTAGAATCATTTTACTGCGGGAAAACAACCACTAAAATTTCACGGTGTATAACATCACGCTGCGACCAATAGGAGCAAGGAAACAGTAGGGAATGTGTAAAAAACGCGGACGAAGTCACTAGCACAGCTAGTTAGATAATTAGATAATATAAAATAAAATAAAAGGCGTCCGACCGATTTCAGCCATGACGGCCGATCTCAATTGAGATCAGCCAAGTGCGCAGGACATATTATAGTGCACAAGTGTGCGTGCAAACACAACTGCACTCTCTATTACCTTACTCTCATAATTCGGTGAGACGGCAATCCGACATGACCGATGAGAGATCGGGCGCAGGACCACCGGCTTAACGTGCTCTCTGAGGCACGGGCGTTCAACCGCCAACTTCCTTACTCCGGGCTGAGTAATTTCATTACAGAAAAACTCACACAAATTTTGCCCGACTCCGGATTCGAATCGGGGACCTCTCGGTCCTAACGCAGCACTTGCTACCAATAGACCAACGAGGCAGTTTTAGATTTTAGATAATATAAATACGCTGTGAACTCCTACCCTCCACGGGGATTGTTATCCCCTTATACACCTTATACAATAGACTAAGTAAAAACCTGATGATGATGAATAACACAATAGAATTTAATAAAAGACAAGTAATTTTCAATTTCACTAATCTAGAAACCAACTCCAATAATGGTCCGTAATTCAATCGCTTGAAACCGAAATACTCTGCTTACATAATCCGCTGATACCAACAATAGTTAACAGCACTGACTACTCGATACATAAGCTGTATGGAGTTATTGATGCACTAGCTGTGCCCGCGACTTCGTTCGCGTGAACTACAGGATTTTGATTTTTTTTTTAACTTAAAAGTAGTCGTAGTCCCGTCAAAATCTTTTCTGCCACTTAAGAAGTTAGTCTTCAACCGGAAGAAACATTTAAAACAAAATTATTTTTGTTTTTATCATCATCATCATCTGTTGTTTATCGTGTAGTAATAAATAAGTTCGTTCGCGTGAACTACAGGATTTTGATTTTTTTTTAACTTAAAAGTAGTCGTAGTCCCGTCAAAATCTTTTCTGCCACTTAAGAAGTTAGTCAACCGGAAGAAACATTTAAAACAAAATTATTTTGGTTTTTATCATCATCATCATCTGTTGTTTATCGTGTAGTAATAAATAAGTATATTACACAACATCACATTAATTGATCTGATCCTGTGGTAAGAAGCTTTAGCACTTGTTTTTATCAGAACAGTGGTATACATTTAAATATTTAAATAGCACAACCAGACACGGAACAGACATCGATATTCATCGCAGAAATATTTGTGCTGAGTGGGAATAGAACCCAAGAAAAGAAAAAAAAAAAAGAAAAGTCCAAGTGCAAGACGGACTCGCACAACGCAATTTATTTTTAAAGTTTACGCAATTCTCTGTACTTGACGTTGCTTTATTCTAAATTTTGAGAATCTGAGTACTTCGCAGATAGTAGTTCCCTTTGCGAGTGTCAAAAATTGGCAGCATAAATGAATGTTTCTTTTGATTGTGTTGGCTCAGGCGAAGGGACAGTAGACCTGAGTATTTGATGTAACTTTCAGTTTGATATTTTCTCCTTGACAAAAATTGACGATGATAAACGGATCCTATATAAGGGGTTCGGTTATTCTTTTCCACGTACGAAATCCTAAAATCTATGTTTATAGTGAACAGCTTCCTCATATTGAATAGATCATCTTCAAGTAATCCTAATTGTTCATCGATCAATGTGAAATAAAGGACGTCCTATTCCAAAGCCAGGTAGCAGTTTATAGTTAGAGAGGAAAAAAGCGTCCATGGCCGAGTGGTTTAGGTATTTGCTTGCTATGCAAGAGGTCGCCACTTCAAACCCTGCCACGTACCACTGTGTTTTTCAAATTTTAAATTCATACCTATGTACGATTATTCGACGCTTTTACTGTGTGCTTGAATCATGTTCTTTCTTAATCCCTGGCAAACCCCTCATTTTCTCTTTTCGAATTTTATGCTTTACCAAATTAAATATGCTTATGCTATACTTTTATATTGATTTTCATATTATTTTTTGAACTCAATATTGAATTTGTTCTATTTGATTGAATATTTAATACCCGGTTGGTGCATACAATGTATTAATCGCATTGTAATCATCTCATCCTTTTTTCTGATACCAAACCCTTGAGTATTAATATCAATGTATTTTTTGACAACCAACCTTCTTCAATTCGGCAATTATGGAAATTTGAATGCTCTCGTTAATTTGACAGCTTAAAAATATGTCAATTAGATGACACTATTTTGTTAAATTAAAATAGAAAAAAGGTGACAATTAGAATATTTTCGATACATGTTGTCGATTCAGAACCCTTCTAGTAATTTACGTAATTTAATGGTACTCCAAATTTATCAATTCCAAAAGACAAACTTCACATACCTATTTGACGTATGGTATACCTACATACAAACTTTTCCACAATATAATATCGAAGTAATACGTAGAGCACAGTGCCATCTATTGAACTACCAAAAAACTTATCACGTAGGTACTCATGTTATATCAAACTTGACAGCATTTATGGCATGCTGTACAAAGCACGATGCCATCTATGTGTAATTTTATGAACAATAGCTGACCCAACAGACTTCGTCCTGTCAAAACAAATTGTAAAAATTTGTTTGAAATTTGATTTTTTTTAGACAAATTTGGGTTTTTCGTACGGATCCCTACTTTTTTTGAAAATGTAATATAGCCTATAACCTTCCTCGATAAATGGACTATCCAACAGTGAAAGAATTTTTTAAATCGGACCAGCGGTTCCTGAGATTAGCGCGTTCAAACAAACAAACAAACAAACAAACAAACAAACAAACAAACAAACTCTTCAGCTTTATAATATTAGTATAGATTACTGAAATAGAGAGTAAAGCAAACTCCAAAATCAACGAGCCACCGATTTCAATGATAATTCCGAGGGATGGTTTATTTCTATTACTACAAATTTAACAATAATGTTTCCAACAAACGATTTGTAACATATTAGCGGCACAAATAGCAAATGTTTAGTGAATTCGGTATAGTAATGAGGATTTGTTTGCGTGTATTTGTAGTGCTTCAGCTATTAAGCTAGAAATTTGAAACATACATACATATATGTGTGTAAGTCTCAATAGCCGAGTGGTTAAGGTCGTTGCTTGCCATGCGAGAGGTCGCCAGTTCAAACCGCCATGAGCCACAGTGCTTTTCAAATTTCGGAAATCATCAACGACCTGTTTGGTTCAGTGGCAGTGACAACATTAAATATAAATAAATATTACACAACATCACATACATTGATCTGATCCCGTGGTAAGTAGCTTTAGCACTTGTGTTACAGATATCAGAATCAACAATGGATACACAAATATACTTAAATATACTTAATACACACCCAGACACGGAACAAACACCGATGTTCGTCACACAAATATTTGTCCCGAGTGGGAATCGAACCCACGACTCTTGGAACTGTAGGAAATGAACCTGGGTCACTAACCACTGTTCCACCGAGTCAGCCAAAAAAGATTGCGAAGATTGCGAAGCATTGAAACAAAGGTCGCGGGTTCGAATCCCGCACGGTATAAACATTTGTGTCCATAAACATGGCTGTTTGTATCGGTCTGGGTGTTTTCTATGTATTATAATTATGTATTTACAAAAAAAAAATACGTAAGTATTTGTATCGGTTCAAGCTCTGCTTAGTTTGGGACTATTTGACTTTGTGTAATTGATGTTCAGGATATTTATTTGAAATTTAGATGTACGATTATTCGACGTTTTAATGGTAGAGGAAAACATCGTGAGAAAACCTGCACACGTACAATGAAATTCTCGGTTGTGTAGTCAACCAACCCGCACTTGGCTAGTGTGGTTGACTAAGACCTGAACGCCCTAGTTTAGGATAGACGGGCCTATCCTCAACCCTAGCAGTAGAGACGTTTATTTTTTAGTAAAATAACAAGTTACTTAAATTTTCAATGTAATGTTTTATTCTTCACTACCTACGGTTCCAAGAGTCGTAGGTTCGATTCCCACTCGGGACAAATATTTGTGTGACGAACATCGGTGTTTGTTCCGTGTCTGGGTGTGTTTTAAATCGATGTATGCGATGTTGTGAAATATTTATTTTATTAAGATATTGCATAGCTTTTATCGCGGGCTTTGAGCGCGGCGACCGAACCAAGAAATTCCGTAACGAAAAAAACCTCACAATCGTCTAACGTCGTTTCAGTTCGTAAGAATTCGGCAAGGTGTTTGTGTGTGTGCGGTTAGACGTATTGTACGACTCTACGAAACTCGCACGAATCGAGACGAGCTACTCAGAAATCGGACGATGCTATGCAATAGCTATACCGCGGCAGTCCCAGAGTGCCACACGTCTTTATTATTTATTTTATTTAATATGACTTGGTCAACAAACAAGGACAAAGTAGTACATAGTTATAATAATGTTCTTAAAACTTTATTTATTCCTTACGGACGCGGCCATCTATACAGAGTTCTGAAGGACCAATTTGAAACTTCAAAACAAAGATTGTTTTTCAAATCGGAGCAGAACTTGACAAATCCCTTCGAATCCCCATAGATTACACCATGCGAAGTTTATTTTGAGGAAAAATTTGTACAATAAGGTAGTATTTACATTTTTTTATCATTGTGATCGGCTACCATGCCGGAAATCAGTCGGACACCTTTATACATGGAAACGATTTTTAGACAACTTGCTTTGTTCCCTCTGTTTGTTAGTAATAATAATATTAATAATTTTTATTTCTTAAAACTAATACACAAAGATATCATAGTATCATTAAAGTAATCGAAAACAATTTGGATATTTTCGCACACGTCCACCCCAATAAAATTAACTATGGGTGTAAGAGACTAATAAAAGAGAAAATATTAATTTATTTTATTTTCAATAATTCTATTATGCCTGTCCACCTCATATGTGGATCTCACTACCGCTTACCATCAGGTGGTGTGAAGTCATCCTCTTAGTCACTTATAAAAAAACATATTCATACCCAGAAACGGAACAAACACAAATATTCATCACAACAATGATCGAACCCGTGACCCTAGGAACAGTATCCATGGTCACTGACCACGGTTCCACCGAGCCAGTCAAATGAGCATTTCTCTTTCTTTGTACAGTCAGCCTAAAATGTGGTCTACCACCCTACGGTTGAGATTTGTTTGAACGTCATGAAACAACAAGGTCAATTTGTTTGAACGTCATGAAACAACAAGGTCAATTTTCCCTGGCAGTGCCAGTGAAAAGTCAACCTTAGCGATCGTTACATCTCTTGGCTGACTGTACATATGAAAATCAGTATTTAAATCAATCATTGATAAACTCTAATTAACAGCACAGTATTTCAGAAAACTGAAAATGTCCGGGATATTTAACTTCATGCTTTGTTTGGAACTAAGAGGTAAGAGCAGACAGATGATTGCGGTGTCGTAAGTAATAAAAGACTAACTAACTGCCTCGTTGGTCTATTGGTAGCAAGCGCTGCGTAAGGACCGAGAGGTCCCCGGTTCGAGTCCGGGGTCGGGCAAAATTTGTGTGAGTTTTTCTGTAATGAAATTACTCAGTCCGGAGTTAGGAAGTTGGCGGTTAAACGCCCGTGTCTCGGAAAGCACGTTAAGTCGGTGGTCTTGCGCCCGATCTCTCATCGGTCATGTCGGATTGTCGTCTTACCGAATTATGAGAGTATGGGTATTCCCTTACTCTCATTTTTCGAGAGTGCACTTGTACTTGTGCACTATAATATGTCCTGCGCACTTGGCTGATCTCAATTGAGATCGGCCGCCATGGCTGAAATCAGTCGGACGCCTTATAATAAAAGACCAAGAAAAAGGTTTCACCGACATGTCTGCTCTTAGTTCTACCGTTTTGGCCGAAATATCGGGAGCTCATAAAACAAAAAACATTTCTAATGTGTGTAACCAAGACAGTAAAAGTAAAACATTACGATTATATTGAGCACAGTATTTCGTTTAGAAGAGTGACCATTTCCAGACGTAAGTGGCCCAGAAACTTGAGCTTCTACTATCCTGTAGTAATTCCTATACAGCAGGAAGCCACTTTTGTACACGTAAGTGCCTTAATTAGTACTTCGCTCGGTTAATGTGATTTAGCTTTTAACTAGCACAAGGCTTTGAGGTAGTTCGTATGTCCGTGAGTCTAGACTAATCTTATTGGTCAATTGTTGAGTGCTTACAATGTAATACTAGAGGGTGCAGGTTGCCTGCGCATTATACTAACTAGACAGCTTTATAAATTACAATATTATCTGGGACATTTGTACACACGGTCATCTGACCCCAAACTAAGCAAAGCTTGCACTATGGGCGTCAGAGACTAATATACATACATACGTAGATATTTATAAATACATACTTAAATACATATTCACACCCAGACATGGAACAAACAACGATTTCATAATACAAATATTTGTCCCAAGTGGGAATCGAACCCACGACTCTTGGAACCGCCGGCCAGGGTCACTAACCACTGTTCCACCGAGTCAGTGAAATTACAATTATGCCCGTTTAATTGTTATTGTGCCCACAAAATATATAATTATGTTAGTATACAGGCCAAGAAATACCTTCCATCATCATCGACGAGGTTACTTAAAGAGATTGATGGTTGTGGAAGCAGTGAAAGTGGTGGCTAGAACATTGCATTATCACAAAACGTTGCTCAAATAGGCCCCAGCCAGAATATCAGCGCCCCAGCGGCTTCCTGTCGTTGTGGCATATGCTGAGGCTGGGACCTAGTTGACCACAAATTTATGTTGTGTTCTATTGTGTTATTTTTATTTTCATTTTTGTTGTTGTTCTTTTGTTTGTGGTCAATAAATGCGTTTTATTATTATTATTATTATTGCCAAAATTGATATCTGCCTACGCTTCTGGGAAAGAGGCGTATCTGTATGTGATCGAATCAGAAATAGGTTACTTTAAAATTACATAATAATTTAAAAAATATAAAAGGCATCCGACAGATTTCGGCCATGGCGGCCGATCTCAATGGAGATCAGAAAATCGCGCCGGGCATAATTATAGTGCACAAGGGAAAATAATATTATCAACCCGTTACAACATTATACAAATGTTCGGTACCTATGTCCATGATGCTACATACTAACTGTTATTTCTGGATCTAGATATTTAAAGAAAAAACATCCAAATTTTTACCTGTCGGTGTATTTGTAGTGCAGTAAAAAAAAACGACGAACCGCAAAAGAAGATTTTATCATCCTCTTTTTTAAAAAATTGGCTAAAAATTACAGGCACGTTTAGCCGATACCACTAAATAGACGTTGATCAAGTTTTCGTTCTGTTAACTTAATTTCTTGCATTATTTTAAAGTAAGTAACTTTAGTAGTAAGTAAGTTTCAAGAAAAACTAAAGTTGAACTCAAACTGAGCAAGTAAAGCTTTAAGTGAAAGCCTCATGGTGTTCTTGACATAAGTCCTAACTTAGTTGTATGCAGCGAGTGACCGGCCAGGTCTCTAGATTCACTAACATGACCTAACCATATTAGGGCTAGTGCAAATGGCTTGGGGATAAACTACATGCATACATACATAAAATTACTTCTTTTTCCCAGAGGGGTAGGCAGAGATCACTTCCAGCGATCCACTTTTCACCTCTGTGGGAAACGTGACGTGACGGGTTATGGACCACGTCGCCGCCATGCTGCCATGTGCATTGTTTCAACAAGGTCATTGCGTTCCCACGAGTAGCAAGGATATAATATGACGGGGGAAGGAAAGGGGGAGGGAGGATACTATCGCCTCGGATGTTTTGGACTGAGTCGATAGTAGTTCAAGGAGCCGGGGTCGCTTACCCGTAAACCGTTCACCCACCACCGGACAGATAATTGTGACTGGTATCCCCTGGCTGGCTTGGGGATAAACTATAGTGTACAACAATCACTGCCCTAGTCAACAAAGTGGTTTTTGCTGTTAGTCTGTCCTTTTATCTACTTAATAAACAAAAAATCCTTTGAGTTGGTGCGCCAAAACAGCGTTCTCTCTGGAGGCATGTCCGGAAGATCATCGTCGTGGAGTCTGCGATTTCAAGACATATGCTGAGGCCATACCTTTTTAGTGGCACAGTTTAAATATTTGATTATATATTCTATTATTATTATAAGTATCAGTAATATTTGTTGTCGCTAAATAAACGTTTTGTTTCTTTTCTTTAAATATTACACAACATCACATACATGTAGCGTAAGCAATATAAGGCGTCCGACCGATTTCAGCCATGGCGGCCGATCTCAATTGAGATCAACCAAGTGCGCAGGACATATTATAGTGCACAAGTGTGCGCGCAAACACAAGTGCACTCTCTATTTCCTTACTCTCATAGTTCGGTGCGACGGCAATCCTACATGACCGATGAGAGATCGGGCGCAGGACCACCGGCTTAACGTGCTTTCCGAGGCACGGGCGTTCAACGGCCAACTTCCTAACTCCGGGCTGAGTAATTTCATTACAGAAAAACTCACACAAATTTTGCCTGACCCCGGACTCGAACCGGGGACCTCTCGGTCCTTACGCAGCGCTTGCTACCAATAGACCAACGAGGCAGCGTAAGCAAAAAGCATATTAGGAATATCAAAATCAAGTCAGCGTGCGGACAGCGAGACACTAAAATCAGCCTTGACAGGGAATAGTAGGAAATACATAACTGCCAGTCGTTCAACTGCGTTATGCCAATCATAATCGTGAGCGAAGCTAGTAGTATTCTTATCGTATGGTTGATGAACAACCTGGTGACAGAGTTTTAACACCGCCCGTAGGCCTCTGACATGGCTTCACACACCGTAGAAAAATCTCTCAGGTGTGCTGGTTTCCTCACGATGTTTTCCCTCACCGTTAAAGTGGCGAATGATGGTACATATGAATTTCAAATTTGAAAAACACATTGGTACCTGGCGGGGTTTGAACTGGCGACCTCTCGCATGGCAAGCAACGATCTTAACCAATTGTTCATATAGGGTTTTAGCTAGTAGTATTTTACAAGGATACATTTTCAAATCAAATTAATACGACAAAATAAACTTAATCAAAAACATCAAAAAGGCCCCAATGCCAATCCAACTATTCATTTCATTGGAAGTACGCTAATAACTCAATTTGAAACTTTGCATCAAAAAATCCAATTTAATCCAGGTACGAACTTCCCGGAAAATTTATTTGCTAAAGCATATGGAAATATAGTTTCCATTATAAAGATATTGGATATTAAACCTACACTACTACTTCATATTAAAATCGCCAATATACATATTGTATTTCAAATAAATTTAAACTGGAATGTTTAAATATATAATTTTAAACTGTCTGGGGTATTTACCGTGATCATGACGCTTGCAACAGTGCCGAAATATCGGGAGCTCATTAAAACAAAACAACATGATAAATATCCCGGACACTTTCAGTTTTCTAATGCAATGTTTAAACATTCTAATAACGCTCAATATGGTCTATTGTGCCTGTTAACCTCATTTGTGGATCTCACTACCGCTTACCATCAGGTGGAGTGAGGTCATCTTGTTAGCCAATTATAAAAAAAAAATGTTGTACCCCATTAAATATTTGGCATTACCAATGTGACTGTTTACTAATACTTAAATCTTTATTTCATGTAACTTAGTCAGATCACCTTCAGCTTAGAGCAAAGAGGTCAGAAAATAAGTACAAAAACCGGCCAAGTGCGAGTCGGGCTCGCGCACAAAGGGTTCCGTAGCAGCAAATATAATAAAAATCAACCTATCTCAAAAACTATAAGAGATACTTTGATCAAACCAAAAATCGTTGAAAGAGTTAATTAGCATGCATCACCTCTATTTTTTTTAGAATTTTATACCCCGTAGTTATAAAAATAGAGGGGGGGGGACATACTTTTTACGACTTTGAGAGCTGATATCTCAAAAACCGTTCACTTTAAGAAAAATGTTTTTTAGAAAACTTTATATCATTTTAAAAGACCTTTCCATTGATACCCCACACGGGTATGTACATCGAAAAAAAAAATTTCATCCCTCAGTTACATGTATGGGGGGCCCCACCCCCAATTCTTTTTTTTACTATTTAGTGTCATATTTTTGTAGCGGTTCATACAACACATATTCCCATCAAATTTCATCACTGTAGTACTTATAGTTTCCGAGTAAATCGGCTGTGACAGACGGACAGACGGACAGACGGACATGACGAAACTATAAGGGTTCCGTTTTTGCCATTTTGGCTACGGAACCCTAAAAAACGGTCAAAGAGACCCCGGCAGCCGTACCCCAAACTGACCCAGTTATCGAAATTACCAATTTAAATCGGTTGAAAGCTCCGTCCAGCTATCCAATAAAAATATCATCCTTTAGCATATTGAATCCCGAATATTTACCGAATATTTGCCGTTTGTTTCGAGTCTCTGTGTCGTACGAGGCGCCTCAGGCAAAAGTAGGGAGAATGAGGACACAATATTGAAGTCTATCTTAAACATATAAATATGAGAAACTGACTGACTGGCATATCAAGTTAGGGGTGAGAACCATCCGCTTTAGGGGTGAGAGCCATCCGCTCCCCCGCAAGTCCGGTGATGATGACAAGGCTACTCCAAGCCATCATTGTTAGTCAGTTAGGAAAAAAACATATCAACGCACAGCCTTAACGGCTAAACGTAGGCACTTGAAATTTAGCAGGGAGGTAGCTTAGGTACCGTCTGTGCACTAAGAAAGGAATTCCCGAAATTCCCACGGGAATGGTAATCTACACTAATATAAAGAGGAAAGATTTGTATTTTTGTATGTTTGTAATGAATAAACTCAGAAACTACTGGACCGATTGCAATAATTTTTTCACCATTAGAAAGCTGCATTATTCAGAAGTAACTTAGGCTTAGTATATAATATCACGCTAGGTCCTATAGTTGTGGAGCAGTAACCGAAAATGTTTCGAAAACGGGGGAAAAGTATCGTTTCTGAGGCCTTCCGTGGCGTGCGCTGAGCATATAGTTAAAGTTATACAAAAATGCTCTATGGATGAATTGTTCATCTTAACATTATCTTTAAAAAAGTCCGCGAGAGCATATGTCTACCTTTTATAGTTTACCCATAACAATCGTTTTAATGAAGTCCCCCCGTGCATAGCCGGGACGAAGCCGCTAGTTATTTTAATCACTTAAGTGAGATGATTAAAAATTGGCATGCAGGTACCTTAGTAAACTTTAAGGTTAGTTGCAACAGGATATTGCAGAATTCCCAGAGGAACGGGAGTAAGCAGGAATTTTTTTTTTATAATAAATCTAAACCTTGTAAAAAATGTAACCTAACCATTCCACGCAGACGCAGTTGCGGGCACAGCTAGTCTAATAATAAAACTGTACAGAGGACTTTTAGACTACTTATTCAAAATTCATATTGAAGTAAATTTTTTGTCTATCTTTCTGTGTGACTGTCTGTCTGTACGCGCATAGGGTTAAAACCTACCTACTTAAGGGAACCGGCTACCTCTCGCATGGCAAGCAACGACCTAAACCACTCGGCCATCGACTCTTTTTAAATAATAATGAATAATGTACCACTTGACCAGCGTAGTTGACTTAGGCCTTATCGCCCTAGTTTAGGGTAGGCCCGTGCTCGAGTGGGGACGTATATGGGCTGAAGATGTTGATGACAAACATTATTCTGTTATTTTTTAATGTGTTTTCATTAACATAATTTGTTCGTTTAATTTTTAATAAAATCTTTAATAATTCAAATATTTGCTCTACGTAATTGTATACTAATATTTACATCATTAAAATACAATCTTTCTTCAATGAATATAATATTAGATTTTCAAAAAATTACAAGTTAATTATTATTGGAAAAATGTAAAAGAAAATAATTCAACACAATTTAGTTTGTTAAAGGCTAGACGTATTTGCTTCATCATGAACGAAATTTTTTTTTGTTTGATATTTACTTGATATTATTTAATTATTTGGTAGAGTTTCTCTCATTAGCTTGTAAAGTTTGTTTGTACTTTGCCTTATTGAAACCTGCATCTAACCAATTACTCAACCACAATGTTTGAGTCATTCTCAATTCGGTTTTTCATTTTATTCGAAGTCCGAGAGTATCCAAATGGCTTCTAAGCTATCGGCTTTCATATCTAAAAATCTGTGCAATTTATTCCTAAACTTCTATACCCGCCGCTATTTTCGTAAGTTGAAACTGACATCTCGTCTTGAATACGTTAATAATCCTTGTTTATTTCTAGTGATTTGAAATGAAACATAAATAAATAAATATTACACAACATACATTGATCTGATCGCCTGGTAAGTTAGCTTAAGCACTTGTGCGACGGATATCAGAATCAACAGTGGATGATACACAAAAAACTTAAATATATTTAACAACACACCCAGACACAAAACAAAACACCGATGTGTCCCGGGTGTGAATCGAAATCACAAACAAAAAAGAACCGAAACAAAAAAGCCTCGATGGCCGAGTGGTTAAGGTCGTTGCTTGCTATGCGAGAGGTCGCCAGTTCAAACCCCGCCAGGTACCAATGTGTATTTCAAATTTAAAATTCATATGTACCATCATTCGACGCTTTAACGGTAAAGAAGAACATCGTGAGGAAACCAGCACACCTGAGAAATTTTTCAACAGTGTGTGAAGCCATGTCAGAGGCCTACGGGCGGCTGAAAAACTCTGACACCAGGTTGTTCATCAACCTTACGATAAGAAGATCGAAACCACGACTCTTGGAACCGTAGGTAGCGCACATCATCATCATCATCAGCCCATTTCTGTCCACTGATGGACATAGGCCTCCCCAAATGCACGCCACTTCTCTCTATCCTCGGCCACTCGCATCCAGCTCCTACCAGCCGTCCTGCGCAGATCGTCACTCCACCTGGCCTGCGGGCGTCCTACACTACGTTTGCCGAGACGCGGTACGTAGGTGGCGCGTAGGTAGCTGTAGGAATATTTGGTAGTTGTGGTAAATAAATAAACTTTAGTTTAAATATGAAATATAAAGTGGTTTTATTAAAACGATAAAAAGCGCGGTAACAACTTGACAGCTAGTGACGGACGCAGCGTCATAGATAAAAAAAAAATAAAATGGTTGCGTTCCTATTTACTAACACCCTCCCTTGGGACGCAACCCCATTTTCATTATACAAAACAAATGTTTATCGGCAGTAGTGCCTTTAGTTAAATTGTCTGCAATCATTTCCTCACCTTTAACATAGCAAAATTTTATCTCTAATTTATTAACATGGTCTTTAAGAAAATGATAGCGAATATCAATGTGTCTGGACCTAGGTAAGTAACAATCATTATTAGACAATCTTATTGCACTCTGGTTGTCGCTGAATATGACGAGTGGGTTGCTCTGCGGCTGGTCCAATTCAGTATGCAGCTGTTGAAGCCACAACGCCTCCTGCGCTGCAGACGATATCGACATGTACTCCGCTTCGGCAGTGGACAGTGCTACAGTCTGCTGCTTATGTGACCTCCAGGATATAGCACCGCCCTGTAACAAAAAAATATAACCGGTGCACGACTTGCGATCGCGCATGTCGCTCGCCCAATCGGCGTCACAATATCCTGTGACGTTCTTATTACCATCTTTGGTATAAATCAGCTTCAGGTCTTTGGTCCCTTGTAGGTATCTAAATATTCTTTTCACCGCTGTCCAATGTGCAGCTGTAGGATTCTTGTTGAATCTGCTTAGTGTGTTGACAGCAAAGGATATGTCAGGTCGGGTACCTTGAGCTACATACAATAAGGAACCAATGGCTTGTTGGTATGGACAGTCAGTCAGTCTTTCTTCTTCCTTTTCATTGAACTTCATGCCAACCTCAAATGGCGTTTTCACAGGTTTACAATCTGTCATTCTGAACTTAGTAAGTATTTCCTTAATGTATTTCTCTTGATCTAGCATCACATTGTCTCCGTCTCTGGTTATGTGCAGACCAACACATTGACTTGCCGGACCAATATCTTTCATCTCAAAGTGGTTCTTCAGTTTCTCTTTTAATACATTTCTTGAATTCTCTTCTGCAGTGAACAAAATCAAGTCATCAACCCAAATGGCTATAAATGTGTTCTCAGCTGCATTGAAATAGACACAAGGATCAGTTTTGGACTGTTTCAACCCTAGTTCTTGTAATACTGAATTTAATTTTAAATTCCAAAGTCTGCTGGCTTGTTTCAGGCCATATATGGATTTATGCAACATGCATACCTGAGATCCTTGTTTATATTCTTCTGGCTGTTGCATGTAAGTCCCTGTCAATTTCTCCTTGAAGAAACGCAGATACAGCATCCATCTGATCTATTGCTAATCCATATCTGGCTGCCAGAGCAAATAAGTAGCGGATAGTAGAATATCTGACTACTGGTGAATATACTTCTTCATAGTCTGAGCCCCATCTTTGTGCATACCCCTTTATCACAAGTCTGGCTTTATATCGGAGAATATTTCCATTCTGGTCAGTTTTTGTCTTAAACACCCATTTGTATGGAAGTGCCTTTTTACCTGGTGGGAGATCTGTCAAAGTCCAAGTTTTATTTTTCATCATGGATTCATACTCCTCATCCATGGCTCTCTTCCATTCTGCAGCTTGTGGTGATGTAAGTGCTTCCTCAGGTGTTTGCGGATCTGTCAAATTGGTAAATAAACACAATAAGCCCTTTTTTCCATCGTCTTTTTCTGTGTGTTTATTCCTAGATCTCAATGTTATATTACTACTATAGTCTTGTCTTATTGGATATGGAGGAGAGTAAGTGTCGTCCAGTCCACCAGTGTCAGTGTCATACTCACTTGAGTCTTCGCTATTACCTTCTTGTTCATCTGAGCCCTTACTGGACATTAAAGGTGCGGATGACGATGACTCCTGAGTGTGCAAATCACTTCCCTGACTTTCCAAGCTGGTACTCTCTGGTGGGGCTGAACTCGCAGTAGCTGTTTGATCGTCCCTTTCTGTAACATGAATTTCAGAATTTAATGGTACACTTACATTCTCATTGTACTTCTCCATAAAGACAACATCTCTACTTTTCAGTATTCTGTGCGTTTTAGGGTCCATGAAACGATATCCCTTAGTATGTTCGCAATATCCGACTAATATCATTTTGGTTGACTTTTTATCCCATTTTTGGCGTTTAGCCATAGGTACATGGACCATAGCTTCGGAGCCAAATATTCTTAGGTGTGATATATTCGGTTTCTCACCTTTCCACAGTTCGTATGGAGTTTTACCTTCTAGAACCTTTGTTGGTGAGCGGTTTACAATATAAGCAGCTGTGGCCACCGCTTCAGCCCACAACTTTTTCTCCAAATCAGCACAGAACAGCATGCATCTTGCTCGCTCTACTAGAGTGCGGTTTTTCCTTTCGGCAACGCCATTTTGCTGAGGAGTGTACGGAGTAGTGGTCTGATGAATTATGCCATTATTTGATAAATATCTTTCAAAGTTATAATTACAATATTCTGTGCCATTATCTGTGCGAAGCTGTTTTATTTTATGACCCAATTCATTCTCTACTTTCAATTTAAAATCTTTAAATGTTTCTCAAATATTCAACTTTTCTTTGAGAAAATATACATGCACCATCCGTGTGTAATCATCAATGTAAGTAATAAAGTATTTCATACCTCCATGTGAAGAATTTTCCATGGGACCACACAAATCGGAATGTATTAGTTCAAGTGGCCTTGTCGCTCTTGATCCAACATTTTTGAATGGCATCCTGGCTTGCCTACCTTCCATACAATGAATGCAGATGACATTACTCTCTTCCTGAGTCAGAGTCACGCCCTCAGTACAATGAGGCAACTTCTTCACGTCGGAGATATTTAAATGGCCCATTCGCAGATGCCACAGGTAAGTGCTACTACACTTCTGAGAACTAGATGTTAGATGTGCCACTTCTTGACTAGTATCCATGATGTACAAGTTGTTCCTCAATGTTGCTGTACAGAGAATCTTATTTTCACCATTTTCAACTTTACAGCCCATGTCATTAAATGTGACCTTATATCCATTCTTCACAATGGTGCTTACTGAAAGAAGATTAGCAGCCAACCCAGGAACAAAAAGCACGTTTTGCACTTGTATCACATTATCTCTACTTATCTGAATGTTTACAGATCCAACACCCTTTACCGCTAGCGGCTCTCTGTTAGCTACTGTGATATTCTTCACTGATGGGTTAGTGACATTATACATCCAATCTATCCTTCCTGTCATGTGCATGGATGCACCGGAGTCAATAAACCATTGATCACATGTGCTTTCTCGGTCAGTGGCTGAGAATGCTGCTACAAACCCGGAGCCTTCTGATTTTCCTGCTATTTGTTTCTTCGGATGTTTACAATACTTGGCAAGATGTCCATTTTTGTTACAATTAAAACACCGCGGTCCTTTAGATTTGACTGTGTGTGCATAATTTTTAGTCTTTTTAGTATTTGTAAAGAAAGCAGTTGACTTTGACATATTTATCTCCTGTATAAGTTTTGATTTAACTGAGTCAGCACTTATCTTAATACCAGAACTCTCTAATCCCATTATCATTGGTTTATACTCATCTGGAAGGCCTGCCAACATCAGAGTGCCAAGCCACTCATCATTCACATCAAAACCAATGTTACGCAATTTGTGGGCAGTGTTCATTATCTTGCTCACATAATCCTCCACACTGTTGCTTGAATCTAGAGTAGTATTTATTAAATCTTTAAGCAAACCAACCCTTCTGGTTAAACCATTGTCATCGAAAGCCCTTTGCAAGTTTTCCCACACTTGTTTTGCCGTTTCGCATTCTTGAACATGCACATAGTTTTGTGGGTCCAATAGTAAGATCAGCTTTGACTTGGCTTTCACATCTTTAACAGCATCTACAGGTTTGTCATCGGGTCGTACCACGCAACACCATAGGTCTTCATGTTCCAAGTATGTCTTCATACTAAACTTCCAGGTCGCGAAGTTTTCTCTTCCGATCAATTTCTCTAAATGAAACATATTTGATCCCATCTTGCAGGATTTCTCCAGAAATATGTTCAAATTGATGAATCGTTTTTTCCGCCTTCAAATTGAAATTGCAACGACAATTTCACTGTTTGAAGTTATCTTTCACTTTCAGTATTTCAGCCTGTACCACTTCCGAACTACGCTCTGCTACCATGTAGGAATATTTGGTAGTTGTGGTAAATAAATAAACTTTAGTTTAAATATGAAATATAAAGTGGTTTTATTAAAACGATAAAAAGCGCGGTAACAACTTGACAGCTAGTGACGGACGCAGCGTCATAGATAAAAAAAAAAAAATGGTTGCGTTCCTATTTACTAACAGTAGCGCACCTGGGTCACTAACCACTGTTCCATACTACTACATACATACTCGAACATGGTGACATGTTCGATTTATTATTTGCGGTTTTTTTCAAAGGCTTGGGATTGGGAATATTAATATTACTGGGTTCAGTCCACATCAAAAAGGGCCCGAAATTCGGCTCGAGTATTATTTTCGTTCAGCAATTTGATTAAAAGAGCTGCTTTGGTGGTGAGAGGCTTGAGCTGCCAAATTCGTTTGTGAATAGCTATGTACCAATAGAATATGGAGGGTAGCTGTAATAGAATCGAATTAAATTCCTACATATAAAATGTTTATAAATCGACAACAGGCCTTTAATTCTTATAAATCTCTTGAAAAAGAGCTGTTAATCTTTTTTCAAGTTACTGATTTCCCATATGTTTTAGGGTAAGCCCTTGCCCCAGCAGTGGGGACATATATGGGCTGATGAAGATGATAATGATGAAGTTATTGATAATATTCGAAAAAGTTATATTAAAAGGTTATTATTTAAAATTGTAAACAAAAAAAAACCGCCTTCAAAAACCCGACTCACTATTCATGCAGTTTTTTCAAAAATTTAATTGGCACCGCCTTCAACAACATATCAAATTCATACCCAGATTAATGTTCGTATTATATTATTTTGTAATTTTTGCATTTCCTTCTGGCTATCATAATTTTATGATGCTGAGCTGATGATGGAAGGTCAACTCCTCAATAGTTATGAGTAAAAGAATAATTATTTTAATACTGTATACATATTAAGACTACTAGTTATAATATCAGTAGCATTACAGGTGAGCTAAGCTATTAGGTTGACCAGTCTAGGATCTGATGATGGGATCCAGGAGAAATCGTGGGCAACCCTCAAATTTTATAGGCACATGTACCGCGTTTTACATATTTTCTGAAGTTATATTGGCATTTGCTTCTGGCAATCATAATGTTATGATGCTGAGCTGATGATGGAAGGTCAACTCCTTAATAGTTAGGAGTAAAGGGATTATTCTTTCAAATCTGTGTACATATTGATACTACTGGTTATAATATCAGTAGAATTATAGGTGAGCTGAACTAATAGGGTGTAAAAAAAATTAAACACTAAAAAGGATGAAAAAAATTGTAAACAAAAAAAAAACCGCCTTCAAAAACACGACTCACTAAAAATTACAAAATAATATAATACGAACATTAATCTGGGTATGAATTTGATATGTTGTTGAAGGCGGTGCCGTTTATATTTCACGCAGTTTTCCTCAAAAATTTAATTGGCACCGCCTTCAACAACATATCAAATTCATACCCAGATTAATGTTCGTATTATATTATTTTGTAATTTTTAGTGAGTCGTGTTTTTGAAGGCGGTTTTTTTTTTGTTTACAATTTTTACTCATAACTATTAAGGAGTTGACCTTCCATCATCAGCTCAGCATCATAAGATTATGATAGCCAGAAGCAAATGCCAATATAACTTCAGATAATATGCAAAACGCGGTACATGTCCCTATAAAATTTGAGGGTTGCCCTCGATTTCTCCTGGATCCCATCATCAGATCCGGGACTGGTAAAAATGGGACCACCTCGGAAGTGAACTCTATCCAACCAAAAAAAAATTTTTCAAATCCGTCTATAATTGACGAAAATATCGGTGAACATACATAAAAAAAAAAATATTATACATACAGACGAATTGAGAACCTCCTCCTTTTTTGAAGTCGGTTAAAAATACTCGTAGCGGACTTGGGCTTAAATTAAGTGGATGTTGCGCACTTATCTTCTTCGATTCCATAGGTCTTCTCTCTTCTTCTATGTCTTCTTATACTAAAATTAGTATGACAAACAAACGAAATATTATTACAATTACAGTGTGTATATACCACACACTGTAATTGTAATTATATTTCGTTTGTTGCTTAAATAAAATAAAAAAATATACACAACTACCGACAGCCCACGACTTCGCCCGCGTGGAAGTAGTTTTAGCAGCAATGATTTATTAAAATATTCTATATTGTATCTTATAAAATTCACAATTTACTAGTGAAAATCCCGTCAAAATTGGTCCACCCGTTTCGGAGATTAGCGGGAACAAACAGACAAAAATATTTTTAATTGTGATTTCGCTATCGGTACCCGATAAATTTCATATCCATTTAGTAAAAAGTATTTATTACAAGCTTGTTACTCACTCTGTCAGTTTTTCTGTATGGGTGGATTTTTGTAATCGATTTTTCGACCACTTCCTATTATCCGATCGAACTGAAATTTTGTATGCACGTTCAGTTCGGATGACAATGCATGATTAACTATGTGACGTCATTCTAAATCCAACATGGCGGCATACCCAAAATGGCGGACCAACCATTTTTTAATAGATTCCTACAATATGGCTATCAAATGAAAGGGCTAGTTGAGAATAACTAGAAAAAACTAAAAAGTAAAAAATAAAATTAAAAGTAAAAAAAGCTATTTAAAAACAAGCTTTTATTTAAATGCTCTAAAAAGAAAAAAATAAACTTTTACACTAAAACTTTTGCTGTTAACTTATAAAGTCAATTCAAATTGAACACATTTGACACAATTTATATAATATAAAAGCTTGTCGCGATATTTAAGTAGGTACTCGTATTTCCTCAGTTAGAAAATTTTAATAGGCAGCAAATAAATACGAGTACTTGAATATCGCGACAAGCTTTTATCCTTACTAATATTATAAATCCGAATGTAACTCTGTCTGTCTGTCTGTCTGTCTGTCTGTCTGTCTGTTACGCTTTCACGCATAAAGTACTGGACCGATTTGAATGAAATTTGGTACAGATATAGTCTAGAGCCTAGAAATGGTTATAGGCTACTTTTTAACCGACTGCGCTATAAGGAAGTAATGTTTTACCCGTTAAACGTCTCTACGCGGACGAAGTCGTCACAGCCCAAACTATTGGACGGATCGAGATGAAATTTGGCATGCAGGTAGATGTTATGACGTAAGCATTCGTTAAGAAAGGATTTCCCGAAATTCCCACGGGAACAGGAATTAACGGCAAAATCCTTTTGAATGAAAAATATTTACCGCATAAGTTAGACGCTTGAAATTTGGAATGCAGGTCCTTAATAAATTTAAAGCTTAGTCGAACAGGATATTGTAAAATTCCCACGGGAACGGGGGTAACAGGGAAAAAACTTTTGTATCAAAAAATCTAAACCACGTAAGATAGATGATTTGAGATTTGGCATGCAGGTACCTTAATGAACGTAAAGCTTACTTGCAACGCGATATTACAAAATTCCCAGGGGAACGGGAGTTATTGGGAAACAACTTCTGTATGTTAAATCCTGTAGGACACGCGAACGAAGTCGCGGGCACAGCTAGTATTATATAAATTGTGTCAAATGTGTTCAATTTGAATTGACTTATAAGTTAACAGCAAAAGTTTTAGTGTAAAAGTTTATTTTTTTCTTTTTAGAGCATTTAAATAAAAGCTTGTTTTTAAAAAGTTTTTTTTACTTTAAATTTTTTTTATATTACAAATATACACTTAAATTTTATTTTAAGGTTTTTCCTAGTACAGATACCAGTCTCTCACAATGTATGCTGATGACATTTTACTTCATTATACACCGTGAAATTTGAGTGGTTGTTTTCCCGTGGCAGAACGATTTGCCTTTAGTAATACTATCGAATCATGCAAACTATTCCGAGAAAAAAAAATTTTTTTTTTCAAATTTTCAGTTTAATAATTTTCCAACTCGAAAACGAGAGAAGCTATCGTTCTTTTACAATAAGATGTGACGTTATCAGGTACTGCTTGCCGCATGAAATCGATGCTTAAAACTAAAGAAGCTCTTCGCCCTAAGTAATAAAGCGGTTCGAAAGTGCTTTCGAGTTTCGTTTGTAACCAGCGTTTATGGATTTTAATAAAAAAGAACTGCACAAATATATTATTCTACTAAGATAGAACCATGTTACTGCGGAAAAACAACCATTAAAATTTCACGGTGTATGTACCCCAAAAGTTTAAGCTATATTGTGAAAGAAATATGAAATTATTAGTATTATTATTTAGTTGTATAGATAATATAAAAACCGCTATAAAAGTAAACCAAGTACAACCCGCCCTATCCCGTTTGGGAGCCCCTTATTCGATTGAATTCCCGGTATTTGGCCGATCTCTGCGTCCGCCCTTTGACCCCAATAATATTGTCCCCAATGCCAATTGAAACGAAAACATTCTCGGAGATACGCGGTATTATTAATGAGTTAGCCTTTTCACGCGGCATGGCTTGGAATGAAAATCTTTTTAGGAGCTTTTTCTACTTAAAGGATTGCTTTTATTGGAATCTGGTTTACTAACAATGTTTTTTTTCATAAGGTTTACGAGTACTTTTGTTAGGTACATTACTCGTAGTATTGTGACATGTAGTTAATATCAAAACTGTATTTACAGTTTATGTAAGATTTTTGTAATTTAAAAGCAACTTACATATAGACGCGTAAAGACGTTTAACTGGTAAAATATTATTTTTTTATCGCGCATTTGGTTAAAAACCCTTTGTCCTTTCTCACGCTCTGGATTATATCTGTACTAAATTTCATTTAAATCGGTTCAGTTATCATATCTATGCGTGATTGCGTAACAGAAAGAGTAACTTTCGCATTTATAATATTAGTATGAATTAATTTGTGGTAAAATTGGTTGAAATACATATATTTTGTTATACTTATCAATTTACCATCGGTTTATAAGTTAACCCTAGCTGGAAAACCACTTGTATTAAATAAGATAAGATAAGATAAGATAATTGTTTATTTGTACCAAGAGACACACATACATGCAATATCGGAAATTAAAAGAAAATCAATAGTAAAATAATACAATATAGAAACTACAAACAAAATTAGAACCAAAATAAATAAAAAGAAAACCGAAACTACAAACAAAATTAAATTAAATCTAAGTCTATCACAAATGCCCAGACGACATTCATGTGTGTCGCTGTGATACAAAATGGCAATAGCTCAGCAATAGGTTTACCAGAGGCAAACCGCTGATTTTCAGCTATAGCCATAAGAGGTCAAGTGCAATCGGTTTTAAAGCCTAGCGATCGTGATGTTATATTATATACTATACAATAATATTCGTATTTATACAATAATGTGGGAATAATATAATAGATTAATATACTGAATTGCATATAAAATAAATAATAATACTAATTATAAATTCAAGTCATCAATTTAAATATACATAATAGGTTTATGCAATAATTATTTTTATGTCTGATTTATTTATTAACTTAATGGAATGTCACTATTATAGTATCATACAAACACATCACGCCTACCGCCACAAAAGTCATACAGTGTTCGCATTTTGCCATTCCAGTAAGATAGTCTTAAAAAGTTTTTTAAAAGAGAATTTGGATTGAGCGGCTCTTACTGGAGGAGGTATATTATTCCAACATTTAGTGGCCTGGTAGCGGAAACTGCCCGTAAAACCCACTGTCCTATGCACGTGACAAGCTAAGGGTGCTCGCGTAGATCTAGGCGCGCCTGAATGAAAGGTGGAAAATTTTAGCTTTTCATATAGGTATTGTGGACTTTCCCGCGCAAAAATCTCGAACAACAGTGTAGCAAGATGTAGTTGTCTTCGGGACTCCATATTTAACATAGAGGCTTTGTTCAGAAAGGGTGACACATGGGTCCGCGGTGGAATATTAAAACAGAAACGAGCGCATGCGTTTTGCACTCGTTGTATTTTACGCTTAGATTTATAAAGCAGGCGAGGCCCGTAAACCACATCTGCATAATTAAGCCGAGATAGTATTAAAGCTTCACAGAGGGCGATACGTGCTTTCTCGGACAATAGACTACGCACTTTGTACATAACCTTCAGCCGATAACCTTCAGCCGATAATACACAGACAATTAATATATATTTTAATATAGCTGAACCGCCCTTTTCTACCGTACCAATAAAAGATAAACGAAAAATTTCAATATAAGGACAACTTATGTCGGTCGCGTTCCTAATTAGAAAATGAAAAGATCTTGAGCCCGACAAATTGATAGCCATTTCCCGAAAAAGTATTATAATAAGTCCTTGATAAAACCGCGTAAGTGGTATTTGATAGCTTTGTTTGCATTTGTATGGACATTTATTTATCTGTTATCCATCGGTAAAACGAGTATACTTGCACTGAAATATTATGCTGAAATAAAAATATTGAGGATCAAGAGTTTCTTAAGCTTTCAAAGCAAAATACAAATATGAATTCCATTAGAAACAGATTAACCAAGACAACTAGGCCATACGATTTTAATGTTGCCAACATGTAGAACACTAATAAGGTTAGAATATTTATATTAAAAAAGCGTCCATGGCCGAGTGGCAAATTCATATGTAAGATTTAAGAGATAAAACGTAGTGTAGGACGCCCGCAGGCCAGGTGGTGTGACGATCTGCGCAGGACGGCTGGTAGGAGCTGGATGCGAGTGGCCGAGGAGAGAGGAGCGACGTGCATTTAGGGAGGCCTATGTCCAGCAGTGGACAGGAATGGGCTGATGATGATGATGTAAGATTATTCGACGCTTTATCGGTGATGGAAAACATCCTAAGGAAACCTGCACACCTACGAAGAAATTCTTAGGTTGTGTGGCCAATTAACCCGCACTTGGCCAGCGTGGTTGACTAAGGCCTTATCGCTCTAGTTTAGGGTAGGCCCGTGCCCAGCAGTGGGAACGTATAAAGGGCTGATGCTGATGATTCCTTAGAATTAAAAACATCATTGTTCCTATAATTAATTAAACCAACGGAACTCCTAGATTAACCCAGCTTTGACTAATTTTGATTTAAGATACAAACTGTAATAAAATATTGAAACAATATTTCAGTATTTAACCATCCTAATTAAACAGAGTTTATTAGCAAGTTATGATAAATCATAATCTGACTAAAGTCAGATTACCCTTTTAAGATCTGTTAAACGTTTTTTTCTTGGAAATTTTCATAAATCTAGTTAATACATTAAGTGGCTACTAAGGAATGCCCTAAAGGGAAAACACCGTTTGAAATCGGATTTTGGTATTACTAATCTAATAAATACATTTGGAAAGCCTCAGATATTCTTTTTGAATTCATATTATTAAGGAGTTAAGTTTCTTAGATCTTTATGGTATTTTTAGCAGTTTGTACTGAAAGGGGTCTTACAAACGAAGCAAATACATATTGCGATAAATGAAAATATAAATAAATTTGAATTATACGCCCTTTAAAAATGTTTTTTTTGTTTAATTACATATCCATCAATGAAGATTATGATAACAATATACCGGTCAAATATAAAAAAATATCTTTACGTCAAATCGTGTAAAATTTAGTCACAGTCAAGAAAGCTTGACAGACAATTGGAGTTATTTAAGCATTTCTAATGCATATAACTAGGAATATAATATGATTTGATATTTTCACATTACAACAAAAGTTTTGATGTGTCTATACGCAATAATATTATGAGTATCAAATTCATAGCTACTTACTATGAATACTATACTTACGTGAGCGACCATGACTGACGCAATAAAAAAAATATATAAAATATACTTTTCACTTATAATAAAATTACAGGGTACAATTAAAGGTAAAATACCTAATGCAACAAGGTACTGGTCTATTCCTAAGATGTGTGAACTGGAACCTTAACTAGGGTAGCCAATCAGCAATCCAGTTGGAACGTCGGGCATTAAGTAGCTATGTATTTCTCTACGATCTATCTTTGTTTATAATATCACGCAAACACCAATAAAAACACTTTTCAGTTCAAGTATTTGCTTCTATTTTTCATGTTCTATTTTCCACCCTGTGAGGTTCTATTTGTATCATTATTAGTAGTTAGAGATAGTTGCTCAATTGAAGTTGGTTCGCGTTAGTATAGCCTAAGAGTTTAATAGAACCTGTCTCGCTGCCCTGCGGAATGCCGGAGCCCATATTTGCTCGCACGGACCCTCGTCCTAACATTCTGTTTTGTTAGGACACCACGCTACTGCAAATAAAAACAAAAAAGAAACTCGACCACTCTATAGTGAATTCGTTGTTTAAGTAACATTTTTTTTTATTAAGTGTAGGTTAAGGTTAACTGTTCAATATAGAATAGAATAAACGTTTATTTAGCACAAATTATAATACTCAAAATTATAGTATGGAGAAAACTTAAATTTATCTCACTTGCTAAAAATGAGCATTGTGTCGGGATATAAAGATAAATATTTATGATATTTATCAAGCTTATAATAAATCATAGGACATGTCAATCACATATAAATTTTGTTTATAATAATGACAGGGCCATAAAACGAAAACAAATAATATATTATTAATAAAATAATTTACATTGTATCCTGAGCCCAAAAAGCAACAGAATTTTTTTTTTCACTCAGGATACAAAAAAAAAATAACTAATATTATTTTTGCTTAGGATACAATTTGAAGTGTCTACCAATTATGTCCATCGTAATTTACTCTGACATAGAGTGTGAGTGAGTGTTTATATTGTAGTGAGTGATATTCAGTAGACAGATACCCTATCATTCGAACCTTGAATGTTATTTCCCAACAGAAACTGATAAAAAAATACGTGGCTAGCCAAAATTATTTCTTACTTCTTGTCTCAAGATCTCTTTTCAGTGCAATGGACCCTGAGAGCTGATACACAATAATAGCAAAGTGAAACAAATATCCCGGGCGATTGATAAAGGGCCTGTCAGTATCGACGCGCGGCGAATAACGAGAGATAAGGGTCGTAGAAGGGTTGTAGAGGGGTACCTTTTTGAGTTAACTCATTGAGTTAACTCATATTTAAGATAGTTGTGCCAAATAAACGGTTTATCATCATCATCATCATCATCATCATCATTCTCCTGCCCTTGTCCCACGTTAAGTGGGGTCGGCGCAACATGTATTATATTCATTTCGCTGATTTAGCTGTTACAATGCCTTGACACTTGGTACTCAACTGCCTCGATTCAACTAACTGAAAAGATGGCGTATTGAATGGGTGCCGTTATCTTACTCGCCAAGGATCAAGAGTTCCATTCCCAGTTTAGACAAATATTTATGTACGCCACTGTTGTTTCTGATATCCGTAACACAAATTGCTTAAAAGCTAGTTACCTACCACAGAATTCGATCTAATGTCATGTTGTGTAATATTTATTTATTTATTAACCAGTCGTAAATACAGTACAGTAACCGACTAATTGTTGCCATATTATTTAGAAAATAGTCCTATAAATAGAACATATTTATAGGACAATTTTCTAAGTAATATGGCATTTAATTAAATGAGTAAGTGAAGAATATGTTATATTTAATGCATTAGAGTAGTGACTGCAGTAAAGACCTCAAAATCATCCTGTCAAAGGTTAAATTTTGAGTTAACTCAACAAGAAATTTCTCAAGATTGCACCTGAGTAAAAGTCGATGCTCAAGACATCGCAGCACAGCCCTATCTCTAAATGCCTGGTCGCTAGGAGACGCGACGACACTTAATTCACCAAAATATCAAACTTTGCTCTTGACACTTTTACTTCTTTAATGTATATTGTGACAATTTTGACAATGTGTCGTCTACAAAGCATGTCAAGCATGTTAGTCTAGGCATTATCAGCGCAATTTGAAAGTTATAGCGTTAATATCAGATCGAATAGAAAATATGAAAACTGAAAATTATTAAATAAGGTATGTAGTGTATTGACAAGCACGAACTTGTCTCGTGCGCATACGTCACGCGCGGCGGAAAAGGACGATACAGTCAGTGTCCGACCGGCCCGCTACGGGGGCAGTGATGGTGCGTTGTCGAGCCAATATTAGGCGTGCTTAGTCAGTGGTATAGTGCAATACGCAGGACACTACATGTGGCGATGAGGACAAACGTAAGTACAATCATTAAAATCATAAAAAGAAAGGAAGAGGAAGAGCTATGTGACAAAATAAAGTGCACAAGATAAGTTATTCTCATAGTAGACATCTACATTACATCGGTCCGGTTGTTTCAAACGTTAGTTATTGCTAGATACCAATACCGGTGCATAGCTTACAATTGTAGAATATTTTAAGAACATTTTGCTATGATAAAAATAAGAGCGGGTAGTTATGCACTCGCTACTGATCCTGCAAATTGCCATTTGCGTATTTCGTAACGGTATAGTTACCAGATGTAATGACTTTTACATTGAATTATTGTAACATAGCATTACTTGAATATGAAAATATATAAATGACCGTATTGGATATGCGTTCTGATGTTGAAATGTTTAATTTGTTATGTAAATAGGTACCTACGTTCCTTATTCGATTATATTCCTATGCTGCTAAGTATAGGAGGTAGGTATCGTAGGGTACCTACGATTAATGCTTGGTTGCCTCTGAACGTAGCAACGTAGCAAAAAAATAAAATACTATTTGCGTAAATTGACCATTCAATTGGTATCTTCAGGACTCACGTATACTTAAATGTATTTATTCCATTAATTGATGGGAAAAGACTTTCTATGACTATTGATATACCTATAAATATTTACATATCTAAAGCAGTTAAAATTGAACTGATTGAAATTGATGTAATTGAAATGAAAATAAGTAGTTGTCTTTCAATGTGTTTACTTATTATTTATTATTAGTTAATATAATGAAAAACACCTCGGTCGGCCGACCGGCCGACCGGCTCAGGAATGCGGACCTTTTGTTCTTTTTGTTGCTTCTACAGACAATTCTTATATTTTCAATAGATTTAATATGATGGAACCACAATAAAGGTAAGCAGACAAGAACCTGATCATTAAATTGAGTTTGGTATTATGAACATTTTTCATAATATTGTTTAAACAATATTATAACTATACTTATCATACTATTATGAAGCTGAAGAGTTTGTTTGTTTGTTTGAACGTGCTATCCTCGGGAACTACTGGTTCGGATTGAGAAAATCTTGTTGTGTCGGATAGATTATTATTTATCGAGGAAATGAAATGAAATTAATGGAAAATGTCTAAAAACGCAAAAGCAGATGATATTGATCTGAATCATTGAATTGATTATTCTAGATTGCTAGTCAAAGCGGATAAAAGTAATCCGATCATTCAATTGATATGAAATAGACAATATTAGATATGTTAAATAAAAACACACAAGCAGATGATATAGATCTGAATCATTAAATTGATTATTACATATTGCCCCATTTCACAATACCCCGTTAATATTGTTACATAGTGCCCCATGTGCAAACTCCTTATTTTACAATGATTTTTTTTGTACACAATTATACAACGGGGTGCTATTTTCATAAAATAAAAGAAAAATAATTTTTACACATTGTTAACGTTACCAAGAGACATATACGTAAACAAGGTGTATGTTAGTTACTTAGTAACCTTATTCATTTTAAATTGAACTTTTAGTTGTTATTAATGTACTTGAACTTTAAGGATGCACACACTACAGCGCTGGTGCTAGTTGCATATGTTCAAAATAGTCTTCTTCAATATTGTACATACAATGATAGCTACCTTATAATCACAAATACTAATAACAACTTAAATAATTAATAATATATATGGAGACTTTGTACAGTTGTAAACAACTTTATAATATAAAGTTTGTTATTGGGGATAGGTGACAAATTTAAGCAGATTTATACTCGCTGAGTTTCTGGTTATTAAATTAACATACTTAGTGTATGCAAACAAATGTTTGTGCATCGTTGGTAATAATAGTGTTACAATTTACCATGGTATGATTTATATTATCTGGCGATAAATATTTAATCGTATATAAACCCGTTTGTAACAATGTGCTGAATACATAAGCTACATAAAATATGAAGCATTTTAATAAAAGGAGGACTCGCTGCCGATTACGATACAAGATTAATCCTAGTAGAAAGCAGACATTCAAAGACTGTTAACTGCGAGTATATTAATTTACAATGACCATTAACGACCTAATTGCAACAGTCAATTGTATCTATTACTTTTGGAACAAATTATTATTATTATCAGTGATTGCATCACGAGACTACTGAGTCTTTGATTATTATTATTATAATATCAGGTCTTTCCTATCTTCTCGGTCTTATGACCGATATTACAGAAATTAGGAAAAAGCGTTGCTAAGTACCTAAACTACTTTATTAGCTGGAATAACAGTGAACTAGATTATATGTGTCTTATAAATTACACATTGTTCAGAACTCACCTTATTTAAAAACTTAATATTTATGTATAACGTTGTGTTGATGGTGTAGCTTGCTCAAAATAAATATTAACCCTTTAATTGACTCAATTGTTATGGTTCAAAAGTGCTTACGGAAGAACCTTTATAAAATAAATTCAATAGAAAATAAGAGCAGTCTTTGATGTGTCATGCTAGGGAAACAATAATAAATCGCTGAATGATAACTTGTTGGAAGGGCCAACGTTGCAGAAAGAGCTAAAGGTACACGGTTTTGCGTTGGAGAGTTAAACCTTTATGCTTGACAGTAGATATTATCAAAATGTATCGACAGATACAAGTTAATAACGTTGATACTGACGAGGGGATACTGTGGAGAGAGGATACGAGTGCTGAAATTAATCATTATATAATATCGAGACACCTTTGGCGTAACTTCCTCCCCATACATTGCAGCAGTCAGCTTGTGACGAAGGCGAACATTATCCGCTAGGCGCTGAAAAGTTTGTTACCTATTTTTATAATATGGATGATCTAATATCAAGGTTTGAGAGCAAGGAGACACAGGAACACAGGACACAGGAACAGATGAATGAGCTATTAGCCAAAGGAGGATTTGAACTTCAGAATTGGACAAGTAATTTCAGGAATTATTAAAAGAAATTAAAGATATAGAAAGAGAGAGAAGTCAGGATAAGGTTAAGGAAACTCAATATATCTAGGAAAGGAAACAGCGACAGAGCGCATTAAAAAATAGGTGTTGGAATAAATCAAGTAGAAATTATATAATTCCCCAAATTCGATAGATCGAAGATATCTTAATCGATATTGCGATTGATGAAACTGTTGGACCTGTAGCTTAACCATGCCGGTGAATAATCAATTCTTCTTAAGGAAAAAGTCAAAAATAATAAAATCAAGAAACTACTTGATAGTGACATGATTGAGCCAGCAAAGCAGCCATCTAAATGGGTTCCAAATATGGTTCCCATTATTAGATTGGAAATATTGTGGTCAAAAGCCGTCCATTAAATTGGAAAAACTGTGACCTTAAGATGTCCATTAAATTGGAAAAACTGTGATCTTAAGATGTCCATTAAATTGGAAATATTGTGGTCATAAGCCGTCCATTAAATTGGAAAAACTGTGATCTTAAGATGTCCATTAAATTGGAAAAACTGTGATCTTAAGATGTCCATTAAATTGGAAATATTGTGTTCATAAGCCGTCCATTAAATTGGAAAAACTGTGATCTTAAGATGTCCATTAAATTGGAAATATTGTGAATACGATCTTGTGATCTTAAGAAAAAAAAATAAAAATAAAACAGTGAAATTGTGAAGTAACAACTAGAAGTCTACGGGAAAAAAATGGGAGATTCTATTCCCTATCTGGACGGAAGCAGAGCAAATCTGGTCATTTAATTGACAAGGAAGATATTATAACTTAATAAAACGAAAATTAAATACTGAATTTAAGTTGGGTATTGTATGATGCCAGCAAATTGGGTAAAAAACCCAGCTGGACCATTAAATTGGTTAGTTTCAAAATGCCTCACAAAAATCCACAAATGTGCCAGTAGTAATACAACCTGGGTGTATGATGGGAGTGAAACGCGCATTACAGGCGACTTCTGAGGTTGCTGTTGATATGCTTGACCCCTTCTTGCCGTTCTTTCTAAAGGTTGTTCGATGTTCAATCCAGATTACCACTTAGGAGATTACTATAGGATATGCGTAGAGCTTGATATTGATTATTAGGATCAAGAACTTGCAGTGTTTCTAGTGAGGAGACGAAGTATTGGTAGTAGAAGAAGTATGTCAAGTATTGCTGAAAATGCATAAGTGAAGTTAGCGTAGAGCGCGTATGCGCATTCTGCGCGTGTCGGACATGGATGGCTTTATATACCACTCGGCGCCCATTTGGACGGCGTCTGGTAGACCATAGAGGTAAATGGCGTAGCATGGCATTAAGCATAACCAATGCCATGAGTAAAAGCATCAAACATTTGGAAAGACTTATGAATTTATAATGTCATAATTCATTGCCCACGGTGGTATACCTACTAAACCTAAAACTGGACACGATAACTGACATTCATTTTGGATCATCTTATAATATCAGGTCAACTCATATAAGAATTGAACATTATATCAGGCCAGCTGCCAATGAACTGTCACTACTGATCAACAGCACACTGACCGAAACTGAATCATCTTTAAAATCAAGGCAAAAATAAAAAAATATAACATATTTTTCATTTTTGAAATCAAATATCCATTGATTGCAAGAGACTACTTCGAGATCTACCAGCTCGTACCGATTCAGCATCAATGTGATCAATATACAGCCTATTTCGGAATATGTAGCCATGAATATCCAGAAGGACTCATTTCTGACTATAGATCACTCTGATCTACAAGCATGCAATCAATATGATGACAACGCGATCTAAAGTCCATTACAACAGCCAATATATTACGTCAGATCAGTCTCTGTGTAAAAGATGACGTGTCTAAACAATAGGTTAGTGACCATCATGAAGTGCCAACCTATATGGTCACAACTATACGTAATAAAAACACACCTTTGCTCGTGATGCGAATCATGCACAGTACGTATCATATGCGGGAATCAAGTTACATCGGAACAATTAAATGGAGATGACATTATCAACCTTGAAGAATGCATTACAAGTATAAAGCATAAAACCTACACACATTTTCTCATAAACTCCAATGAAAACAGATAAACACAGAGGCATTGTACTGAAAATAGAGATCCTTACTATAAATCATATGATGGAATTAGAACTTCTCATTATTAGCGAAACAAAGATGATTAAAGAAGACTTTAACAATCACACCCAAGTTCAAACAGATTTGAAGGGAATAGGATCTCAAATAGATCAAAGGATTTTTCATCTCATGATGTCACAATACGTGCTGATAAACACCGTTATCATACGTGCAGCCATGCCATTGCACTAATCCGGCTCGAAAGACCATGAAGATTAACTGTGCTTTCCGTACAACTTTATCATCCAAAGTTGTAGAAGAAAATATTGATTTATTGATACGTTATTGCTTATTACCAGGTGATGTACACGCGATGATTGCGCTAAATGTTAGCTGAGTTAGGAGTATGATATTGGAGCGATTTGGGTGAATGTTGCTGGATGGACATTATGTACATGTGTTACACCATACAGAAAAAAAAGAGAAGGTAAGAAGGATGTATAGCGGAATAAAAACTCCACGGAATGTTGTTTTGAACTAATGGATAAAGTGTATGTTAAGAACACAGCCAAAGAAACTAAGCTGGCGTCTATTTATGACCATTTACCTCATACGGTAGAAAAAGCAATAGCCGACGATGTATTTATAATAAACTAAACAACACTGTGAGAAGAAGTGAAGTAAAACTAGAGAAAGAGAAATACTCGGTGAGTCCACTTCAATTTAACAAATAGATAATTTGTTTGTGAACTAAATTAGTTATTTTCAAATATCTAACTAATACTTCATTGCATGTTTTTATGACACATCTTCTAAATTAAAACAAGAAAGGGATGTAGTGTATTGACAAGCACGAACTTGTCTCGTGCGCATACGTCACGCGCGGCGGAAAAGGACGATACAGTCAGTGTCCGACCGGCCCGCTACGGGGGCAGTGATGGTGCGTTGTCGAGCCAATATTAGGCGTGCTTAGTCAGTGGTATAGTGCAATACGCAGGACACTACAAGGTACATGTCGCTCTAAAGAGTTGCAGTATTTTAATATAATTAAAATACGCAATTTACACTGACTATAATTTTCTTCGGCATTCGGCATCCCCAACCGATGTTTTAAAGATTTGTATGTAAAATTCCTGTATGAATAAAGTTTTTTATTCAATGTACAAATTACAATCATGAAAGGACCAATACATGCATAAATCAATTAAATAATTATAAAAGAATTTGTTTTTTATTCGAGGACAAGGCAGGAGGCAAGGACCGAGAGGTTTCATATCTGGGGGTCGCTCGTGCCCCGGAAAGCACGTTAATCCGTTGGTCCTGCGCCCGATCTTTCATCGGTCATGTCGGATTGCCGTCTCTCCTAACTATGGGAGTAAGGTATCAGAGAGTGCAGTTGTGCGCGCACACGTATTGTGCCCTATAATATGTCCTGCGCATTTGACTGATCTCAATTGAGATCGGCCGCCTGACTGAGATTGGTCGGCCTTATTTTTATGTTTAATACCGAATGAGTTATTAAGCTTTTAATGTATTAAACAGTTATTAAAAACCCGTAAAGACCCGAATCACGTCCATCAAGCCTCCCCTTATATAAGCCCGTAATATATTTTTCTAATGACCCATATTTGTACGTGCTGAGTTTTAAAAGGTATAATTTAGAGCTTCGTATAAAAAATGTCCCAAAGAAAAAGGCCTGGACACTCCAATTAATGAGAGGCTGTTACACAATGTTGACTTTATTATTAGGATCTCATTTTTAATTCTACTTACTGAGCCTTATTAAGTTATCTAACTTATGTACTTTTGAGGAGCTTCCGCGTCCGAAAAGATGGAGGTCACTTTGACTTTATTTTCTGTTAAAATAATACCTTCAGTTTAATAAAGAATATTATTAAAGAAAAAAAACGCAGGTTTCCTCACAATGTTTTCTTTCACCGTCAGCGTCAAATAATCCTACATATGAATTTTATATTTGCAAACACAGTGGTAAGTGGCGGGTTTTGAATTTGGAACCTCTCGCAAGCAACGATCTTTACCACTCGGCCATCGACGCTTTTCTACAAAAATCTACTTCAATACAATTTTAATAACACTCACGCGGGCGCGAATTAAACACTCACACAAAAAATTGTCTCGACTGGGAAGTGAACTCACGACTCTAGGAGCACGAAACAGGGGCCCTTTATACTCATCAACAAACAACGCTTTAAGCATGCAAATGTAAACGAGAAAGGGTATGAAATCTAGTAAGCTTTTGTGTAGGCGTAGGATCAAATTTTAATATTCCTATTAAGATACCGATCGCAATATCGAATACATAACATGATTACGGATTGTGCACGTTACAATTTGTAATTAGGGATGGGCCTTCAACGATTGGGTCTACTCATTAAATATTGAATGGGTGTTAACAGTATTGGGTTGAAATTAGCCCGTTATCCCCAAATAAGGGTCTGTTCGGATAACCGCGATTTCGGATAATAAAGTAGATTAAAGTTTGTGTTACGCACATACGAGGATTAAAGGTCCATTCCACGCTTTTCAATGTTTTTCATAATTTTTTTATTGACAACTTTTGTTTGTTTGTTGTTTTAATGCTACTGAAAGCACTAATTTAGATTTTAAATTAAAAAAAAATACATTTCTGATCCCGCCTGGTCGTGGACTTGAACCACCGGTCTTTAGAATATTTGTTGCGATTTCTAAAGACCAGTGGTTCAAATCCTCGTCCAGGCGGGTTCATGAATGTGATTTTTTTTCAATTTGAAAATGACAACTTTGTCAACGGACGGTAGAATATTTTTTTTTATATTTTCGGTACGCATTTTTTGTCGGTCCTATCTCTTGCATTAAGAGATGTTGTGGCTTCGATTCCGCTTTCGAGAGAAATACTCATGTGATGAACATCGGTGTTTCTTCGCCATTATTTTAGATTTTCGCGTTCCATAACGCTAAATATTAGTCTTTATGGGTCTACACGTGATATTAGTAGTAGCAAATACGTAGCTACTTACTGCCCGACGTTTCGACTGGGTTACACCAATCATGGTCGCGAGCGAACACACTTGTGTTATTGTTTGAAATGTACATTGATGTGTTCTATATAAATAAAGTCAGTTCTTCTTATAGATACACCTCTACATTGCTTGTGAGGATATTGAAAAGACTACACCAACAACGGAGCTTTGGCCATTTTATTTAAGAACCTTGTTCTAGTTGGTAGAGCAAATTCCACTCTTTTGTGGACTCTACTAAAGCTTCCAACTTTTAAAATCCGGGACGTCGTCTTCCCCTTTATCATTCTATGTTACATAATGGTAAATTGTAAACTAGTGACCCGCCCTCACTTCGCTTCGTGTATATATTTATATATTTAATTCTGCTGTAAGTGTGTGTGTTATTGAACTGCTCCTAAACGCTTGACCGATCCAAATGATTTTTTCTGTATGCGTTTGAGTGGCTGGATGATTTAGATTCACAAATCAGCCCGGCACATTGCTCGAAGAAGCATGTGATTTTGGAAACGGCCCTCAAAATTTCGCTTACATTTGATATGTGGGGGTTTTCGGGGACGAGAAATCGATCTAGCTCAGTCTTTTGTCTGGGAAATATACTCGAGGGCCGGTCACTAGTTATACATAATTACCTTCTTCTTAAATTCCTCTATCTGTTATCTATCTCATCAAAATCCGCAGCATACCATACATAGGGACAGACAGACGCGGGAGCGACTTTGCTTTAACTATGTTTTAGTGATGATTAGCTTAATACTTAAGTAGATTACATGAAGACGCATTATTGATTCAATTATTCTTTATTCAATTATTATTCAAACGCTTTTGGATCGATTATTATCTTCACATTATTTCCCAGCGATTGTATCATCTACTTATCCCGTATATTTTCCTGATTTTCCTGTAAATGTATGTGTCTCCTTTGTGTTATCCTGGACATGGCCCCAGGCAGTGTCACATCTATTAATAAGCTAATAGAAAGCGCCGACTATAGCGCGTAGCTTGTTATTTTATTATTCTCCATAATAACGGGTAAAACGTATTATCTCCCCATACTGTTTACTTTGAACTAACGAAATGTAATTTGGGATCTGGTTATGTAATATTATTTTAGTTTGAGGGATTAGCCGGAGGGAGGAAACGAGAGTGACCATTATAAGGCATCCATTATGTTGAAAACAAATGTATTACATAATAGAAACTAGCGTAAATCCATTAACATACCATCATTATTGTGTAAAGCCAAAAGTAGACTTAATTATCATGTCTATGTGAAAACAAACTAAAGAGGTAGAAATGTGTAACATTTAAAACCGATGTGAATCTTCCAAGAAAAAAAAAACATGCGTATAATAAAAATACTGTGTTCCAGGTTTTTAGGGGTGAGAGCCATCCGCTCCCCCGCAAGTCCGTTGATGATGGCAAGGCTACTCCAAGCCATGATTATATGTCAGAATTTAAAAAATAGGTGTGCCAGGACCGCAGCACATGACAGGAAGTTATCTCTGCCTACCCCTTTGGGAAAAGGCGTGATTCTGTTTTGTGTTTATGTAAAAAGGTGATCGCTGTCTGTACATAGATGATATAATATGTTTACAATATGATGTTAGGACACCTTTATCAGCGCAATAGTACCAACATTTTTGTCTTTTAATCTGTGCATTCGTGTGTCTCTGAAATGGAGTATCAGATCTATGTGTTTTTCTGTAATATATTCGAGTAAGCTCTACTTAACATGCAGTGTTTGCTTCACGTCAATCAGTTTATAAATAAAAGAGTTATGCGAATTTAAATAATCACATGTTACTTGATACTTGGAAAGCGTCGATGGCCGAGTGGTTAAGGTCGTTGCTTGCCATGCGAGAGGTCGCCAGTTAAAACCCCGCCAGGTACCAATATGTTTTTCAAATTTGAAATTCATATGTACCATCGATCGACGCTTTGACGGTGAAGGAAAACATGTGCACAGTGTGCAGGTTTCCTCAAGATGTTTTCCTCAATGTACGATGAAATTCTAAGGTTGTGTAGTCAACCAATCCGCACTTGGCCAGCATGGTCGGCCTTTTCGCCCTAGTTTAGGGTAGGCCCGTGCCCTAGCAGTGGGGACGTATATGGGGTGAAGATAATGATGATGATGATGGTACTTGATAGGTTTAAAGGCGCGGGTCTATTCAAAATGGCTACCTAAAGTCTCTATCCACGCGGGGTAAGTCTCTGGCACAGCTAAATTTGTTTTAAAGGAAATATGCTGGGCTGATGATGATGATGCAAGCTTTTCTTTGAACTTTAAATCATTGAACACATTCTCATAACTCTCTGCCATGCCTTCGAGTTGTCAGGTATTGAACAAAATTTCATGATTCCGTAGTTTACATAGTGAAATTTTAGTGGTTGTTTTCCCGTAGCAGAATAATTAACCTCTAGTAGTACTATAGAATCATAATAGTTATTTCATGACAAAAAAATTATATAAATAATCATCCAACTCGAAATCGTGAGAAGCAATAGTTCTATTAATAGATCTGACTTAATCAAATATTACTTGCCGCATGAAATTGATAATTAAAGCTAAAGAAGTGATAAAGGAAACTCGAAAGCACGCTACACCCGTAGCTTCCGAGTACCGTGTATCACTTTTTTAGCTTTAATTATCAATTTCAAGCGGCAAGCAATACGTGATCACTTTCATAAAACTGGTATTTATTGGTTTGAATGAAAAAAGAACTGCACAAATTTCTTTTACCAGTAAGATGAAACCATTTTACTGCGGGAAAACAACCACTAAAATTTCACGGTGTATATTGCATTACGAAGAATTATCGTAGGACAATTGCGAAAGCAATGTTTCTCGCCTTGTGAGGATTTATCTCTTAATTACTTGAATTTCGCCGAAGTCAAGAACGGACAGGGCTCGAAACTTTTGTATGCCTGAGAACCTTTTGCTTGGGGAAGTTCTCGATGAGCGAAATATTTTGAAAGGAGGACATCTGCGCTCTTGGCAAATTTAGGTAGAGCCTTTATTATGATCGGCGGAAGAAAAGTCTTTAGTATGCATAACCTTCCACTTGTATTGTTGAAATAAAATGCAAAAGAAAAAACTCAATTTGATTGACTGTTTGAGTGATTAGTGACCCAGGTTCTCAACCTACTGTTCCAAGATTCGTGGGTTCGATTCCCACCCGGGACAAATAGTTGTGTGATACACAAATATTAGTTCCGAGTAGGATTCGAACTTACGACTTTTGAATTCACCAGTCACGGTCACTAACAACTGTTCCACAGAGTTAGTCAAAAAATTTAAAAAATACACACATAAAAGACTTACTGAAAACGTCTAATAAAAGCTTAGGCTCACTTTACAAATCTCCCAAATGCCATCAACCCCCCATGCGTTGCTAACATAATTTTCCATTAGCCAAGTTTGTCAGTTCAACGCTCTATGTTTACATTGATTCATCCCTTCTATGTTTGCTAGCCTCAGCCCACCTATTGTATCACGATTATTATCTGTCCGTCATGCTTTGAGATCAGTAATTAAGTTAACCCTATTTCTCCCCCCTCCCTCCCAAGGGCGGCCCTTCTACCCCCTTTCTAACATTGCTCCCATTAGATCAAGATTAGGTAACATTAATAGTAATGTACGAAGGTTGCAAACGTCTGCTCTACAGACTGGCATTTACTAAACGATTCACCTGTTAAGTAGATTTATATAAATAGTTATATTATGTACTGATCTTTAGTTTTCTTTTATAATATTCTCGTTTATGTGCGCTAGTTTTATGTGTCTGTCCATTAGTAACATGCGTGTGTAAAAAGCGTCGATGGCCGAGTGGTTAAGGTCGTTGCTTGCCATGCGAGAGGTCGTCAGTTCAAACCCCGCCAGGTACCAAAGTGTTTTTCAAATTTGAAATTCATATGTACCATCATTCGACGCTTAAGGAAAACATCATGAGGAAACCAGCACACCTGAGAGATTTTTCAACGGTGTGTGAAGCCATGTCAGAGGCCTACGGGTGGTTTAAACTCTGAAACCAGGTTGTTCATCAACCATACGATAAGAAGAAGAAGTAACATGTGAAGGAAAATAATAGTTACTCTTAAAATTATTTAGCTGAAAAATATTCTATCACTGGGCTGTGATTCAAATTTTAGTACATCGCAAATATTGCCAAATACTAACTCAAAAGAAGGTAGTCGTGTAACCGCGTCTAACTCAGCAGGACCTACCCTCAGGATACTGCATTCCCACAACTAAGTACATTTGCAGCCACAAATCTTCCCCTACACGGTCCACGGCTTAGCCCTAAAGAGGCCATTATACATCGCGAGAGTCATTAGTAGGTGCTTGAGACTTTTATTGGTTTTCCTTTTTAACGAAATCCGCGCGGAATGGGCAAAGGAAATGTATTTAGAGAATATTAGCGTCAATTGCCTGTTGATTAATTTATCAAGTCGTGGGAAATGTTTTATTTAGAAATTTTCCTTCATAAAATAGGATGCATTCATAAATAATAATAAACAAATAAAATCGACGCTTTAACGGTGAAGGAAAACATCGTGAGGAAACCTACACACCTAAGAAGAAATTCTAAGGTTGTGTAGTCGACCAACCCGCACTTGGGCAGCGTGGTCAACTATCGCCCTAGTTTAGGGTAGTCCCCTGCCCCAGCAGTGGGGACGTATATGGGCTGATGATGATGATGATGAAATAAATAATTCTACACAACATAATATACATTGATTTGATCCCGTGGTAAGTAGCTTATGCACTTGTTTTACGGATATCAAAATCAACAAACACGAAACGAACACAAATGTATTCGTCTCACGAATATTTGTCCCGGGTGGAAATACAACCTACGACTCTTGGGGCCGTAGATAGCGAGGCTGGATCACTAACCACTGTTCCACCGAGCTAGTCAATTGCATTGCTACGAAAAATTTTATTACAATTGATTCAATCATTGATGGTCGTTAAACTCAGACATTCAGTGAAATTAACAAGCTTAAATAAGCGTGTGAAAATTCCATTTAAATTTGGAGCACTATTAAAATTTATAAGTAAAACAATATTTAACGAAAGTAATTCACTAAAAATCACACCATTTAATAATGAAATAAACCAGTTCATTTGTGAAATACGATTACATTAAGGCCAGCCATTACTCAGACAGTGATTTATTGTTTTCCCAAAAAAGGATTAACAAAAATATCACTTCGTATGTTGGGGTGTTCTCATGAAATTTGTGAGAGTATGAAAAATATCCTGTGGGGGGGAAAGGAGAGACGAGGTGGGGGGAAATGCCGTAATTCACGAAGGCTGGCAATGTATCATGAAGATAATTCCGTTGTGATTAAAACAGCATTGGATCGCCAAATAAACTGTATTATCAAAAAAAGTCACTCGGAATCTGTTTCCATTGTTCGCCTTTGGTCTTGGTTTTGAAGTATTGTCTATTATTTGCGCAACACTACACGTATTATTAAGAGATCCGACGTTTCGAGCTCTTTACAGCGCTCGTGGTCACGGGCAAGACTAAAGATGACAGTTGTCTTCAATCAATCAACAAATTCAATCTTTAGTCTTGCCTGTGACCACGACCGATGTAAAAAGATCGAAACGTCGCAGCGTCGGATCTCTAAATAATAATATGTTTAGAATAACAAACAATACAAGCGAGTTTAACCCGTAAAATTAGTTTTATTTCAAATGTCTCATTCTAATTAATTTCATGGAAAATGTCGTAAAATTAAAAACCACTTAGTAGTTACATAATATTACTCTTTATAGGTCGGCTCTTGAAACCGTAGATAGTGACCATGGGTCAAAAACCACTGTTCCACCGAATCAGTCGAATTGAAGTATATTTATTAATTTTAGCGGGTGGAAATACAATAGGCAATAGGCTTAACCATTACCAAGTATTTAAACTTTATAAATAAAATAAATAAATAAATATCTGGGACATTTCCACACACGGTCATCTGACCCCAAACTAAGCAGAGCTTGTACTATGGGCGTCAGAGACTGATATACATTCAAAGATATTTTTAAATATATACTTAAATATATAATCACACCCAGACACGGAACAAACACCGATGTTCATCACACAAATATTTGTCCCGAGTGGGAATCGAACCCACGACTCTTGGAACCGCCAGCCAGGGTCACTAACCACCGAGCCAGTCAAAACTGTGCCTTGAATATATCTATTACACTAAATATTAGTCTTTATGGGTCTACACGCGATATTAGGAGTAGTAAATACTTAGCTACCTACTGCCCGACGTTTCGATTGGGTTACACCAATCATGGTCGCGAGCGAACTGCTAATATTTAGTGCAATGAAACGCGAAAGCTTAAAATCATACGTATGTACCTATTATTTACTAGCTGTGCCAGCGACTTCGTTCGGGTTTCCCCCGTTTGTTACACATTTTCCATTGTATCATTGCTCCTATTGGTCGCAGCGTGATGTTATATAGCCTAAAGCCTTCCTCGATAAATGGTCTAAACAACGCAAAAAGATTTTTTCAAATCGATCCAGTAGTTCCTGAGATTAGCGCGTTCAAACAAACAAACTCTTCAGCTTTATAATATTAGTATTGATTGTTTCTAGGTCCACGTGTTTGGTCTAGGCTAGCCTAAGGCTTTGACGCACATCCGAGACACGTGTACCTATCAGAGCGGAAGCGTGACACCGATGGCGTGTGCCTACAGCCTTACTAGCCTGGAGGGCTTAGTAACGTCTTAGTTTCGATAGATATAACTGTATAAGTGTTGATGCGACGTATATGCTTGTATATGTATGTTAATTTGTATGCATTATTTTTTTTGTGTTGCTATTCAATATTGAAATATTTTTCAATTTACTTTATGAACGGATTTTTCCTTATTGTGAAACGAGACATTCTATAGAAAATCTATTAAAAAAAAAGACGTGTGGCACTCGGGGACTGCCGCGGTATAGCTATTGCATAGCATCGTCCGATTTCGGAGCAGCCTGTCTCGATTCGTGCGAGTTTTGTAGAGTCGTACAATATGTCTAACAGCACGCACACAAACACCGTGCCGAAGTCTACCGAACTGAAACGACGTTAGACGATTGTGAGGTTTTTTTCGTTACGGAATTTCTTGGTTCGGTCGCCGCGCTCAAAGCCCGCGATAAAAGCTATGCAATAGCTTAAAAAGATCATTGCATTTTTGAACTGCCCGAACAGACCCCGAATGACTTTCAACTAGGGGAAATCCGGGGAGTTCCGGACAGATGGCAACTCTATCTCACCTCATAGTTTAATGGGACGGCAATGCTACGAGACCAAAGGGAGATCAGGCGCAGGACTACCGGCTTAACGTGCAACACCGAAGCATGGGCGTCCATCCGTCAACTTCCTAAGTCCGTGCTGAGTAATTCCTCAAGAGAAAAATGCACACAATTTTTGGCCGACCCCGGACTCGAACCGGTCAACCAAAGACCAACAAACAAATGATTTAAGTTTTGATGTAAGATTTGGAAGCCTACGTCAATCAGTAGACGAAGTTTTAAGCTGATGATGATGATGATTTAAGATTTTTAACATTTTCAATCAAAAATATACCAAAATTATTGTCTCTTTTATTTTTAACACAGCAATGGACACACGCGCTCTCCAAATATCACCCCATCTGTCCGTTTGTCACAATTACCGCTCATACGTCCCATTCTAATTCCATTTTTGCTCGCCAATATCTACGAGCAATTTTCCCTAGCGTGATATATTGCGAAGTAACGTAAGGTCTCGGAAACACCAGCGACATAGCGTGTGCCTAAAATGTTGCTGATACGTGGTCGGAAATACACTCAGTTGTTTAGGATAAATGGGAATGTCACATATGAGTGTTATTACGGCTGTGAAATCAATCCGAGTGGGCAGGGAAGGGCTCTATCGGACTGTAGTGGGAGTATAACTTATGATATGAGGTTTTTTCCATTGTAACTCATTTTGCGTAGGATATTCGGTTATTTCTTTTCTTTATGTAAGATTACTTAGATATGGAGAGTTTAGGTACTTTAATTGTGTGTGTGCTGTATTGCTAAATAGGAAATATATAGTAATAAATATTTATCCATCAAACTTTACTAAGTATGAAATATTACTGATTATATATTGTTCTTTTTTTAAATCTCAACACTTGGATGCTAAAGCTAAAGCTTTACCTAATAGATTTATATTGTTCCTTTATTTAAATAAGAAAAGGATGTGTCTTCTATAGCTTACCAAGCGATTAATCTTTGTGACATAAGTCAGATTACAGATCTCTATATCTAAGTTCAGATCAAACTATACTGGCACGGTACCTGTTTCTTGATCAATTCACTACTAGTTTTAAGGTTCTGTATCCAAAAGGCCCAAAGATTTTTCTCTCTCCAACCAGAAAAGCCAGAATATTAGCGCTGCAGCGGTTCTCGGGCTGATGTGGCACATGCTGAGGCCTGTACCTCGTTGACCACTTCTTATAGCTTGACTATGTGTGATATTTCTTTTTTTTTATAACAGCCAAACAAGATGACCTCCACCTGATGGTAAGCAGTAACGAGATCCAAATATAAGGTCGACAGGCACAATACATCATATTGAGCCTGTCGCACTCACCCTGACGGCCTGCTTAAATGCCGTTCCACGCCCCGCCTGAAGAGCCCGGGATCATAGGAGGGAAGGAAAACATGAGCTTTCTTTGTTTGAGTCGAGTTTTTGTGTCTTGTGTATTTATGTACCTATCATTGTAACTTTTTATGTCTTTGTCGTGGTCAATAAATCATTTTTTTCTTTTTTTCTAAAAAAAAGCGTCATTGTTTTACTATAAAGGTACGGGACTCTTTGTACGCAAGTCCTTGCATTTAGCAGGTTTTTGAAACAAATCCTGTATGCGGGCGTTTCATTCCACGGCCAACTCATACCGATCCGCCATTTCCCTGAATTCCATTCCGTTTTGATCGCAGTCACTATGAAGTGGACGGGTTCAATTGAAGGGAGGAGGTTTGCCCGTTTCATTTTTTGGGGAAAACCTGCGGGAAATGCGGCAACAGCCCGAACTGGAATTGGCTTAGTTAGACAGAAATATTTGTATCTGTGTATTGTAAGGGGAGAATTAAATTCAGTTTTTCAGTTAAGGTTTCGAAAAAATTTTCTTTACAACTAAATTGAAGTGTCTGTTTGTAATATTAAAAAACGGCTTTTGACTAAATAGGTATGAATCTGCTTATTCGGGTACCAATAACAAAACTACAATTTAAATTGTCTGTCTGTATGTTCCCGCTAATCTCCGAAATGGGTAGACCAATTTCAATGGGACTTTCACTAATAAACAGCTAATTTCACAAGGTATTTCACTAACTATCATGAGATTTTTTGCACAATAAAACGATGTTGAAATTAAACGTGGTATACATAGGGGTGAAATTAGAATAACGAATATCAAATCTTGACTAACTTTACGCGCGTCCAAACAAAAAAACTATTCAGCTTTATAATATATATTTATTTATTTTGACTGGCTCGGTGAAACAGTGGCTAGTGACCAAGGTTTACTACCTACGGTTCCAAGAGGCGTGGGTTCGATTCCCACTCAGGATAAATATTTGTGTGAGGAACATCGGTGTTTGTTCCGTGTCTGGGTGTATTATTAAATATATTTAAGTATATTTGTGTATCCACTGTTGATTCTGATACTTGTAACACAAGTGCTTAAGCTTCTTACCACGGGATCAGAACAATGTATGTGATGTTGTGAAATATTTAAAAGATATTTTAAAAGAATATTAGTATACATAAGTTTTAGTTTCAACTTAAGCTCTAAATTTAATATTCTTTTAAGTAGGTTTAGTACATGTTATAGTTACAACTCACAACACAACAGCTAATAATAATATAGTCTTCAAAAGCATTTCAAACTAAACGTGCTAACATAACATCAATACGAGCTTTTTGACCATAAGCTGATTGGATAATCCCGGGACGTCCCCAGGGATCGAATCCGCACCCCGGCTAAACGACTGCACTTAAAAGGGATACTTATGAGCTGGGCCGGGAAGTTTTTTGAGATACATATTCCTGGTTTTTAGGGCAATCTAATGATCTCATCTTGGCTATAATACATAAACACTTACATACCATAAAATCACGCCTTTTCCCCATAGGGATAGGCAGAGATCACTGGCTATATACAACAAATAAAAATTAAATGCCTGTTTGGTATATTCAAATAAAGTTAAAAAAAAAAACTTAATTAAAAAAAATCTACCCGTTTGTATGATCCCACTAATCTCCGAAACGGGTGGATAAATTTTGACAGGACTTTCATTAATTAATAGCAAATTTTCCAAGGTTTTTATGGGTTGTTTTAATAAATCATTGCTGCCAAAACTTTTTCCACGAGGCCGCTAGTAGATAAATATATTTACACTAAATATTTGTATTAATGGGTCTACACGCGTTATTAGGAGTAGCAAAAAAATAATATATTTACACCTAGACACGTTCGGTGTCATACAGATCAAATTCGTCATAGAGCCAACATTTTACCGGTGTGTCCCACTATTTCCATGGAAATAGAAAATTGAAATTGAAAAGAAGTAAGAAACCAAATTTCATTTAAATCAGTTCAGTATTCTATGCGTGAAAGCGTAACAGGCAGACAGACAGAGTTACTTTCACATTTATAATATTAGTAAGGAAGTAAGGATAAAACACTTCAGTCGCTCTTTATTTTATTTCAATTACGAAACACAATAACTCATAATAATAAAATACAAAGCCTCAAAATTTACAGTCATCGTAATCACTTACAACTTCCCACGCTAAGTTTCCTTATAAAAATGATCTCATTATATCCATACTGCCGGGCAGTCGGCAATACCCGAGACTGTACTATATAAATATAACCCTTATCTATACTAATAATAAATCTGTAAGGGTCGGTCATGGAGTAAGTTAGTTATTTTTCAGAGATATTGTGTTTATAGGCTCAATATATGATACTGATACCAATTTCACGATTTTTAGATTTTTTTTCTGTATGTGGGTATGTATGTATGTTCCTCCATAACTCTTAAACCAATTATCCGAATTTGATGAAATTTGGTATAAAAACACATCAACATCTGGGACACAGGATAGGCTATTTAAATTCTAGCTCCAGTTATGATAAGACGTGGCCCCCATACAAAGCTAATTGTAAAAATCGAAATGTACGCGAACGGAGTCGCGGGCACAGCTAGTTGCATATAAGTATAACCCTTATTGTAGCCTGTGCCCCGGCTCCTTTATTGCTCCGTTCGGTTTATATCTTTATCTTGTATGTCGTATTGAATTCATATTAATGGTCTGATTAAACTTCTGTATCGGTAACTTTCAATAATATTTGTATGTATTTTATTTGGCTAGCGTTTTCATGTTATCTGATAAAAATGTTAATATCTTGGTGAATCGGAATATATCGCAACATAATGCTATGTGTGTTTTTTATTCATTGTGCCGGTAAAAATAAAATGGAAATACTACCCATTCCTGTTGTATCAATTATATTAACAAAGGTTCCCAAAAATAAGATTTTTATGATACAAGCTTATCCTTATCCTTACTAGTCCTTACTAATATTATAAATGCGAAAGTAACTCTGTCTGTCTGTCTGTCTGTTAAGCTTTCACACATAGAATACTGAATCGATTTAAATGAAATTTGGTACAAATATAGTCCAGAGCCTGAAAAAGGACATAGGCTACTTTTCACCTGACTACGCTATAAAGAAGTAATGTTTTACCTGTTAAATGTCTCTACGCGGACAGAGTCGCGGGCGGAAAGCTAGTGTAAAATAAAATTC